>CAWUFW010009065.1:457500-821211 GCA_963921515.1 Calotriton arnoldi | reverse complement strand
CCCCCCCCAAGAAGAGGGGTCGTCCGAGGAGGGGAAAGTGAGAGGCCGATGGCCAAGCGCAACTCCCAGGAAGCCTGAACCTGTTCTGGATGTTCGCCTTTGTGCACAGACTGTTCACCCTGTTGACGGCAACACTACTCCCACACATTGCATGGGGAGTACAAGTTGGACCAATGTGTCAGACAACTGTGGCCCCGATACTGGGGATCCTGTCTACCCGGACTTTCAATTCACCTAGGAACTTGGGATTGCAAGATTCATGTACAGCACAACCCATCCTATGCACTATTAACACAAATGTATCACAATAAACACACTAATACACCATACTTGCCTCTGTCGTGATTCCAACGTGGGTGCTGTTATGGGGATGATGAACTGCAAAATTACACTGTGTATGCGAACTGCAACAGCAAGGACAACACAGGCATGTGAGTAAAGGCAACGTGACACATATGAGGGAGACACACCACCAGGGCTACACAACACATACACACCTAGGCCATCTGACTCATTGCCTACACTGATGTTGCCAGGGAAGACGGTGCAATGCACAGACACCACACCCATTCCCAGTTGTAGTCAAGTAGCCCACAGGTGCAGTAAGCAAATGGCAGTCAAATGTGTGACCACAGACAACGCACATCACTAAGTGAAGCACAGGTTTATTACACAGTAGCAACATGCCGTAACCACTACAGATGCAAGGTAACCCCACCTGGTAGCGGGCACACAGTCAACAACTGTAGACGGAAGGAAGTCCATGGGTGTGGCGCACATCACCTGTAGGGACACAACAGCTACCAGCCTGGATGTGCAATCACGCTCGCCGGTGGACACAGTTGACCAAACGAATCTGAAAGTACCCTGTGAAGGACAGAAATGACACACAGTCAAAAGCAATGCAGTACAGGACAGAACAGCAAAACTCATGCACAATACATGTTACAAGATACCCACCCAGAACCAAGTTAGCATGTCAACACTGTTGGGGAGTACAGCCCACCTGTAACCACACATCGCAACACACATCCAGTCAAGTAGCCCATGGACACACTCCAACAGCGCCAGAGCCCCACCCACACATCATGCCAACTCACATCATTCACATGACACCTCAGGATACTCACATTCAGCTAAAGAAGTTGGTGATGAGCTGTGTGCGGACATCACCATCACCATCATCATCATCGTCACTGGCATCGTGGTCCAGGCCAGGATCCTCCACAGGTGGCGGATGTTGGTCATCGTCATCCTGGATGAGAGGCAACTCCTTCCGCACTGCCAGGTTGTGGAGCATGCAGCAGACGATGATAATCTTGCACACTTTCGCAGGGGCATATGGGAGGGACCCTCCGGTCTTGTCCAGGCAGCGGAAGCGGCTCTTCAGGAGACCAAAGGTCCGCTCAATCACTCTCCTGGTCCGACCATGTGCCTCATTGTAGCGCATCTGGGCAGGTGTCACAGGGTTCCTGAGGGGTGTCAGCAACCACGGCATGTTGGGGTATCCCGAGTCACCTACGGACAGACAAGTGCACATCAGCTGACTTGGAAAAGTGGGCGGAATACTACAGATCAGATCACACACAATGGCACAAAGTCAGTACACACCGACAAGCCAGGCACGCTGGTTCTGCATCTGTGCCATCATCCTGGGGATGCGACTACTCCTCATCACAAAGGCATCGTGTGCTGAACCAGGGAAACGGGCACACACGTGTGTGATGGTCATGTCTGCAAGACACACCACCAGTGCATTGACCGAGTGGTAGTGCTTGCGGTTCCTGTAGGCCTGCTCCTGGGCCTGTGGTGGTACCAAAGCCACATGTGTCCCATCAATGGAGCCAATGACATGCGGCATCCTCCCCAGGGCATAAAAGTCACTCTTCACGTCAGTGAGTCGTCGCAGTCTAGGGAAATAGATGTACCGGTTCAGGAAGAGCAACATTGCCGCCAAAACATCGCGGAGCACACGGCTGAACATGGTCTGTGACATCCCACCAGCAGACGCCACAGTATGTTGGAAGGTACCGTGGCAAAGAAGTGTAGGGCTGCCATCACCTTCACCTTGGGGGTCAGCGCTGTAGGATACGGCCGGCCAGGCTGCAAATGTGGGGACAACTGCACTGCCAAATCCTCAATCAGCTGCCTGGTGAAGCGGTACCGTCGGATGCTGTCCCGTTCCACCATCGTTGCCAGGTCTGGGAATGGCCGATGGACAGCAGGAGCCTCTGCAGTGCAGAGGAGAAGTAAGCAAGATCGCCAGTCACCCCACATATGCGGCATTGAACACACTCAAGATCCCAACATACATCATCATGAGGCACAACTACATGAAGTGTGCAGTACCGAAGGACATGTATGGTACATACATGGCCAACATCTGTCAACACGGTCCTACAGGTGGCATCAATTTGTCCCAGGTTGGCCCATTGGATATCATGATGCCGTGTCACAGTCACTCCCCACAGTGACATGTGAGGACAGATGTGCCCCAGGCACCACAGCTCAACGACAGGTACATTCCCAGGGACCCTGTAATGCCACATGGACACTGGCATCACCTGGAGTATCATGTGTACACCACAGCAAAACAAACATGACCCCCACAGGTAGTGGCCACACTTGCCATGGCAGGACAGACATGGACGTCTGTGACACACACGCACAACATCAGAGTCCATGCACACACAACGTGGATGTGGAGACTGTCTCCCATTGTGCACATGAAATCAGAGACATTGTAAACACTACATGCACAAAGACTGTGGAGGGCCATCACTATTGTGCCACTGGGACACCCTGGCTCAAACATACCGTCCCACATGGGACTCACGGGGTATGTGACATGACATACACAAACACCACTGTGAAATGTGACCATGACACATGCACAGATATGAACAGTTGCACATCACAGTGGTCACGTACACGTAACACCCAGGATCCTGTCCCCATGAACACGTGCACAGCCTGGGGGTGGCTGCCCACAGCTGACACCCACAGGACAACATGTACACCAACATACACACAATAGGAAATGCAGCCTTACATGCCTTATGATAAGGTTTGGACAGGCTGTCGTGATGTAGGTGTGCCCCTCACTCCCTGGGAGCTATCTGTGGCTGGCATATGTCCATCTGAGACAGGCATGCTGACCTATGCCAGTCACATGTACAGTGATGCGTTGTACCGCAATGGACCGATCGGTGCCTCCGGCCGGCCCATTGCCTTCAATGTGTGCGGGTACGCGTTGTACCCCTGTGCGCGTTGAACCGCAATGGACCGATCGGTGCCTCCGGCCGGCCCATTGCCTTCAATGTGTGCGGGTACGCATTGTACCCCTGTGCGCGTTGAACCGCAATGGACCGATCGGTGCCTCCGGCCGGCCCATTGCCTTCAATGTGTGCGGGTACGCGTTGTACCCCTGTGCGCGTTGAACCGCAATGGACCGATCGGTGCCTCCGGCCGGCCCATTGCCTTCAATGTGTGCGGGTACGCGTTGTACCCCTGTGCGCGTTGAACCGCAATGGACCGATCGGTGCCTCCGGCCGGCCCATTGCCTTCAATGTGTGCGGGTACGCGTTGTACCCCTGTGCGCGTTGAACCGCAATGGACCGATCGGTGCCTCCGGCCGGCCCATTGCCTTCAATGTGTGCGGGTACGCGTTGTACCCCTGTGCGCGTTGAACCGCAATGGACCGATCGGTGCCTCCGGCCGGCCCATTGCCTTCAATGTGTGCGGGTACGCGTTGTACCCCTGTACGCGCTGTACCGCAATGGACCGATCGGTGCGCACCCATTGACAATGGGCTTGCCTGGCAACGGACGCGTTTTCGAATTTCGAACGAGTCGGTTGCTGGGAATTCAGTTGGTCACCCACAACAATGTTGCAAAATCATGTATGTCATGAAGTTGAAGATTTGAAGGATGCTGTGGGCGTGTTTTGGTGCTGCTATTCCATGGATTGGCCAGATTCAGAAGATGCAAACGACTTGGACCTATCACTTTGGACACAAGGGACAGGATCTGCCTCTCCAGCACATATATATTGCTGGCTGTTCCCCTGAGAGCCCACTTGCCTGCACTACATGCTCCAGGACGACATCTGCCACTGCACTGCTGCTGTCTCTGCCCCTCTGGACCCTGCAATGGCACGTACTGTGGAGAGAGCCCCAGCCTTCAGCCTTGAGGAGAACCAGGCCCTGCTGGACAGCCTACTTCCACAGTACAGCAAGCTGTATGGGACACCAGGGGAGCAGGTGAGTGTCCTGTGCACTGCCTTTCTGAATGTGCATTTTGTCTGACTAGCAAGGCTGAGAGTCTGCACGCCACTGGCTAGCAGGCTCACTGAGTAGTTGTCACCCCCATAGTGTGTAGTGACTTGCACTGGACAGGTATGGTGCAGTGACAGTGCTTCTGAACGGGGTTTTACTCCCCATGCAATGATACCATGTAGTGACTTCTGGAAAACTGTCCATGGGCAGCCGTGCACTGCCTGTGTACACCATGTGCCCCTGTGATTGCGACATGTATATGCAACTGTGTCATGCACGGATATGTTGCATGTGTAGTAATGGCCTTATCACTTTGTCATCCTGACAGGCTTCTGCCCATCGGAAGCAGAAGATATGGAAGGACATCGTCCGGGCTGTCCGGTCCGTGGGGGTCTACAAGCGCCGGATCCGCAACTGCCAAAAGAGGTGGCAGGACCTTCGGGGCTGGACCCGGAGGATTGCACGGGTCCAGCTGAAGCTGTCGCCTCCTCGCAGGAGGGGCGGAACACGGACCCTGACCCCCACATGCTCAGGATCCTGGCGGTGGTCTTTCCAGACCTGGATGGGCAGCTGAAGGCCAGAGAGCAGCAAGGAGGGGTGAGTCAAAGACTGCACTGTGAACTCTGTCTAACATGCTATGTGCCCTCCTCGGGCCTGGTTAAACTGCCACAGTACAGCAGTCATGTTGTCCAGGAGCCATGTCCCTCTATTGTGCACTGCCCACTCCTCATCTGATACCCAGGTGTGGCCCTTACATGCAGGGAATTCTGTCACTTAGGACTGTGTCCTTGCTGTTTGCTTGACTCAAGGTGGGAGACAGCATCTGTTTCCCTGACTCTGTGGTGGGCATCATGGGTGGGTCCATTGCTTACACAGTGCCTGTATTCTGACATGTATTCAGCGTGTTACTTTGATCTGTGGTCCAATTGCTGAGCTGATCCACCACATGTGGCTGGGGTATCTGGCACACACCCATGCTGCGGGTGGGAACA
This sequence comes from Calotriton arnoldi, assembly GCA_963921515.1. NCBI lineage: Eukaryota > Metazoa > Chordata > Amphibia > Caudata > Salamandridae > Calotriton > Calotriton arnoldi. The sequence continues at coordinate 815,943 of CAWUFW010009065.1, read as the reverse complement.
ATGTTTGGGCCCCAGGAGTATGTATATGACGTGTGTCACACATACTTAGCCAGCTGCCTACAGTCCAGGGCTCATCCCTCATTCATGTGGGGCTGGACAGTCATGCCTACTCCAGGCCATACAATACACTCTGTACTCCCACTCCCGTGTATCAGCTGACACATTGTGCGCAGTGATTTGACCCCTCAGGTGTCTGCCTCTGTGTCAGTGTGCTGTGGATTAGTCGCCAGGACTGCTGTGGAGTTTCTTGGTAGGGGCTCAGCATGCCACTGGAGATGTGACCATAGGAGACGATACTTGTGTGACACATAGGTGTCTGATCAGCTGCCCATGCAGACTGGGGCATGTGAATGTGAAGTTCAGGCAGCTGTTCCCCATGCACAGCAGAGTGTGAGGGGCTCAGGTTCAGAGGGTAGTGTCACAGGTCTACCATATGTCCAATAGGTATGACCTGGACAGATGAGGGTTAAGAGGATGTGTTGTGGGGGGATGTACATGTGCACTTGTGCAGCTCCAGGACTTGCATTCCCCATGACCTACTATTGTGACACAGTGCAGAGTGTTGTTGTCTGGCTGCAAAGTCATACATCACTGAGACAGTGATGTATGACTTTGCAGTCATGCCTCCGCCATGGCATGTGTCTACTGATTGGTGAGCCTGCAGGGGAGTGACATGTGCTACATGCACACCTTAGTGGCGCTGGCTATCAGGACATGGGTGCATCATGGTGTCTGTCGCTGGTATGCATCACATGCATTTCCTATTTGACTCTGGGCATCCCTTTCATCCGGAAACCTGTACTGACTCAGTGGCAAGAGCTGTGATGTGTGCATGTCCACATGCCACACCGTGTCCTCTGCACTGTCCAACTACTGTGTACTTGGTGCATGTGTCAACACTGGGGTGTTGCAATCCAACAGACACCAGACAGATGGGTGCAAGGCCATGTGGGATGTGAGTGCCATGCTTGGCATCAGACTTACAATTGACTTCTCCTGTTCAATTAGGGCACTTTTAGCAATGTACAACTAATGATGCCAGGGCTTGCTCTGTGATGTGCTGTGCTCACAGTGGTGTGTGCGTTATGTGCAGGTGACTGATGTCTGTCTGTATCCCCATTGTTTGCAGATACATCCACGGCCACGGAAGGGGACAGCTCCACGGACCAGGAGGAGCCAGAGAGCCAGACTGGGTCAGCAGCCGAGGAGTGGTCGGAGGGACCCAGTGGCACGGAGGGCGAGGGGAGCCACACCGAGGAGTCCTCAGCAGCATCCACCTCAGCTGAGGACCAGAGCAACTCGGAGGATGACTCCCTTGTGGAGGCGGGTGTCAGCAGCCACCACACCCCAGCTAGTGTTGCTGTCCCCGCCACCACCAGCACCACCACCGCCCTCCCATCGGCTCCCATTCCCCAGGTCCGTGGAGGCTCCCATGTCCGGGAGCGTGTCTCCTTTGGGCCAGGCACCGCACCCCCTGCCCCTGTGTCCCCTGCTGCCCTGAGTGAGGAGTCTGTGTACCTCCTTCGCCAGCTCCATGTAGGGCAGACAGCCATGCTGAGTGTCCTCCATGCGCACACCGCGCTGTTGACTCAGCTGGTGTCGTTCATGGAGGGCATCTCATTGGGCATGTCTGACCTACAGAGGGGCAATAGGTCCATGGACTCCTCCCTGACGGCAGCAGTGTCCCTCCTCAAACGGTCCCTCACCCCTCCTGCCTCTGCTCCATCCACACTCCCCAGCACCTTACCCGTCCCAAGCACACACACACCGGCACAGGCACACACCAGAACACACACATCCAGCACACTGACACACACGCCAATGACAAAACGCACACGCACGCACATTCAGGGGACTGAAGCCAGACTCACAGGGGATGGGGCCCTGGAACACACACACGCATCCACATGCACTGCGCAGTCCTCAGTTCCCTCTCCCTCCAAAGCACCCTCCCTTGCCTCACCTGCAACCCCAAAGTCACAGCAGCTCTTCCTCTGTGACCTCGGCCTCTTCCCCACCGATGAAGCTGCTCCAGCATCCCGGGGGAAGAGGAAGCCCACCCACACGGAGCAGAGTGCCCCTCGCCCCCGGACACCCTCCCCCAGGCGCAGACGGACTGAGGCCCCCACCCGCAAGTCCCCCCGGAGTCCAAAGAGCAAGACCCCGCCACCGCCCTGCAGCTCAGGCACAAGGTCTCCGTCCTCCATCCCTCAGGCCCCCACTGCACAGGTGCCCCCACCACACCCTGCCCCAGGTTCCCCCACCCACAGATATACCATCCCCAAGAGGATCAGGCCTTCTCCCCTGCCACTTGCTCGCCCAGCACCACACCCCCGCTGCGCTTGTCTGTGCCACTGATGTGGTGAGGGTGTCCTCCCCTCTGTCCAACCCACCTTGCCTGTTCCCCATTCTCCTCCCCTGGAGGTAGGCACTGCAGTGGAGTCCACTACCGCCCTGTCTGACTTGGGCACTGCAGTGGCGGACCTGTCCACTCCATCTGCAGGGTCCACTGCAGTTGTGCCGGCACCCACGACATCTGAGTCATGCCCCCAGTTGTGCCGGCACACACCATGTCAGACACCTCCACTGCAGTTGTCAGTGGCTCTCCAGCACCCACCACCCCTTCCCTGACTCCCCCTGGTGAGCCCTGATCCTGTCCCTGTGGTGCCTGGCCTGCCCCCCGGTTGCCCCTCCTAGTGGATTGTCCCTGGTTTTGTGCAGGCATGCGTAGGGTGACATCTGCCAGTGTCACCCTGTTTGAACTTTGACAATGGACTGGCCATTGGCCTTTGCTCTATTTTTTCTGGACGTCGTTTTCAATCAACACATATGCTGAATAAAGCAACTTTCTTTTCTCTAGTGCTCATGCTTCAGATGTACATGTTGTTGGTGCTGCTAACCATGCCCTTGCTGCAGTGATGGTGATATCTGGTCTCATGATTATGAAGTGTTACTGTGCAGGAACCCATGTGGTCCAGGGGGAATGTGTCCTATCATGTGGTGTATCCATATCATCAATAGCAGCATCTGAGGGTGTCATGTGTTCAGTATTTGGCAATGGGTTTCCTACTTACATTAGCAATTTCATATCTGTGGCTTCCACCCCTGCACATCTGTTGTGCCTGCCATCGTTGCATTTGTCTACTTCCCTGACCGTGTTGCCATCTCCACTGGACATGCAGGTTTGGGCATCAATGGGGAAGGACTCATCCGTGTAGTCAGTGCAACATTGCTATACAAGTGTGTTGGATCTGTGCTGATGATTCCGTTGGCACATCCATGACCAGGCTGATGTGATGGGAGCCCTCATTTGGTGCTAATTGTTGATTGTGTGACCAAGTGCTCAGCTGACATGATGGGGCCCTACTGAGGCAACATATAGCACAGCTTTCCTCACACAGGAGTGGAGTCCCCTCATGGCAGTGTGTACACGTGTGACATTGCCTGCGCCCAAGGTGTGTGTTGTATGTGCATGTCTGTGTGTTCACTTCCATTTATCTGCGCATGCTGTGATCCCTAGTGTTGTACCTGTTTGTGATGCTTGCTGACTTGAGCTATGTTCCCCCAAAGTCTTCTCCCTGTGTTCTCTGTGATGTGGGTGCATGGCACATTACTGGTCATCAGGGTGTCACCCATAGGTGTGTTTGCTGTCAGGGCTGAGTTTGTGTGCAGACGCAGATGGGTCACAGTCAGGTTTCCCCTTGGCACTTGTTGTTTGCCCCTGTCATGTGATTTTCAGTTTGTGTTATCTTTCAGTGATTGTGACACGTTGTGTGTGTGACTGTTGGCACTCCTCAGGGTCCGGGCTGCAATGTTGGTTGTTGTCTATGTGTGTTCTTTGTGGGTGACCTTGGCTTCTTCATTGGTGTGTGACTGTGGCTGGGATCCCATTGGTTGGTGTGGTATCGCCGTCATGTCCATGTACAGCGTAGTGTGCAGTGTGTCAGACATTCAGGAGTCTTGTTGAGTGGCCATGTGTGATGTGTTTCTGCACCTTGGTTCCCACCCACCACCCTGGAATAGTCATGGGTGCATGTGCAATGTCACCAGTGCATGTGTACTTCACTGCTGCACATTGTTAGAGGTCGAGGGGTGTGGTCTTGAGTGTGTGCAGATGGGAGTTGTTGCCCAGCTAGTCCCCTGCCTCCATGTTGGCCTTGGCTTACTGGCCATGCTGATTGATTTGTGCTTGTGTAGGTGTGATGGTAGTTTGTTGCTCAGGACACCTGACTGTGGTTCACAGTGTGAACGACATTTAGCTTTGTCATCACAGTGGGATTTTTATTCAGCCCAGGGTCACCACATTGTGGGGACCCTGGGGGTGGTGCTGTGGTGTGTCTGTGTCTTGCTGTGTCAGTTGTTGTTCCTACGTGCCTGTGTGACATGTGTGTTTTGTGCTCCCTCTCATCTGACAATGCCTGCTTGCCCACATAGGGGTTTTGGATCCATGAGTTACCTTAGTGTGGCAGTGTATGCACATCTGTATGATTGGTATTCAGCTCTCCTCATGTGTTGTGTGGTTGCCTGGGGACACTGGCACCCCCACCCCTCACCTGCTGTGTATGATGACAGTGTTGGTCTGCCTGTTTGTGTTTGTGCATCTGCACCACTGCATTGGCATATCTTGGGTGTGCCATTGGCTGTATGTTGTTTGGTGTGTTTCCCCTGCTGTCCCTGGGACTCCTAGGTCATCGGTCAGCACAGTGATCATGGTTTGTGTGTCCCATTGCTGCCATGGTATGGTATCTGTTCACCTCACATCTGCTGTCTCCACAGGATATCTGCATTTGTGTGCCCATTGGTGCAAATATGTGGTTCTGCATTCTGATGGTCACTTCTGTCATTGTGTCATTGATGACTGTTGACGGTCTCAGCCCCCATGGGTGTTGTTTGTCTGCACATGGCCAAAGGAATGTCTCATTTGCACTGCAGTATTTGGCTCCCCCAATTTATGTTGCAATGGGACACATACACTACTTTGCCACAGATGAGTTTTTGGTTCTGTGACCAGGAATGATCCATGCAGTTTGGCAGTTGCAGCTCTTTCTTTGTCAACACTTACCTTTTGGTCACTGTGATGATGGGGGTGTAGACCCCATTGCCACAATGGTCAAAATGTGCTTCAGCTATGGACCCCACACTTGCCTTTTGGTCACTGTGATGATGGGGGTTTAGACCCCATTGCCACAATGGTCAAAATGTGCTTCAGCTATGGACCCCACACTTGCCTTTTGGTCACTGTGATGATGGGGGTTTAGTCCCCATTGCCACAATGGTCAAAATGTGCTTCAGCTATGGACCCCACACTTGCCTTTTGGTCACTGTGATGATGGGGGTTTAGACCCCATTGCCACAATGGTCAAAATGTGCTTCAGCTATGGACCCCACACTTGCCTTTTGGTCACTGTGATGATGGGGGTTTAGACCCCATTGCCACAATGGTCAAAATGTGCTTCAGCTATGGACCCCACACTTGCCTTTTGGTCACTGTGATGATGGGGGTTTAGACCCCATTACCACAATGGTCAAAATGTGCTTCAGCTATGGACCCCACACTTGCCTTTTGGTCACTGTGATGATGGGGGTTCAGACCCCATTGCCACAATGGTCAAAATGTGCTTCGGCTATGGACCCCACACTTACCTTTTGGTCACTGTGATGATGGGGGTTTAGGCCCCATTGCCACAATGGTCATGGGCTGCTTGCATTGTGGGTGCCACACACATATATGTGTGGCACATGTGCTAGGGGGTCACATTGTATGTTCAAAGTCATGTTCGGTGTTGTAGGCATTTGACACAGCCTACACACGCTTGTCATGGTGGTGGGGGGATGTCTTTATCTTGCATTCCCTAGGTTGTGGTGTGCTTGTTGTGTCATGCATTGTCCATCCTATGAGTGGGGGTGGTAGTAGTGGTAGGCATCCAGCCCCCTGGGTGAGGGTGGTAGTAGTGGTAGGCATCCAGCCCCCTGGCTAAGGGTGGTAGTAGTGGTAGGCATCCAGCCCCCCTGGCTAAGGGTGGTAGTAGTGGTAGGCATCCAGCCCCCTGGGTGAGGGTGGTAGTAGTGGTAGGCATCCAGCCCCCCTGGCTAAGGGTGGTAGTAGTGGTAGGCATCCAGCCCCCCTGGGTGAGGGTGGTAGTAGTGGTAGGCATCCAGCCCCCCTGGGTGTGGGTGGTAGTAGTGGTAGGCATCCTGCCCCCCTGGCTAAGGGTGGTAGTAGTGGTAGGCATCCAGCCCCCTGGCTAAGGGTGGTAGTAGTGGTAGGCATCCAGCCCCCCTGGCTGAGGGTGGTAGTAGTGGTAGGCATCCAGCCCCCCTGGGTGAGGGTGGTAGTAGTGGTAGGCATCCAGCCCCCCTGGCTAAGGGTGGTAGTAGTGGTAGGCATCCAGCCCCCTGGCTAAGGGTGGTAGTAGTGGTAGGCATCCAGCCCCCCTGGCTAAGGGTGGTAGTAGTGGTAGGCATCCAGCCCCCCTGGGTGAGGGTGGTAGTAGTGGTAGGCATCCAGCCCCCCTGGCTAAGGGTGGTAGTAGTGGTAGGCATCCAGCCCCCCTGGGTGAGGGTGGTAGTAGTGGTAGGCATCCAGCCCCCCTGGGTAGGGGTGGTGGTGCGCATTCAGGCCCCTGTGTGCATATGTGGCATTGGTGATGGGCATCCCGCCCCTATGGTGCTGCTGTTGCTGGTGTAAGTATATTCAGCATCCCCGTGTATGTGTGTGATGTGTCGTGTACGTGTTGTATGTGTTTTGTGGTTGGTGTCTGGCTTACCTTCTGCGCCGTACGCGTCCGTGCCTGTTCCGGTAGTAGATGTAGAATATTGGTATGATCGGGACGAAGGGATTCATGGTTGGTTCGTGTCGTTCGTCCTTCTCGTTGCTTCGCGTCGTCCTCGTCGCTTCGCCTCGTCCTCGCCGCTTCGCGTCGTCCTCGTCGGTGCCGTGTTCGTCTCGTAGCCGTGGATCGTGTTGTGGCGCGAATCGGAGCTTATGTGCGCCTCTCCCGGATGCTTTAACGTGCCGTGCGTAGCGACGGGTTCGGCGCGTACGGGAAGCGCATCGTACTTGTCCGGCCGGACGGGGCTGCATTTTTCCTTCCGTGCGACTCGATTCGGCGTTTCCGGATTCGCCTCGGTCGGAGAACAGGACCTGGTTTGGGTGAGTACGGCTCGGCCGGATTTTTTGCTGTTGTGCGCATCGTACTTGCTCGTTCGGTGTGCTGTACTGGATCGGTCGGGAAACAGGCTTTCGCATGGCTTTTTTCCCGACCGAATGGTATTGGGTGCGCCTCCGACCGAGATCGGAATCGGCCCCATAGTGTTCCCTATTGTATGTAGGTGTTTTCACTGTATTCTAAGTGTCTTTTAGCATAGCACTGGCTCTAGGCCTGGTTAGTCAGAGTCAGTTACCACCAATACCCATCTGAAAAAGTTGTGGGCACAGGATGATTTTGCAACAAGGCCTCTTTCTGCTCCTCTGTTGGTTCTTTCTGCACATGTCTTGTTTCTTCCTGCACTTTTGTTCGTCTTTGTGGATTTCTGTTGCTTCTTTCCGCATTTCTTTTGCTTCTTTCTGTGCGTTTTTTCTTCTTTCTTCACATGTCCTACCTCTGTAGGCATAGTTAGAAACTAGCATTTAAAAAACCTTTAAAATACACTTAAAAAACCATAGGTTTCAGGCACTTTATAGTTAGAAATTAGCATTTAAAAAACCTTTGAATTTCACTGAAAAAACCATAGGTTTCAGACACGTTATAGTTAGAAATTAGCATTTAAAAAACCTTTGAAATTCACTGAAAAAACCATAGGTTTCAGGCATGTTATAGTTAGAAATTAGCATTTAAAAACCTTAGAAATTCACTGAAAAAACCATAGGTTTTAGGGAAAGTTATAGTTAGTTGGACATTTCACTCGTACAAAACCAGAGAAATTCCACCGTTATAGTTAGTTCAGCTAACTATAACTCGTGCCCCCGCAATGCACTGCTGATGATGTCACATATTACATCACTCATGACATGGTCTACTTAGTTGCCAACATTCATGTTCGTTAGATTCACTATGAGTTCCCACGAGAGCCCTGCAGTCTAAACGACAATCAACTATTCTAAATCAGAAATATTCTAGGTGTAACTGAATTACTGAATTAAGTCATGAGATTCAGGTTTTCATGTAGGATCCATTGTTTTAATATACTGCTTAGCATTCATTATTGTGAATGTTTGGCAGCTAAAATCACAGGATGTTGAGCGTCATTGCCGAGACTTGATCCCGGTTCCCCAGACTTGAGATCGACCACCCTAGCCATTAGGCCATATCCTCTCCTCAAATTATATGTCTAATGAAGTCAAATGTGAATTATTAATTTAATCCAGGACAGTTCAGCATCTGCTAAAAGCATTTATTTATTTAAGTAGAAAAATTAAAGGAAAACAAAAGAAAGGGTAGAGGAAATAAATGAGGCCTAGTCTGACCTGACAATGTAATTACGATAGAAATGAGTGCTTACTACAAAACAAATTCATGCAACACGTTAATTTGCACGATTAATAAAAGACACGTTTTGCTACATTTTATTCTTTAAGCATTCTTATGTTAATATATTGCGCACATTAGGACACTTATTTTAAGCTAAATTTTCCTACTCTATCAATCCCTCCATCTGATGGTTACCTTAACCATACCCAAGTTTGTTTCCCATGTTTGTTCGGTTCAGTTGAGTCTTGTCTCTTTCTTTTCAGACCTCTAAATTTCAGTGATTTCATGTAATCATCATTCATTATACCCATCAAACCTAAATCCTTCTCATATAATTTTCTTTACCTCTTTTCATGTCTTTTGTGTAACATACATCTACAGCTCACAAATAAAGCGTAAAGAAATATTAAGCTAAGCCCTATTATTATTATTGGCATTCATATAGCCTTCAAAATCCCTTTCCCTGCTGTTTATTTTCAAGAATGATTGGTGTGTCCAATTTGTGTAGTTCAGGTTCTAGACCTGAAATGTTCTTTGCATATCCTTCTTTTTCCATACTTCCATCAGGTATGTATGTGCAGAAGTAGGTTAGCTTCAGCATTTTGCAGACTTCGCCCTTTTCTGAGAGTAAGATGTCTAGTGCACGTCGGTCATGAAGTACCATAGACCTTATAGCAATGAATTCAGTGTTAATTATAAGCAAAGCTCCAGATGTACTCGTTGCCAACTTCTCAACAACGGTAGCTAACTTTCTAATCTTTTTACCATTTAAAATAAATGACACCTACAAGTAGAATGATTCCTCCAAATATGTCTCCCACTATATCTTTTGCAGTTTTTGCATTTCGTTTTTGTCTGTGTGATGGTGTGATTGTTAATGCATATAAGCTTTTCATGTGATACAGCGTAGGAATTAGTAAGCCTAAATAACAAATACCTTCCCAGTCAGTTGGCAACAAGAAATAAGTATTTAGTCCACAAATATAATAAACCTGCAGGAATTGCGTTCTCTTCCCCTGAAGGATTTGCCAAGTTCTCCTTGTGAGCTCAAATGTGTGTTCACTGCTACTGATCCCTACATGTCTGGTTTGCTTGGATTCCTTCTTCTGTAAACACAAATGTTTCCTTTGTGCTGCCTTTCTAATCTCAATTTAGGGTAGACCATCTTCTTTCTAAATTAATTCTCCTCCTTCTCCTAAGCATTTTCTAAAACATCACTACTTTTATCACTGGTACATGTTATGTTAGTGTACCTTTCCTCTAATGCCATTATGTATATTTTCTCCATTGGCCACATCAAGCATGTTAAATTATTTTGATAAGCTTGAACACTATCTATAGATCTGTGAGGGAAGAAATTATACCAAGCTGTATCCATTTATTTTGCTTGTGGGAGTAAATTCATGCTTTCCACCAAAGGAACGCTAGAGAGTATCAGAGCATAGTTAGAATAAAAACATTCTAAATGCCCTCTTCTATAAATTAAGGAAAGTAGAATACTGCATGAAACAGCATAAGACAAAGGCATGTGGTAGTATGTTACGTCTTCTGAAACTGATGTTGGAATGTGTGCACAAACATAACAGTCTTTGGCATCCAAAGCATTAGTGTATTCCTGAACTAATCTAGTAGAGAAATCATCTTTCTTATAGCTCACAAAGGAATATTTAAATTGATCTTCTAAGCTAAGGTATGAATGCAGTTTAGTAGAATTCTTTGTTTTGTTCTCTGTCTCAGGTGTTAAGTAAAATCCTATTACTACTATGGAAATCATTATTTCTGTTATTACGAAAATTGAACACATTATATATTTACACTTATTTCTAATGCAACATATTCTCTTTGAGTCAGTTTAGCGCTTCTCGAGTTCAACAGTTTGTTTGCTTTTTTTCTTGTTAGTTTTCAGTATTAGTCCTTTTAAAGTTCAGTTCCTAATTAAACAATCCTTAACCCTACTCTGTGTTGTTTCAAAATGTTATCCCTAATCTTCTACTGCCCACTCTGGCCTAGGTTGATCTTCTGTAAAATAAAAGACTAAAATAATAAAGACACAATTTGTTTTATCAATGATTCTTTTAAGGTTTCTTCTTTTTGCTCTTTCAATTTGTTTCCCCTTAATTTTCTTCAATTTGTCTTCAAGGGGGCTCTACCAGTTCAGGGTTCACTTTGCACAAGTCTTCCAATGTGACATTTAATGCTGTGTTCACGTAGTATGACCACTAAGGTGCTGAGTATCTGCGACATGGCACCCTTGCTCTTTTTGATCTTCTCAGAGTTTATTCTTTTTGTTCTATACCACGTTCATCACTGGACTCAGTTTCTTCAGGTATAGTCTCTGATATTCATGCTATTGATGAGCTTCTTCTCTGATTTCTGTGCTCATAGCTTTGTGGCCATTCAGCTTGTCGACTTACTCTTCTTGATCCAGTACTCATTCCTTCTCCGGGATCTTCTGTTTGTGCAGACACAGTTTCAGCACCACTTCTGTTCTAAGGTGAAGAATCTGCTTCTTTTTTGTTAGAGACTTCAATTCCACTCAGTGTAATTTTGGACACTTGAATTTCTCCTTCAGCTGGTTGATCTTCACCCCTCTCTTCCTCTTGCTATTGTTCAGGTAATGGTGCTGCTGGTCTGGATGGTCTCTCAGGTATTGGTGCAGTTACCAATGCTCTTTGTTCAGGATCATAGACCACGAGTGCTTCTTCTGGATTTCTCACCTTCTTGGCGTGGCAAGCATGAATCTAATTTGGAATTCCAGTACACTTAACAGCAGTATTTGGTGTCAAAATGACCTGGAAGGGGCCTTTACATCTGGGCTCTAGACAAGTCTTCCGAACGTGCTTCTTGATCACGACTCAGCCACCAGTGCTGAGGTTGTGGCACTGTTCTTGGTGCGGATCTTGAGTTGATGCTGAAACCTGATGAGAAATTGAACAGACCACAGCAGCTAATCCTTTGCAGTAATTTAAAATAATATCGTCAGTGATATTTAAAAGAGCATTTGCAGGGACAGCTGGTGATCTTATGGCCCTCCCCATGAGAATCTCATGTGGGGACAGACCTGTATGGAGTACATTGAATGCTCATTAACACAAAAAGGTAGCGCATCTGGCCATTTCAAGGAAGTTGAAGCACAAACGTTTGCTAATTGGTATTTAATAGTTCCGCTCACCTGCTCAACTGGAAGCTTCAGGTCTGTAGCTGCAGTGTAGTCTTTGCTCAATTTGAAATGTAGTGCAGATCATCTTCATAACTTCATTATTAAAATGAGTTCCTCTCTGTGGCTCAAGAGAAATCAGCATTCCGTACTTGGGTATCAGTTTGTGTTATAACAGCTCGGCTACTGTGAGACTATAATTATTCTGGGTTGGGCAGGCTTCCACCCATCTCGAGAAAATGCACACAATAATCAGGACATATCTCAGCTCGTTATAAACTGCCATTTTGATAAGGTCCATCTGCATCCTGTTGAAAGGACCACCTGATCTCCCTATATGTGTCACTGTGACGTGTGTTCTTTTTCCTGCATTCATTGGCTGACATGTGACACACCTATGACAAATTTCTTCAGCCAACGTGCGAAATTTGGGATCAAACCAACTTTGCCTGAAAAGCCTCACCATACAATCGCTTCCTAAGTGTGTGCATCCATGATAGTATCGTCTCATTGAAAACAACAAGCTATCGGGCAATACTGGTCTCCCATCAACAGGCATCCAAATGTCTTTTGCATTTTTCTCACAACCTGCCTTTATTCAACTGTTCTGTTCTGCTTCTGAAACATTTTCCTGGACTCGTTTTAGTTCATCCCAGGTGTCTGTGACTTTCATCAACATGGTGAATAAACTCTCTTCCTCGGACTCTAATGCAAAATTTTCATTAAATGTGTAGGCCAACAAAGCACAATACTGTGCCACTGAATCTGCATATCTATTGACCATAGCAATGTACCCATTACCACTCTGATGAGCTGCACATTTAACCACTGCTATTTCTCTGGGAAATTGCAAATCTTCCAACACATTTGACATGAATCCTATTCCGAATTGGGGTACTGAAGAAGTCAAGCAATACCTTTGTGGCCACAATTGTCGAAAGTCATGGGCCACACCAACTGGCTGTCTGTGAAAATGGTGACTCTCATTTGTGTAGTTAATCTGCATGCTCTTGTAAGAGCAATTGATTCGGCAACTTGTGCTGAGGTAACTCTTTAAGCCAGGTAGTTTTGATAACATCATTTATTGTGCATACTGTATATTCTGCTCTTAGTGTATCATCGTTACCTCTTAGACATGAACCATATACAAAGAGTATATAGTAGGGCTCAACTAGGGGATCATCCTTAATATGGGGTCTTGGTTTGGTGCATAAATCCTTGACATCTAGACAATCATGCTCAATTTCATCACTATCAACATCATTTATCGGCAACAAAGCTGAAGGGTTAAGTACACTGTACCTTTTGAAAACTACATTATCGCAGGACAAAGTTGTTTGTTCGTACTTAGTCAAGCGATTATGAGTTAAATACTGTGCTTTTCTTCTTGTCAACAGTTATCTCCACAGAGTGAGGGACCATAACAGTTAAAGGGTATCCCATCACTATGCTCTCATTCTTTTCCAGACTAGTGCTCACTGCAGCTACCGTTTTTAGACAACCGGCAAGACCTGTGGCTAAAGGGTCAAGTGCTGTAGAAAAATATGCCACTGTTTTTTGGGCATCCCCATGCATTTGTGTCAACACTGAGAGTGCGCACCCATCTCTCTCACTGCAAAATAGTGTAAATTATTTAGAATAATCAGGCATTCCTAGTGCTGGGGCGCGACACAAATTGTCTTTTAACTCTAGGAACGCTTTTAAACAATCGTTGTCCCATGGAATCGGGTTTAACACATCCCTACGTGTCAACCTCAGTAAAGGTTTTGCCATTATGGAAAAGCTTGGTATTCACTGCCTGCAGTAGCCAAACATTCCCAAAAACATCCTGACTTTCTTTTGAGTTTGTGGTGGATCCATCTGTAAGATGGCTGCCACTCTCTCTGGTGACACCTTTCTAACTCCCTTCACAATAATGTGTCCCAGATATTGAACTTCTTTTTGACAGTACTGCAGTTTTCCTGGAGATACTTTGTATCAGGGCAGGACTGGGAACAGAAACCGGCCCTGGCAAACTGCTCAGCCAGCCCCCCCTGGGGTGAGGGGGAGTACAGCCGAGCACTTTGTGAGGGCCGGTTTCGGCCGATTTTGGTCCAGGGGGCCGATATTGCCGACCCCCGGTAACAAAAACAGCCCCCCAGGGGCCCAAAACCGGCCCCCACCCTAGCGGCCTACCGGGGAAATGCCTGGTGCCCGCTATGGCCAGTCCGGCCCTGCTTTGTATTCATTCTCTGCCAAGTGATTCAATAATGCAATGGTGTCTTGTTTACAAGCTTCTCACGTTTCTGATGCCAGAAGCAAATCATCAATGTATTGTACAAGTGTTGGCTTGCTGGGCATGTGTAGGGTCTCAAGATTTCTTTTCAGAATCTGGTTAAAAATAGATGGACTCTCTGTATATCCTTGTGGGACACAACACCATGCAAATACTTTCTTTTGGGACACAAAAGAAAAAAAGTATTGGTTTTCTTTGTGCAATGGCACAGAGAAGAAAGCCTGGTACAAGTCAATGATGATAAACAATTCTGCAGTACTTGGGATCTGAAAAAATATGGTGGCTGGATTTGGAACCACGGGACAACAAGGAACAATGATCTCATTGATCTTCCTTAAATCCTGCACTATTCTATATTTCTCATTGCAAACTCAAAGTGGAGAGTTACATGGACTCCCAATTAATTCCCTCAGTATTCCTTTCTCCAACATGTCCTTTATGACTGGTGTTATTCCTGCAATGGCTTCGGATGTCAAATGGTAAGGGGGTATTCTACATTTGGCTTTACAGTAATTCGAACTGGTTCTACATCTTTTATGAGTCCGATCTCTTTCCCTGCGAAGTCCCAAACTTCAGCATTCACTGTCTCTTTCAAATCATCAGGTAAATCTTCAATTGTAAACAAAGGAAATACTCCTCTCTCGTTTTTCTGTCTAATCAATTTAAAGTCTACGTCCTCATCATGGGGCTGGAAAGCAACACAATCTGGTGTGCAGTAAATGGTGCAATTTAACTTGCACAGCAAATCACTCCCCAATACGTTTACACGACTAGAATCACAAACAACAAACTGATGTTTTTCTTCAAATTAACCTATTTTCACTGGGACTTTTTCTGAAAAGGGATTTCTGAATTATTTGTAACTCCTACAGCTTGGATTGTTTTCCCCAAGAGAGGTAGATCTGGAACTTCCACTGTTCCCACTGTGGATCTGGTACCACTGGCAACAATCAAAAATGATACAAGGTGGCCATATACTTGAAAATCAACATAAGGACCACTTCGGTCTACCGCTAAGACTGCGCCAAGTACACAATCTGCCTCCTCTCTCAGGCACCTTCATTGGGAGTTATCAGAACTGGAACCATCAATTTCGAAAAGGTGATATTGTTGTAAAGCATTCTGTTCGGATTTTGGAATGTGGCATGGAATTTTGGAAGTTTATATTCATTTTTGGCAACTGGCTTAAATCTGATTGAGGGTTTCCCATATTTTAAGAGCTCATTTGGACCAGTGGGGTGGGCATCATTGGAATATGACCTTGCACAGGCATTTTAATCGGTTGTGTTGCCACATTTTGCATTTACATTCATTTTGACATCTGTACATTACCACCATTATTAGGATTATACCTGCATTCTCTTTTCCGCTGTCCAATTTTATGACAGATGTGACATGTGGTACTCTTTTTCATAGCAGCAATATCAGTTCCAGAACTTGTACCCACAGGAACCCCTCTACATCTACACGTTAAACCCTCCTTGATTTCCCTTGAAAACCAACCTGTGAAACAGAAACTCCTTGCATATTCCCTTGATGTCCTGCAAAAGAAGGATTTTGAAAATCTTTCTGAGCCAACTTCATTTGTGCCGACATAAACTTCTCTTTAATCTTCTGCTTCATATCTAACTTGTCGCTACAATATTTGGCATATCTCAAAATCTCACTGAGCGACTTGTTCTGCCAACAGATCATACTTTGGGTTATGTGTTTACAGATCTCTGGCTTTAGTCCTAAAACAAACGGTGACACAAAAAATCCCCATATCCTTTTCCTCAGGATACTCTCATCCACTGTGCTGCTGAAACACCTGTGACAACCGTTCATAAATTATGCATTGTTCTTTTAATTTTAAGGCAATCTAAAACTCTTGGTGGCACTCTGCCTTTCAGAAAAGTAATCACTGCCTCATATTTTTTAATCACTACAGGAGACGGTGCATTTGTTCTCGTCTTCCTCACAGGTTCTTCTTTTGGCCATTGTACTGCAGTCTTACATTCAGCCCATAAATCAGCAGGTACTATGTCTAAAAAAGTATTCATATCTCTCCACAACACCATTGGACTCTTAATGAAATGTTCGGCTTGTGCATAACTTTGCACCGGTTTGTCTCTCAATTTGGGGAAATTGCTTGTAAATGCAGCCAAATCACCTCTACTCCAAGGAACATGTACATACATTCCTCCTGCTATTTCTCTAAGTGGAAATGCTGTTATTTCTCCCTAGCTTTCCTCATCTTGTTTCTTTGCTATAGCTTCCTATTTCTTTTTATGCATCTTTGCCCATTTTATTTCTAATTTCTCAGTCTCACTCCATTTGTGAATGCATTTGACCAGTTCTGTGATGTTTAAACGCATTCCGGAAATTCTCATGTTTTCTAATGCTGGATCATCCACTGAACCCTATAGCTTCTCCGCAAATGATAATTTTTCTTAAGATCAATCTCGTATTTCAGAGCCAATTCTGTCATACACTAATGCTGCTATTCGTGGGATCTCCTTACATGGGCAAATTAATCCCTTTCTTTGGTATTGCTCAATATGTTAAAATTCTACGCATCCCCTTATTATCTCTTTTAATTCCGTCTTTAATTGAGCTACATTTAAAGGTTTTTCCCTCTCTGTGTCTGACTTTTCTACCACCTCTGTTCTGTCTGCCTTTCTAATCCCTGCTGCTTCTTCTAACCAGGCTGGTACCCTTCTGCAATAGCATTTATATCGCCTGGGGCAACAGGAGCTGTGAAGACTATAAGGTCCCTCCATCTATCAGTGCTTGTACTGTCTGTGGGGGTCTCCTCACGACAATTTGAGAATTTTGTGAGGTCAGAACAGACCATGTGGTAGGTAAACTCCCAGCGGCCTGAGGAACTTCTGGCCTTAAATCCACATTTGGAGGAGCAGTAGCAATAACTCTGGGCACTATCGGGGCACTCACAGGCGTTATTTGGGATGCAGTATGCACTCCAGTCGTATTAGTCAGAGTGGCAATTTGTGGTTGAGCCATAGATGGGATAATTTGGAGCATCTGTACTGGTCTTCCAATCTGGCTGCATTTGGGTCTACAGGAGCAGTTGCCATTGTGGCACTTGCATCATCACTAGAGTCTCTGTGATTATTAGGGGGTGTATATGGTGGAGGTCTCGAAGCTAACATATGCTCTAAAATCCTGTCCCCCAAGTCTGTATCTGAATCATTCTCATCCTTCTTTTGGTTATCTTTTGCACTTCCCTTCTTAGCTGGCTCTACAGTAATAGCTGGATATATTCTGGTTCCCTATCTGATTTTTTCTCCATCTACGCTGTTCTTTATCATATTGAGCATCTGCATAATTTTGCACCACTCGTTTTGTCCTTCTCTGGTATTTTCCCAGATACATTATTCACTTTTAATAATCCAATCCCAGCGCAACACTCTGGCGTCACCAACCAATCCCAGTGCGAAAGCACACCAACCAGCCAATCTCAGTGTGAAACAATATGACGCACGATCTCACTCCTTGCAGCAGTTGCTCCTTCTTTGCAATTTTCTCGCATTCACACAACTTCAACAATAACCCTTTAAACGCCTTCTTGTTTGCTTCTACTAAAGAAATAATAGTATTACAATCACTCAAGAGTATTTTCCCACAACCGCAAGTGAAATCTCGACCAGAGTGAAATCGCCCAAATCAATGCAGCTTCACCCGTTTAGGCAATTACGTTCCACTAACACCAATCATCATAACAATCAATCATAACAATGCTTAATCTCCCTATGTCAATGGTATAGGTGATGGTACCTTACACACTACACCTTATCCTGCAAATATGTCTTCTATTCAATTTATGTATGTTTCTGTATATCCCGAAATTTTTCGACTACAACGAGCCTGAATTTTTCAATCTCTTTCTTCAATAACTTAGTAATACTTCTCTTCACTCACTCACTCATACCTCCAACACTACTGTTTGAATCAAAACACAAATACCATAAACAAAGCATCGCCCTATTAATACTCACACCTTCAAACCGCAATCGCCTTCTAGTACTGCCATGTCAGATCTTCAAGTTTGGGACACTGGATTCGGGAATCAGGAATCTTATTCTGACTAGGGAAATTTTTTTACAGCTCCATTCAGAGTGTGAACCATATCTCTGCTACCAGAAACTGCTGGCGCAGAAATACTTTTTATTTAAATCAGTTCAACCTGTGACTTACAAAGGTGGTCTCCAACTCCACGCGTTGTTCTTCTTCAGGTCGACTGGATCCTTGCCAATTATATTCAGTCAATCAATCAACTTTATTCGGTTTTCACATATAAAACCATAAAAGTAACCAGTGCATAAAAATTCATAAAATAATTACACAATTCATCACACAGTAATCCAGACTCCACAAAAATCTCTTATAATCCGAGGCCTAAAATACAAAGTTAAATACATATTCCCTCAAGCCTAGACTAAAAAATTAAGCCATTGGAAGGATAGGTCCAGAGGCCATATCTAATATATGTGTATCATCAGGGTAGCTAAAATAAAATAGAGACAAACCCTAACCGATACTAACATTTAATCAAGGCAGGCCTTGGACTTCACTGCAGATTTCAGGAAACTAAGGACAAAAAGAATACAATCTTCATGCAACAGTTGTAAATAAATAAGCGCTGGACAAGCCTGCTTGAATTTCAACCTCTTTAAAATAGGGGTAATAAAATTTTTCCGGGGGATCGCATAAAACTTACAGAATAATAAAAAATGTAGCAGATCCTGTGGAGACTCACCGTCGCAGCCACAGGGTGCTAAAATCTGTCCTCTACTACTCCCCCGTGGCGAAGCCAGCAAAAGGTGAAAAAGATCCAGGCGAAACCTGGTCAATAAAAAATGTTCATAAGTACTAAAAGACCCCAAGAGGTATGGCTCGGTCAATAATGTTGTTTTCAATATTGAAAATTTTCGGATACTAGGTTTCCTCAGTTCCAGCTCTTCCCTCTCTAATTTCCTTAGGCTGCTAAAGGACTCCCTTATCCACCCCAGGTCCTTTTTGGTTACCGATTCGGGATTGGTATATAGTTCGGCTCTTCCTAAACTTTCAAAGCTACTCTTAATGTATCTGAGCCATGGTATGTGATGGGCATAATCAAGGGTAATACACTCTTTCAATATCAATTGACTCAAAGATGATCCTTTACTCAGCCAAATTTTCAACCAAAATGTTAGAGGGCGGAGGGCCAATGTATCACACAAATAAGGCACCCCCAGTTCTTCATGTACCACCATATTAGACGTTCCGCGGGGCACGCCTAGTAAACGCTTCAGATCGTCTATGGTGACATGCCCCCATATTTCACTGCCATAAGAGACTGTTGCGACACACTTAGCCTGGTTTATCTTTAAAAGCGCTGCGATCGGTGTCTTGCCTAATTTGGAAGCAAAATTAAAAATGGCCGTATGTGCTCGCACCAGGTCTCCCCTCTTTCTCTGTTTTAGTGGGCCCCATTTCATCTGCTCATCCAGTATGACCCCCAGGTACGAGAAGACATCAGTGCGGCGGACCTGTGCAGATCCTACCCTAAATTGAAAAGACTTTTTCGTGCGAAGACCCACCTGCATAACATAAGATTTGGAGTCGTTTATTGATAGATCCCAATCCGCCATAAAGGCAGAGAAGGAGTCAAGCAGTGTTTGTAGCCCTCTAGCGGTCCTAGATATAAGGACCGCGTCATCCGCGTATAATAAAACTGGCAGACCACGTCGACCTACCTGCGGGTAATCGACCCCTGTCATCAATAGGACTTTATCCAGATCATTAATATACAAATTAAACAAAAAGGGGGCTAGAATACACCCTTGGCGTACTCCTCTCCTTATGGCGAATTTACGGGAGACTCTTAAGTTCTGCGAGAATCTGACACGGGCCTTTGTTGCTTGGTGAAGATCTTCTAAAAAGTAAACAATATTGCCATCTACCCCAATAGCTAGCATGGTCTGCCAAAGTTTAGCCCTATTCACGCGATCAAACGCGGAAGACAGATCCATGAATGCTAAATAGATAGTGCCAGAACAGGCAACCGTATATTTGTTGAGAATCATGGATAGGTTAAGGCACTGGGCCACGGGGGACCGCCGAGGTCGGAACCCGTACAGAACGTCCGATAGAATGGCATGTTCCTCCGCCCAGTTAGTCAGCCTGTCTAAAAGTACTCAACCCACCACCTTAACCACCGAATCCAGCAAGGAGATCGGTCTGTAGCAGTGAGTACTATCTCGATTACTTTTTTAAAAAACGGGCACTGTAGTCGAGGTAGCCCAAGACTCAGGACAACCGGATTTTACTGCTGCATTAATTACTGCAGCAAGAACCGGAGCCCAAAAAGTTGGATCTGATTTAAAAAGGTCCAACGGAATACCATCAGGTCCCGGGGCTTTATTACTTGACAACCCGACAATACCATCCTTGACCTCCTCTATATTGAAAACCAGATCAGGAATGTCTGCCTCATGGCCAGAAGGGCAGTTTAGCTTGGGGGACTCTCAAACATGGTTTGAAAGTGGAGCACCCACTCCTCCTCTGTGATATGAGCGCCTACTGCACTTTCTTCCTCGTGATTTAAAAAGGGGCTAATAATTATGCTCCAGAATCTAGAGCTATTCCTCAGTGTACTAGCCTCAATTAACTCCCTCCAGGCTTTCTCCTTTAAAGCTGACTTACATCTAACCAGTTCCGTTTTATACTCTCTTCGACAAGATCTAACCAAAATGAGGTCTCTTGGACTCCTGTTTAAGGCTTCCCGCAATTTCCTTGCTGCCCGAGAGCAGAAGGAATCAAACCATCTAGGGGTCTGGGTAACAGTTCGTCGAGCCGGGGCACTTAAAAAATCACTTATTTTAACGGAAATGGTTTTAAAAGCACTGATAACCTCCCCCGGAGCCGTAAACGGGGTGGTACACAAGGCTAACTCGTTGGCACACGAAACTGATATTGACTCATAAAATACATCTGGGGAAATCTGGGTCCATTTTAACCGTCTTCCACCATCTGTTGGTCTCACCACCTCACTCTGCCCAGCCCCTCCTTTAGGCAGCAATAAGGGCCCGCGAAGATAAACACACAAAGGTTATGGTCACTATGCACACTAGCTTGTATGGCATATCCTGCAAATAAATCTAGTGAAGACGATGATATTAATATGAAATCAATAAATGAACCACCACCCCTCCCTTTGAAAGATGAAACAGTGGCCTTGCTGCAGGGGTCAGATGAAGACATGAGAGACAATAAATCAAATTTGTGAAGGAAACCATTCAGTGTATCCCCCTGTAGAGAATGTTCAAAGTGAGTTCCCCTCACACGTGGGCAACCCAGATCAGCCAGTCTTGAGACCCTGGGGTCACCACATGGGTGGATGTTAAAATCCCCAGCAATCATGAAATTATGGAAAGCAACGTTAAAATGTTGCCTTACAAAGGAGCCCAACAAAGTAATGTTACACACACCCTTGGAGCATGAAATTGAGTTGTAAAAATTAATAAGACCTAATTTATGAGACCCCTTACAAAGTACCAGGGACTGTATAAAGGGGTTCTCTGTAGGCAGGACCAGTATCTTACATTCTACTGCCAGAGAGATATAAATTGCGAGACCACTTTTTGATCTTCCTACAGATGAGGGGGTGGCCGGGACAAAGAAAGACTTGTAGCCTTCTAGTGGTAGACTACTATCAGTCTGCCATGTTTCCTGCAAACATATCACGCTGAACTGTTTTATAAATACAGTCTACGACGGGTCAGAAAACTTATTGGCTAACCCAGCGATGTTCCATGATATAAAATTTCTATCGCATTCACCCCGAGTCCCATTGCTTTGCCGTGGAGTTTCCCGCTGGTTGGTGAGTATCACTGAGTCCGTAAGAGAGGGCCCACTAAGTCAATCACAGGCATCCATAGCAGCCATGGATGTAAAGCGGTTTGTCAGCTCCAGAAAAGGCGGAACTGAATCCCGTCGACCTTGTGCCGTCCAATTCAAGTAGGTTGGATTTGGAGACAAATTTGAATATGCGTTCCTGATGGGTAGATTTAATGGCGTCTGTCTGTTGAGTGGAGCCCTGGTAACATTAGTCATATAATTCCGCCCGGATGACTCCGGTTTGTAAAAAAAAGCCGAGAGGTAAGGCCATAATGGACGACTTGGGACCAAGAGGGGCAAGATTCACATTTGTGACCAAAATCCTTTCCGCGATATGGGGTCTATTAAAATCGATAATAACGCAATCGCCCTTACAGGACTTAAAGGAGCTGCCTACCCAATTGACCCTTCGCACCATGTTGATGTTTATCTCTACCCTCATTCCTAGGGTGGTGTTACAAGATAACCAATGTAGGACTTTGTTCTTCAGTTGGGAATAATCCCCCTTAGTACTCTGAGGGAGAGTTGGCACGTTCCCCAATATCACAACATATGGGGTCGATTCTGCTGGCAGATGAATAACAGGCAGGTTCCGCATGGAGACCTCCCCTCCCCTCTGTAATTGCTCCCCAGGTAGGTTACTTTCCAAAGCAGGTTGATCCCGTGTAGCCAGCCTATCCACATGTCCATAGTTTGCGCCCGGAATTGACACTGGATGGATCAGAATGGAGGGAGAGACCGGGCGGGCGAGTGCCTGGCCCCTTGATGGCTGTGGGTGTTCCCTGGTGTTTAGGTGTGGGACTATCAAGGTGGAATGATCCGTTGCTGGGGGAGCCATTGATGGTCTTGATTCTGAATTGATGGCTACACCTCCTAGCAGTGCACAGCATTTTAGGTCAGAGAGTCCCTTTTCAATCAAGGTCAAACGTTGAATTAATAAACCCAGTTTGGAGTCCATCAGAGCCTTC
Organism: Calotriton arnoldi; assembly: GCA_963921515.1. Lineage (NCBI taxonomy): Eukaryota > Metazoa > Chordata > Amphibia > Caudata > Salamandridae > Calotriton > Calotriton arnoldi. Next base: position 793,191 of record CAWUFW010009065.1, on the reverse strand, counting down.
AAAGAGTCCTGGAAGGATTCTAATATGCACATCAAGTCTGCCTTTGTCAGTACTTGAGCGGTTGGGGACTCCTGGGATGTCTGATTAGGTCTTGGTCTTTTGGCCTTTCCCCCTGGCGTTTGGCCCTTTCTTTTCGTGCCTGACCCTTGGCTGACAGGCTCAACACCTCCCGATCTCCCTCGCGTGGTAAATCCGGCAGCTATTGATTTAATTGGGTAATTGATGGGAGTAACTGCCGCATGCCCTTGGCTTGAAGGTACTTTATCCACCCTAGAATTATTGACCACGATGGTGGGAGAAAGGGATAACTGCTGGCCTGTTGAGTGACTATTTAATCCGACGAGTTCTTGCACCCCAGAATTATTTGGTGATTCATCGCCGCTGACCAGAGACGTTTGTCTACCGAAGGGGCATGGGAAGAGGGCCATTTACGGGGGACCTAGAAAGGCGCCGGTTCACCAGCTCAATCTCCTTATCAAGCACTGCTGCGGCCCGCTGCAGAAACGAATCCATAGTCACCACCGAGCCTGCAGTGCCTGCCATGACCCTCCCAGGAGCTGTAGTCACCTTACGTTTCCCCATATTGTACCCAAGTCAATGCGCTAAATGACGGGTCTTTAATCCAAAAAACGGCCAAAGTCAGTGTCTACTCATACAAAAGCAAGTGGCTAGGCACACGAACCTAAGTACTCAGGGTACAACGTCCCTTGATTTACTAAAACTCCAGCCCTGTAACCAACAAACTGTTTACCGATGTGTGTGATAATCAATATGAGGTGAGCTGTCTCCCTACCTGCTCCTCTGCCACTGCCACTGGTGCTGGGGGTGAAAAGTAGTCGATCTTGATGTGACAAGGTGCTGGGGTGTTGAAGTAGATGAGAAGATACAGCCAAGAGGGTAGGCCCAGCCGAGCCTCCTCCGGTCTCGGACGGGCGCAGACAGGCATGCCCGTGCGCGTCCCGTGCTGTGGGAGCCCTACGGGCCTCTTATGCGCCTCCAGGCGCGTCCCCAAGACGTTACGGCATGACAGCCACTGGGCAGGCTGGGGACTGTGGTCCTTCTGCTTGCGGCGCCAGTGAAAACTGCTCCACTCCGGTACAATAGGAACGGCTCCCGCACTGCGGGAGCTCTACGGGCCTCTTATGCGCCTCCAGGTGCGTCCCCAAGACGTTGCGGCGTGACAGCCTTTGGGCAGGCTGGGGACTGTGGTCCTTCTGCTTATGGCGGCGGCGGTGAAAACTGCTCCACTCCGGTAAAATAGGAACGGCTCCCGCACTGCGGGAGCTGTACGGGCCTCTTATGTGCCTCCAGGCACGTCCCCAAGACGTTGTGGCGTGACAGCCGCTGGGCAGGCTGGGGACTGTGGTCCGTCTGCTTGCGGCAGTGAAAACTGCTCCACTTAGGTAACATAGGAACAGCTCCCGTGCTGCGGGAGCCCTACGAGCCTCTTATGCGCCTCCAGGCGCGTCCCCAAGACGTTGCGGCGTGACAGCCGCTAGGCAGGCTGGGGACTGTGGTCCTTCTGCTTGCGGCGGCAGTGGAAACTGCTCCACTCCGGTAAAATAGGAACGGCTCCCTATTCAGTCAATAATGAGATTGTTAATTTAGTTTGAAACCCTTTATTCATCCTTAAGAGTTTACTATTTTGTTTTTGGTCTCTTTATTTAAAAAAGAAATTAGATAAATCCGCTTACAGAAATATCAAGAAAATCAAGGTTAGAGTCAATCAAGAAAATTACAGCATGTTCCATAAAGGAAATATTATCTAAGTCCATATTCTACTCTAGCAGATCCTAACCTACCAGAACCCACAAAGAGTTCTTTCAGAAAAGAGCGAGATTTAAAGGAGAATTGAAATAGAATCAGATTGTTGTTGAACTTCTCATGAAGAGTAGTTCTGGAATCTCGTCCGAGTCTCCTCTTCCAAATAGCGTCAGCAAACAGTTGCAGTAACAACTGTTCAAAGTTAAACCAGGAAAATGGTCACAGCAGTAGCCATAACCGTTAAAGAATATTCAGACACCCACAAAGTAGTAGGTGACAGGAAATCACCATCAGCAGTAGCTCACAGCAAATGGGGCAAAAGGGATAAGGAAAAGGATGGTCGCAGAACAAATATCCTGAACCAGTCTGGACAGCATAAAGCTCTCAGAGTGTGCTCTAAAATGTAAGAGTGAAGCCTAGCGTCTAACTTGGAACACTTATATTTAGGCTATCTGGTTTTAGGTGTAAACCTATAATAACTGATAAAACCCCACCGAAAGGAAAATAGCCATCACCAGTGTAAACATATAAACACTGAAAAAACACCTTCACAACCACAAACTAAGTGCCATTCAAAGAAAGGAAAAGATGAGTGAAAGATTCATTTTTATTTCTTCCTGAAGGGGCCAATACAATGTAACTTTGTTACACAAGGTAGCAGCAACAAAGACTGGGCTAACATTTTTCTGCTTGAGTTTTGTTGTTCAGTGATGTCACTAAAATATTGTTTCTTCTTCCATCTGCTTTTTCAGTTTTGTGGTCTTTGGTTTAAAGTTGCAGTGTTTAGAAGCATGTTTTGGTTCTTATTTAGTTATTTTATAAACTGTAGAGAATCAGGAAATATCAAAATCATATTTGATATTTTGGCTACATTTGATTTCACTGATAGGTAAAATGGCTGGTTTCATAAGAATCTTTCCCAATATATACCATTGCATTTACCCACAGACAGAGAATGGGTGAAATCCTTTGATACATCAGCCCTCTTTTCTAGCGAGTCATTATTGATTGTAGATGAATTGCCAAACACTCCAGGCTTTAAATTTTCAATGCAAGGTGTAGTGACAGGTATATGTGAAAAGAGTGTTGTCACCAAACATCTGAGATAGTGGTAAAAACATGACACCAGACGTTTGGTAAACATGGAACGCAGTATCACTTGGAATGCTGCTGCAAAAAAGTTCATACCGAGTTTAGTAAAGATTGGAGTGATATTGTTTGTATTTGTAGTAATTCAGCTACGTATACGAAAAAGTTGTATGATGACCTGTCAAAATCGATACCTGAGCTGAAGTGCTTCCCTGTAAGAGATCCTTGTCACTTGCTAGAAGGTATTCTGAAAGCATCTTTACAATCTTCAGAGTTAATGAAGAAAGCCATTGACTTTGTACTCTACTCTGGTGCACTGTTTCGGTATGCCCAGGAACTAAAGTGCAAATATTTCTCATTTTGTGCTTTGTGTGGCATCAAAGAAAGAGACATCCTAACTGTGTCATTCGGCCGGGGTTCTCAGTACTAGAGGCTGTGAATGCTATATTATCCATGTGGCGACCGTTTACCGAATGTTTGCTTAGTAATGATGCCAAAGGCAAGAAATGTGATGATCTTTGGTCACACATTGATAGTGATGTGAAAAAAGTACAGTCTACTGCATGCTTAGGTTTTACAGGAATACATGACTGATGTAGTGGACATAATCAAAACACTAGAGTCTAAAAACACCCTTGTCTACCAAGTGTTCAGCGTAATTGGTGTAGATCTGAAACATCTCCTTGAGAGTAGGCTGGGCGAACCTTTTAGTGACTTTGGCACTGTAACATGCTGCATGTTAGAATTCTTGCCACTTGGTAAGCAAAGAAATATTGAGGAGCAATTCAGGAAATGTTATTTTACAGTCTATGGGAAATGGCTTGCAATGATGCATAGAAACGTCCCTTCACCAACCATGGCATTTGAAGTTAATTAAGCCTCACTGAGGTACTCTGCACAAGTTCTAGATCCCTTCTGAATTTTCTCCACACTTTGAAAAGTACTGCTTCATTTTTGACTGCTTAAATAACTGAGGGCATATGCACCCAATTCAACGCATATGTTGTAGAGAATCACAATCTTCAGGTGCACCAGTACTGGCTTGGAAAGCTATGTCATTGGCCAGAGTTAGCAAATTGTGTATTGGCTGTTTTGGCGTTGCCCGTCTCAAGTGCCAATGTTGAGAGGGCCTTTTCACAGATAAACAATTACATAGGAAGGAAAGAGCGCATGACCACAGACTCACTAAAGAAGTATTGTATGGTGTACTACAATAAGTTTGATTTGTAAAACTGTATTTAGACCTCATATACCCTGTCTATACACATGCACTATCAGTGCAGAAAGCAAGCAATGATTAAAAGCAAAACATTCCATAAACACCGGAAAAACACTGTTTCTATTGTTTTTAATGGCACGAAAATGTATAACCACTGATAATCAATGTTTTTTTAAGGTATTGAAAACACTGAAAAAATCCCACCAGAATTTACCAAAAATAGAAACTGAAAACAAGAAAGCCTACTTATATTATAAACACAAAAACACAGTTATCAATCCACGCTGGTGTTAGGTCATCTCAAGCCAATTAAAAGGGATCGTTCAATGGTCTGCAGCTTCTTTCTCCATTCCCACGGTAAACGTACGAAATCAGCTAAGTGCAATCGACAAGTAGTCTACTTAGTTGCTAACATTTATGTGCGTTAGATTTAGTCTGAGCTCCCACGAGAACCAGGCAGTCTAAACTACTAGCTCTTCAGAACTCCACTGCGTGACAATTAACTTTTCTAAAGCAGAAACATTCTAGTTGTAACTTTACTGAATTAAACCACGAGATTCACGTTTTCATGTATTCACCATTGTTTTAATGTACTGATTAGCATTCATTATTGTGAATATGTGGCAGCTGAAATCTAACTAAATAAGTTGAGAAAATGTAGCTTAGGAAGGAAAGAAATATTTTTGATGTCAGCACATTCTACAAAATTGACATGCCTAATGAAGTCAAACGTGAACTGTTTATTTAATACAGGACAGTTCAACATCTGCTAAAAGCATTTATTTATTTAAGAAGAAAATTAAAGGAAAGGGAAAGAAAGCATAGAGGAAATAAAGGAGGATTAGTCTGGCCTGACAATGAAATTACGATAGAAACAGTGTGGTCGAAGTGGGGCAAAAAAAGTAGGGGAACTGTGGGCGGAGAATCAAAGGGCGGGAAAATCCCCGAGGATTGGATCAATGGGCGGAGCCAGAGGTGTGGCCAGAAAGGACAAAACATCCCAATTTTTTGTATTTGTTTGGCATTTCACTGACCAGTTACAGCTTATTACGTTATTTAATTCAACCAATGGATACACATGATATTTTAAGGTTTAATATGAGTTATTGACATTAAAATACATTCACAAAGTGGGATACGTTTCCAATCACAGAATGTCCCAAATACGCTTAAAAGTGGAATCACAAGCCATTTGTCTCCGAGTCATGCAGTTTCTTTCATCAGCACTTCTCCTCCCTCTTTCCACAAGAAGAGTTCAAACATGAATGGCAAACTATCCTAGTTTGCAAATGTTCTACATAATTATGGCTCTGCCATATTTGCCACATAATACTGTGGCATCATCTGTAGCGTAATCTCATAATTTTAGCAAATAATTGTTTGTAGCTCAAATGGATCAAAAGTTGCGAAACAATTTGACTTGTGTTGCTGCGAAGTGGAAGGCCCTTTGCAAAGGTTGAGTGGTCACCTTTCTCACTGCTGCTTTGTATATTACACAGGTACTAATGAGGCAAAATCTTTGCAGCGACTGTTAGTATGTGTAAAAATGTCAAAATAATGAAGTATCAGAAAAAGTACTGCATTACGCTGCAGCATTTGTTTTGCTGCTTAATTCAGTCAACACTGCGACACACTTTTGGCCTCCATTGCTGCATAATTCCAGTGGCTCCAAAGCAGGCAGCACATGTTAAAAGTGCTTGTGCATGAAGCAGAGAGACCGTGAAGTTTGCAAACTTAGTTTGGTGTGCGTGCAAATCCTGTATTGCCAATGCCTGGTGAGTTGCACTGCTACTGTTGACACAAGGCCAATGGAGGTACCAATGGGTGAGGCGGACTGGCTTCAATGGTCCTGTGACCTCAGTGACAGAGTTACTGTTGCTCTAGAGCAGGGGTCTTCAAACTGTGGGGCGCGACCCCCAGGGGGGCCGTGGAGCGATGCAAAGGGGGTCGCGCCTTCCCAGTCACACTTCTGCCGAGGCCCAAGGGCTTCAGCCCCCTCTTCCCCGTCCTGCGTCTCAGCCCGGGCTGCTGCAGTGCAACTCGAGCTGCTGGGGGCTCAGCTGGGCAGTGTCTGGAGTCTTATCTCCGGCACGCCCGAGTTTTTCACAGGTCTTTAAAGACCATTTGCATGTTTACATGCCTTTGTAAACTGGTTACAGAGGCTTAGTTTTTTCCTGGTTCCAGTACCCCCTGGGCCCCCACTCTGTCTATTCCTTACATTTGTATTTTACCTTTACTGCTGCAGTGTGAGAATGCATTTCATGAAAAGGAATATAAAGTAGGGCTGCCAAAAGAAAAATTCCTGCCGTGTTTTGTTTAAAGAGCCTGCAAAGACCTCCTCTTGACACTAAATAGACTTATAAATAAAAAGTATGTATGCATTCGTTATGTGACTTTTCTGTCTTTGTTCTCTTTAATTATCAGTCATGGATCATTGAGGCAGCCCTAGAACACAATTAAAAGTGCTTTCTATTTATATTTGCTGTTCGAAGTATGCACAGATAAGTGCTTAAAATACAGCTTTAGGTGACTGCTTATTTTTGTACGGACTGGGCCATCAAAAATAATCTGCTGGCAACCCTAACCATAGGACTGGAAGTTTGTTGCAGGATCAGCACATTATTTATTTCCTCGATACCCGATTAATGCCATAATAGCAATAGTTTAACTTAGATCTTAAACCCTACGCCGCCGTCCATAACATGTTGAGTTACTTCAAGTGTCTGGGAATGCACCCTGCATTCAGACAACTCACTCGTCATTCTCGCCCTTCACTTTCACGCTCACCCTGCATTCACAGCGATCACAATGCACTCACACCATTCACCCGCTCACCCTACACTCACAGTGATCACTCTGCACTCACAATGCACTTGCGCTGTTCATCCTATACCTCACCCTGCAGCCACACGAGTACACTACTCATCCTGCACTCATGTGACACTTCACTCATCTGTCCCCCTCACTGCTCAATATGCAACTCACTCAAACAAGCCCATCAGTAATCATACACTCATTCGTCCCATTCTGAACTTGCATCCGCACCTAAATTCATAAGCCACCTCACTCACCCTGCAGTCACTCCTCTTACCCTACTCTCACACTGTTGCATCGCTCACCGTGCACTCACATGGGCACTCTCGTCACCCACAAAGTGCAGAGGGTTAACGTTCCTGCTACATAGAATATGTACCATGCAGATCACATAAATGAGTGTGAGTAAACTATGAGTAGCGCTATAAAAAATGAAATGTTTGTCAGAAAGGTGCTATAGAGAGATGAGGTGAATTGTTGGTGAGTGGCAGTGAAGGAATTCATGGAGAAGGAGGAAACGGGGTGGGGCACCAAAAAGACTGTTGCACCGTGTGCGACCAGTGTTAGGACCAGCCCTGGCTGGGAGTGTTAAAGGTGAAGTGAGAGGTTGAATGGGGAGAGTTCAGAAGTTGTAAAAAGGGGTGAAAGAAAATGGCATGCAAAGTGAGAGAGGGATCCGGGGTTAGGAGAGGACAGAGGGATGGAAGGGAGGGGGTGAGAGGAAAGCTGCATGGGTAAACTGCTTAACTCTGCACAAAACCGCCAGGGTTTTAAGGGACCCCTGCTTCTCCTGGCCAGGGCCAAGTGAGCTTCTAATGTGGCAGCACGTATTCCTGCGGAGTGGAAGGCCCTTCACAAAGGTTGACTAGAAATCTTTCTGATGTTAATTGCTGTATTTTGGTTATACACTGGTACTGATGGGGTGAAATCTTTCCTCATTGTTACTGTGTACGCGGCATCACATAAAATCATTTACCTTTTCTTCCCACACAATTTAGTCAAGCCTGTCACGTAATTTGGTCCTCACCTGCCTCATAATTCCAGTAGCCCTGCCTACAGGTTTAGAATTTTTTGTCAGGAGGGGGTCCTTACGCCTCAAAATGTTGACAGGGGGGGTCTCGGCATCCAAAAGTTTGAAGACCTCTGCTCTAGAGTGTGCTGCTTCGTATGCCTGCCCGCAAGCCTGGAGGTGAACTTCATGTTCGTATGGATTGTGGTGGACAGGCCTTCAAGGTTAACCCACAGCTGCCACCGCTAGGGTCCACTGGCTGGTGCTGAGACACTAGGGCTTCTAAGGTCTAGCGGGCCTTCTTAGGTCTAGCACGGGAATGTGCTCCTTCAGGAGAGTGGTCTGGTGGACTGGTCATGAAGGCTGAACCTGATTCCCTAGTTCCAAATTTGGCAGTTCTTGCCATAATGCCACATCCTCTCCCCCACTGAACACCATACTGCCCCACTGAGAGAAACTTGCACTGCCTTCAGGTACAACCCAATTGTGCCCTGCTATAAACACCTGGATGCGACTCAATACAAATTATGCACCAGACAAGAGTAATATGCTGCCTGAAAAAAAAAGGAACAGCTTCTCGGAAAAAGCATACACTCATAGGGAATGCAAGATTAAGTAAAGCATGTGAAATGTAAGCAGGAACCACATGGTTACCATAACGCTTTTACACTCATTATTCAGAAATCAATGAGTATTTTTGCCTGAAAAGTTAAGGACATGACAACAGGGCCCGGAAGGCACCCGTTGCAATGTCCATTGCTTATATCCTTACAAAACATAAGCAGTATGGTTTAAAAAGACCACATCCCTGAACACAGAGCCACGATACACATTTTATAAACTAAAATAAGGAAAACAGCTGGTAAGGATCATATTCACTGTTTTCTACTCCACAAATCAACCAGGTATTGCAGTACCTCCAGGAATGGTGCACTTCCCCACCGGGTAAAACAATGCTGTTCAAAGAAAGACGAGAAAACGAAAGTAACACTTCACTGGCAAACTCTGTCAAATGGCACTAATGTGTTTGGGTGTGAATAAAACCAATCTGGCCACTTTGCGACCACTCTGGCTTGCTTTATTTAATTATTTATTTCTTTTTCGTATTTTGAACCTTTTTTTTCTCTCCGTCCCGAGGCTGCACTTTGGAATAGAAAGTTTTCAGAAAAGGACGACATTTCCAACAACAGTGTTTCTTTCTTTTATGGATCCATTTCACAGGTGAACGAATGAAGGAAAGGAGAGAAAAAGAGAGTGTAAGAGCTGTTTCTTTAAGTCACAGTTTTCAGCATGTGAGGAGAGAGACAGAGACAGAAAGAGACGGAATAAGAGGAAGAGGAAGAAAGAGGGGCAGCTGACAGCAGCAGAGCAAGAGAAGTGGACAGTGTCCTTGTCTTCTCTGGGCAAGAAGAAAAAGACAGAGTCCTTTTCCTTCTCTGCCCACCCCGTCCATCCCCGAACGGCCACAAACGGCAGAGCCTTATCTATAGGCCTTGGCTATTTCTGCCGTCCTGGGACACATTTAAAATAAAAAAGTAGGGGAATGAATTCTATCAAATTAAAAAAGTAGGGGCACATCATGCCCTGCCGATCCCGCACACTTTGACCACTGGATAGAAATGAGTGCTTGTAAAGGGTTGTACTATTTATATTACCTGTACTTGGCATCGTGTAGTCTTTTCTTTATCAAATCAAATCAAATAAACTTTATTCGATTTTTAGTAGAAAAAAATCATAAAAGTTACACAATAAAGAATGTACAATCTACTGTTTAAAAAGACTAATACCTTGCATATATACATCTTAAAATATCGCTTTTCTTTATGTTTTCCTTTGTTCTTAACATTCTGCATTCTTTACTTACCTGTACTGAGTTCCTGGCGTGCGCACTTCCAAACATGTTTATGTTTGAAGGTGCGTCGCTCGAGATGCTGTTTCCCAACGAAGCATGTTGACTGTTGTACAGTCATTGACAGTTCATGCTTCGTTGGAGACAGATGCACTCCCGTGTTCAGCTGCAGTGCCTGAATAAACATCCTTGGATTTGACTCTTCGCTGCTTGTTCTTTTTCTTGGATTAACCTTCTTTGGCACTTTACATTTGGCGACGATTTTAAGCAGCTTTTCACCATATTTTGTGCAATTCGCTCTGCGCTTACCTTCTTACTCATCGGCAACCTCCCGTTCTTTCAATCATTTGATGCCTTCTCTCCTCCTGCTTCTCCGGTTTCGATCCGATTTCCGCACCACCTTCTGCACAATTTTGAAGTTTTTGGGCATTTATTACACAACACGTCATAGGAATTGACTTATACTTGAAAACGTGATGACGTCATCATGCAACGATAGCGGCCATCTTGAGTGTACTTGGAACATGTACACTTCCTTCTAGTTCTTCAGCTACATCATCACGCTGCCACGCCTCGGTGGCCATTTTGGATTCACAATTTACAGCGTTTGGAGTTCTTTTATCAAATCCTGTCAGCACTGTTACTTGGTTTGTGTTTACTTTCATCATTTCAGTGGATTTCATCAAATAAAAAGGTAATTCATCGATTTTTGGATATACTTTCTATTTTAAACAAACTTTCTATTATTCAAAACAGTTGTGACAGATTTGTGACTTTTCTATTACTCATTTAATTGTCTACTTTCAACAGTCACCTTTGCATTACCTTGACAACCATCATAAAGTGTCTCTTTGACTATATTTATATATAAAGAGAGAGAAAAGCATTTTTAAAAAAAGAGACATCCTCAAGGAGAAATTGATAACTTTGACTTGAAATTTTTTAGTCATGTCTTCAAACCAACAAATTGTACATTTAAATCATTTTCTTCCTTTACCTGGCAAACCAAAAGAGTCTTGGAAAATTTGGTTCCCCAATTTTGAAAGTTACCTTATTGCCATCGATGCTGATGAATGTTCCCCAAAACGCAAATTACCAATACTTTACAGTCACTTAGGCAGTGCTGGTCGTCAAGTATTTGATAATCTTCTTCTTCTATTCCTCCTCCTGGTGATGGTGATGGCTGGAATGTCTACACGGATGCCATTCAGAGACTTAATAAGACGTTTTTAGAACAACCCAATGTTATGCTGGAAAGATTAAATTTTATGAAGAGGAAGCAAGATCCCAATGAAACAGTGGAAGAATTAATTTCTGTTTTAAGGAACTTGGCAGCAGACTGTAATTTTGGTGCTTCTCTTGACATGTACATCAGAGATCAATTTGTTTACAGTTCTTTTCACAAAAAGATACAAGAGCGCATTTTGAGTTGTAGGGATCCTTCATTATCAGAAGTAATTGATATGGCCAAGAGTATTGAAAGAGCTATCATTTCCTCAAGATATATTTCTAATGAGATTGTTTCTCCCATTAATTTAGTACAAAATGATTCTGTAATTAATGCTATTGCTGTCAAAAACAAGTTTTCAAAACCTTTTCAAAGAAGAACAAACACCATGTGTTATAGATGTGGCTCTAAAACTCATCTTGGAAATAGTCCCATTTGTTCTGCTCTTGGTAAAAAATGTACAAATTGCCATAAAATTGGACACTTTCAATCAGTTTGCAGAAGCAAACAGGTAGTTCAAGTCAGTTCAGTTATCTCACAAGATCCTTCTGATTTGAATGTTACCTCTCTTGATACACCCTTACAAAGTCTTAATATTAATGCTGTGGATTTAATTCCTCAAAGTCTTCCTCCAAAATTATTTTCTCCATTGATTCCAATGAACAGTCATCTAGTTCTGAATGTGCAAAAGATCCCACCTGTGAAGTCACAATTGGTGATCTCAGTCTCAACATGATGGCAGATTCAGGCGCACCTGCTACCATCATTTCTGATACTGTTTTTAAAAAGCATTGGGCTTCTTCTATTTCCTTACAGTGTTTAGACATAGTTCCCAAAGCCTATGGTGCTGACATAGATATGATGGGTTTCTTTTTTGAAAATCTAACTTGTCTAGGTAAATGTATTAATACAAAAATGTATGTTGCCATCAAGGGTAAAAATATTGTTGGGTGGCAGGAACTTGCCAAAATGGGCCTAAAATTAGTTCCTGGTTCAAAAAATCCTGTACAACTCAATGAAGTCTCGGGTTCCATGGTATCAGAGAATTTTGACCCAATAATTCAAGATATCATTTCAGAATTTCCCGAAGTTTTCAGTACTTCCATAGGGAAAATTACTAATTTTGAAAGTTTTATCAAACTTAAGCCTGGTGCAATTGCTGTTGCACACAAACTAAGATCTATTCCATTAAGTGTCAGAGAAGATCTTAGAAAATTACTTGATACCATGGTTTCTGAAGGAATTATTGAACCTACTGACTCCTCTCAATGGGTCAGTCCAATTGTAATTGTCAGAAAAAGGACTCCAGTATCTGTTTGTGTGCTGATCTTCGCTCTCTCAACAAAAACATCATTGTTGATTGTCACCCTCTCCCGAAGATACAAGATCTGTTAACTGGCATTAGTGGTTCCACATTTTTCACATTACTAGACCTTCGCAGTGCTTATCATCAAATTCCCCTCTCTTCCCATTCGACTGATCTTACTACTTTCATTACACCTTTTGGAGCATTTAAATATCTCAGAATGCCGTTTGGTTTGGCCTCTGCGGCCAGCGTTTTTCAAATATTTATGGATTATTTGTTAAAAAATAAATTTTGTACAAGCTTACCAAGATGGCGTTCTCATTTACTCAAAAAATAAGAATGAACATATTCACACGTTAAAAAAGTTTTTTCCCAGATTTAAGGAAGCTGGCATTACTTTAGGCAGAGACAAGTGCAAATTCTTTGCCAATGAAATTGATTACTTAGGACACTCCATTTCATCTACTGGGATCAAACCAAAATTTTCATTAACACAAGCCATTTCTAATGTTGCCATTCCTAAGGACAAAGATTCTTTGAAATCTTTTTTAGGGATAACTGATACTACTCAAGATTTATCCAAGGGTATGCTCAGATTGTTCAACCGTTACAAGTTCTCTTAAAAAAGAATTCCAAATTTGTTTGGTCTCAAGAGATCAGTGATGCTTTTGATCTTGTCAAAAAGGTGATCACAGAAGCTCCTACTTTGTCCTCTTTCACACCAGGTCTCAAATGTTCCATTTCCGTTGATGCAAGTCAACATGGTTTAGGTGCTGTACTTTGTCAGTGGATTGATGTGAAAGAACACAATAGGTTTTGCTTCCAGAGCTCTTTCTAGTGCTGAAGTTAATTACAGGACAATAGAAAGAGAAGCTCTTGCATGTTCCTGGGCTGTTGAAAAATTCAAAAGTTTTATTTGGGGCACTCATTTTAATCTTTATAGTGATCACAAACCCCTCTTACACTTACTTAATGGCAATGGCACTGGCAAGGCATCTGCCAGACTTGTTCGCATTCTGTCAAGACTACATGAGTATAATTTTACCATACAGCATATTTCTGGGGGACACAATGTTAGAGCTGACCGTTTCTCTAGATTACCATTGGAAAATAGTCACTCTGACTCGAGATTTGATGATATTGAATGTGTTGTTGCATCTATTGAAGACTCCTTCTTCACATCTTTCACATTTACGCACGCAGATTGGATTCAGGCATCTAGAGATGATTTCACTCTTCAGGCTGTCAGAAATATGATTATTTCTGGTTGGCCAAAAGAGCGTTCTCTCCCTGCCTCACTCAAATCTTATGCTCAAGTTTCTGATGATCTTTCCATTGTCAATGATATCATTATGCGAGGTGATCAATGTGTTCCTCCCATTGCTCTTCGTTTCAAGATTTTTTTAAATGCACATGAAGGTCACTTAGGTGTGGGTGCCACCTCAAGAAAATTGAAAGAACATTTCTGGTGGCCTGCATTAGATAGAGATGTTTCTCAATGGATTGACAACTGTCAGACGTGTTTACTCTCTGATAAACACTGGAAGACTACCAAACTTCCTCTTCATTGTGTTCCTGTTCCTGAAGAAGCTTGGTTTAAGCTTGCCATCGATTTTGCTGGCCCTTTTGATTTATTACCTCATGATAAACGTTACATTATTGTTCTTATTGATTACTATTCAAAATGGGTTGATTTTGAATTTTGTGACACGCCCAATACCTTGTCAGTAATTTATTTTCTGAGCAGAGTTTTTCAATCTGAGGGTTTACCCAGAGAAATCGTTAGTGAAAATGCCTCGCATTTTTCTTCTTCTTTAATGCAAGATTTTTTAGTTGCACATGATATAAAGCATCTCAAAGTTGCTTTATATTCACCTTCTTCCAATGGTCTAATTGAAAGGATGAACAGGTTCATTAAGGAAGGTATACAGTCTGCACTGGCTTGTAATTTCTCTGTTGAACCTTTTCTTAGAAACAAAATCTGGTCACATATTATTACCCCTCATACCACCACAGGTATTTCACCTTTCAGACTTCTCAAAAAGGGATCCCAATTGGGAATTTTTGTCCCATTTGGATTAAGATTTAAAGAAAAATGACAACTTATGTTTGGCTTGCCAAGACAAGCACAACATGCAAAAAAATGTTCTAGCACAACAAAAAGTTCAAAAGAAGCATTTTGATTCTTCATGTTCTCCTGCCTCACATGATTTTCAAATTGGAGATTGGGTTTTAACTAAAAATCCCAATAGAGTTAAGAAAGGTTCCTCTAAGTTTTCATTACCCGCTCAAGTTCTCAAGACTTCCAAAAGTTCACTCTTTTGAGATAAAAAAGGGTGGTGGAACAAGAGAGTTTTAGTCAAATTATCTCCCGAACAAGCTACTAAAATTCTCACCTCTAAGTGCAACCTTTTTGAGGATAATACTGATTTTTCCCATTTTCCTTTAGGTGCATCATCCGACATCTCCACCAACACTTTAAACAATTCCCAAAGTGCTCAAGCCACCACCTCACATTCCACACCTTCCTTTTCAGATTCTCACACATCACATCCCAAATGTTCAATTCCTGTTAGGTTTAAAGATTTTTATATGTCTTGATTTAACTAACCTTTCTTTCACAGGTTCCTTCTTCATTTTTTATGGAAGGGAGATGATCTAAAGGGTTGTACTATTTATATTACCTGTACTTGGCTCTTGTAGTCTTCTCTTTGTGTTTTCCTTTGTTCTTAACATTCTGCATTCTTTGCTTACCTGTACTGAGTTCCTGGCGAGCGCACTTCCAAACATGTTTATGTTTGAAGGTGCGTCGCTCGAGATGCTGTTTCTCAACGAAGCATGTTGACTGTTACTTTGAATACGTTTTCACCTTCTTCATCTTGCTCACATGTTCTCTTATTTACCCTTTCCACTGGCTGCTTCTCCTTTTGATTTTCAGTTTCTTCTTGTTCTTCTGATTCTATAATAACCTCCCTTTCAACTGTGAATTTACTGTCTTCTGGTTCAAGTATAGTTTCACCTAGTTCTGGTTCAATTTGAAATTCAATTTCTTCTGCGTCATCTGCGAGCTTACTTTTTTCTTGTTCAATGACAGTTTCGCCTGTATCAGGTTCAGTCGGAAGTTCTCTTTCTTCTGGATCTTCAGTGAACTTACTTTCCTCTGGCCCAACAACAGTCTTTAGAACCCTAGAATCTTTTGTCCCCTTTCCTCGACTTGTGCTTGGCTGTTCACCATCCGTAATTTCATTTGAATCTGTCACTCTAGATTCATCAGCTTCACACTCTTCAGCCACTGACCTTTGTCTTTGATTTACCGGTTGTGGCTCTTTCAGGTGGGTCTAGGGTTCGCTTGGTGTGGCTCGCATGAATCCAATTTGGCAAGCCAGCACACTTCACTGCCGTTGTCATCACCAGGATGATTTGATGAGGTCCATGCCACCTGGGGTCTAAACACGATTTTCTTACATGTTTCTTGATGTAGACCCACTCACCAGGACTCAAATCATGAGCTTGATTTCGATGTATTGTTGTGGCGTCTTCTCCAACCTGGTGGGACACAGAATGTACCAGTTCAGCCAATCCTCTGCAATAGCAAGCACCAGATCATCAGATATATTTATCAGTTTGTTCGCTGGTACATATGCCTGTCTCATTGCTCTTCCCATGAGGATTTCATGAGGACTCAATCCAGTCTTTTTGTCAAGGATGCTTCTCAGACTCATTAGTACAAGGGGTAAAGCGTCAGGCCATTTCAGTGAAGTGGATTCACACTCCTGACCCTCCCCACTTGCACTGCTCCTGATGCTACTACCAGGCACCACTAATGCATGGACTTTAGTTACATTCTGTCTATCTCCATACAATGGTACTACAGGACCAATCGTTACCGGTACCGTCAAGGCTTCTGTGTTCAAATGTAACTGATTTATTTTCTGAACTGATCCAGCACCAATACCAATAATTGATCAGGGAATGATACTTCCCAAATTCACTTCAGTGGCCCATACACATTCACCCAGTATCCCTGATGCACTGGGGTCAATTATTTTCTGTTCATTTCTTATTTCTTAAAACTCCCATTCATCTGTTTAAAGTAACATTTATAAATATCAACTCTTCCTCTACTTGGTCGATGGACCAATTAGTTGAGTAGTTGATGGTAATGATAGGACACTAACTCATTCAGCATTATCGATTAATGACAGACTCTCGGTAAGATTAATAAGTGAGTTTTATCTCAAATTTCAAAATAAATGCTCAACTGCATCAGGTTAGAATAACAAACACCGAACCACATGGTCAGAGAAATGATGCAATTTACATAGACTCATTCTATAATGACATTGTGCAATGAAGGAGTGGATAGAGTAAGAGACAAAAGAGTTCAGCAGAATGATTATGCCTAACAATATAATACCTAACGGAAAGATAGATGAAGAGACAACAGATTCATTTAAATATAATGCATATCAATATTTGTTGACGGAGTGGATAAGTGGAGAGACAAAAGATTCAGAGACAAATACATTAATGCTGGGAACAACATAAGCTAAATACAAACCTATTGGTCTGTAGGGATTACCACCCCCTGAGCCCAGGAGATGATGAAGGTTTCCCAAAGATATTCGGGGAATACCAGGATTTCAGTCAGGTATTGGACCGGATAGAAAAACAGCTAGGCCTCTCTGCAAAACCGACAATCAGCGACGCATCTTCCTCCTCTCTCCTGCCTGCCCAAGACTCCTCTCCCTCTCGCACTAAACACGCCCCTAAAGGTACCCCAGTTATACCCTAAGAGGGACTGGACCAACCCACTTAATGTTGCATTTTACATTCAATTCAGGCAGGGATTGGTGGGTTTGAGGGGTGTCATGATCATGCCACTATGACTTTGCACTTTATTCAACAACTTTATTGTGCAGAAAGGTTCCCATGATCCAAACTTTAATTTATTCATTTGTTTCCCATATATCAATACATTTATTACATTCTTCTTTATTCAGTTCATATTTCCACAGAGCACGTCCCCGGTCACACTCTTGGGAATGGGGTTTTGGCAGTCAACTGATGCTCTGGCCTTCACTCCTTCATGTCATTTCGTAATGCTCAGCACAACTTGCGGTCTCAAGTCAGTGCAGACTCGCTCAGAGGAAACTTTCCCCTCCCTGTCACGTTATTTTTCAAAGATGGAAGCTTCATTCAGCATGCTGAAATGAATGAAAACGAACAAATATTAATTATATGATAATGAAACCCTCACTGTTCCCCGCCCACCTTGCACTACTTCCCCATTATGATTACCTAGCATAAGCTTAGTGCAAAAGCGGTATTAATAATTAACCTTTTGAAGCAGAATGCAACGTGCAAACACTGATGTTCATGCGGCCTACTCGTGCAACTTCTTTGTTTATTTTTCACAACACAAGATTAATACTTATTATTCATTAATGTATTAATTCAGGCATGCGCAAAGCAATTCCCATATGTTTATGTGGGTGCATGTTAGATTTCTAATCACATCTACTTACTGTTAGTATGTATTATGGGGGTGTTGGTCCGAGCAGGTTTCAATTTTGCGAAATCCTGCTCCATCAATTCCCCCTCTGATAGATTTTAGGAGCCATCATAAAATACCTACCATACTGAGTACCATCTTTTATTATTTATATTTCTGTATTCTTCTCTCTTTTTATGGTACCCTCATCTAAACCTTTCATTAAATCATAGTATTCTCCTTTCATCTCTTCTAACTCTATTTCTTCTCTTTTTCTCTTCCTTGCTCTTCTTCTACTCGTTATTTCTTTTCTTTCTCTCCCCCACTTACAGCATTTATATGCAGTTACTATCACCAAAGCTATGACTACTATTGAAACTATTGGCATTATTATTTTTCCTAATAGGCTACTTCCAAAAGTAGAAAACCAATTACTTATTGAGGATAAAACACTTACCAAGTTTCTCCCAAACACCATCAACCTCCAGTTGGGACAAATCTGTTTGTAATTTTGTAATATTCCTTATATATCCCTCAATTCCTTTACTTTTATCAGGGATATAAGTGCAGCAGTGTTGAACTTTTAACATTCCACACACTCCACCCTCTTTTGCCAATAAGATATCAAGGGCGAGTCGATTTTGTAAAACCATTGATCTGATTGCAACCATTTCTGTGTCAATCAATAAAAATCCACCAGCAGTATCTGTAGATAATCGATCAACCACTGTGTACAATTTTCGAATTTTGTTTGAATTCAGAACGACTCCAACTGAGGGTATCAGTGCACCGAAAATATCACCTACTATTTCTGAACAACTTGCTCTTTTATTACGTGTTAGTCCTTGTTTTATTTCATTCAGTGTGTGTGTGCTTTGGTCCATGTGGTACACCTTTGGAAAGACAATAGAAAAATAGCAACTTCCATACCAATGTGCAGGTAACTATAATATGCTTTCTTGCCACACACATAATATACTCCAGGATAGACAGGATCTGTTCCACCTTTCAATCCCCAACCTCCAGTGATTTGAAAAGAAAAGTATGTTCACATTCACTTGAACCAATAAAATGATCATTTTAATTAGTCTTAGTTCTAAACAGACAAATCTTCCCTTTTGTGACCAGTCCAGAGACATTGCAGCGTATCTCTCACCCTTTTCATATCTCCCTTCCCTGAAATCCCATGGTGGTATTTGGGACTTTTGTTCAGCAGCTTTCTTTTGGAAACTTTCTCTTCTATTTTCCACCAATTCTACAAACAATTTTTCTTCATCCCTTAAATTGCATGTTAAATTGTTCTTATAAGCATAGTCTATATCTAAAGTTTTAGTAATATGAAAAAATTCCCCCATGTATAGTGCATTTTTGGCACTAGACACCTTATTCAATTCTTATATAACAGGTATCTCAGAAAATACTAAGGGGCCGATTCCGATTCAGGCCGGAAATCACTCCGACCGAGCCGGACCCGGAGAGATTTCCGACTGAATCGGACTCTGGCAGTCCGACCGAACGAGTACGATGCGAACGCATGCAATCGGACTCGAGTCGGTCAGACTCCCATTGAAGTCAATGGGAGCCGGACGTACAACACGTACGCGGGCTCCCATTGACTCAATGGGTGCGAGGCGAACAAGGGCGCCCCCTACAGCGGGTACGCCTCGATGCCACTCGTGGCGTACATGCACAGGTAGGGGGGACCCATGGGTCCCTCCTGTGTGCGACTCGCGCGGCTACGCGTACAGGGGGGTCCGACACGGACCCCCAAAGTCCGGCTCCGACTGCTCTTTCGAGCCGGACGGCGCGAGTCGGTCGGACTGCTCGAGGCGTGCATCGTACTTGCCCGGCCGCGGAACGTCTCCATTGCGCGGTGCGAGTCGTGTCCGTGCGAGTCGGTCGGAGCGGTTCGGACCCGGGAACGAGTCGGTCGGCGATTTCGCATGCGCTCGCATCGTACTCGCTCGGCCGGACACACGTACGAATCGGTCGGGAAAGAGGGCTCCGAATCGGATCCGGTTAAGCCGAATCCGATTCGGTGCCCTACCGGCCGAGATCGGAATCGGCCCCTAAGTCTATAATATAATAATGATAAATGCAGCTTCCCCGTCACATAGAATAGGCTAGTAAGTATACTACAAGACACACCATGGGTTAATGGAAGGTGGTGATAAGTCACTCCTTCAGAAACAGACGAAGGCAGTTGCATGCACACATAACAGTTACTCACATTCATAGTTTCTACATATTCGTAGAGTAACTTGGTAAAGACATTTAATGAAAAATCACTAATTGACTTATCACGATGGAAAACGCTTCCATCTAAAGGTACTAATTTAGTATTTGGGGTTTCGTTAGTGACATCATTCATCCTTTCTTTTGTTACATCATTAGTATTGTTTCTTTTGTCAGTTATCATTAGTATGGGTATAAGGACAGTTAATATTATCCACATGAATCTTAATAATAAGACACTACATAAGCAAGCTTTAATACACCTACGTTTAAGATTAGGTTTTGGAACTTCAGTCACTTCTACTTCAGTCATATTTCTTTATATATATAAAACTAATTTATCTATGTAAAAAAAAGGCAAATAACAGTGTAAATCCTTCACTTCAAGGCTTTCTTCTTCAAACCCTTTTCTATTCTTTTTCTTTAGTCAGTTTTTTTGGAATCTTTATTTTATTTGAATCACCAGGTTTGCACCTTATTTGGTCATAGTTCTTTTAAGGGGGTCTTAGTTTGCTTTTATCAACTTGCTCAGTGTCTAAACTTTCTCTTTCTTCTCTTGGATCTGGACTTTCAAGTTCTTCCAAAATCATGTACGTCCACTCAGGTGCTCGGTATTTTCTACTTGGGATTTTCACTCTTCGAGTCTTTCGTACTGTTTCTTTTCCCGACTCTTCCCTATCTGTTTGACTGGATATTTCATTACTCTGCTCTCGTCATTTTCTTAATCTTCTTTTTACTAGAGTGTACTTCAGTCTTTTCACCCCCTTTGGCCAAATATCACCTCTTCTTGGTTTCTTTACTTTGACTACATTTTCACCTTCTTCATCTTGCTCACATGTTCTCTTATTTACCCTTTCCAATGGCTGCTTCTCCTTTTGATTTTCAGTTTCTTCTTGTTCTTCTGATTCTATATTAACCTCCCTTTCAACTGTGAATTCACTGTCTTCTGGTTCAAGTATAGTTTCACCTAGTTCTGGTTCAACTTAAAATTCACTTTCTTCTGCGTCATCTGTGAGCTTACTTTTTTCTTGTTCAAAGACAGTTTCGCCTGAATCAGGTTCAGTCGGAAGTTCACTTTCTTCTGGATCTTCAGTGAACTTACTTTCCTCTGGTCCAACAACAGTCTTTAGAACCCTAGAATCTTTCGTCCCCTTTACTCGACTTGTGCTTGGCTGTTCACCATCCGTAGGTTCATTTGAATCTGTCACTCTAGATTCATACGCTTCACACACTTCAGCCACTGACCTTTGTCTTTGATTTACCGGTTGAGGCTTTTTCAGTCTTTCAGGTGGGTCTAGGGTTCGCTTGGTGTGGCTCGCATGAATCCAATTTGGCAAGCCAGCACACTTCACTGCCGTTGTCGTCACCAGGATGATTTGATGAGGTCCATGCCACCTGGGGTCTAAACACGATTTTCCTACATGGTTCTTGATGTAGACCCACTCACCAGGACTCAAATCATGAGCTTGATTTCGATGTATTGTTGTGGCGTCTTCTCCAACCTGGTGGGACACAGAATGTACCAGTTCAGCCAATCCTCTGCAATAGTCAAGCACCAGATCATCAGATATATTTATCAATTTGTTCGCTGGTACATATGCCTGTCTCATTGCTCTTCCCATGAGGATTTCATGAGGACTCAATCCAGTCTTTTTGTCAGGGATGCTTCTCAGACTCATTAGTACAAGGGGTAAAGCGTCAGGCCATTTCAGTGAAGTGGATTCACACACTTTCCCTAACCTGGATTTTATAGTGCCATTAGGTTGCTCGACCACTCCAGAGGCTTCTGGTCTATAGGCACAATACAGCTTCTGTTCAATTTTAAATGCTGCACATATCAGCCGAATTACTTCATTATTAAAATGTGTTCCTCTATCTGTCTCCAAAGTGACTGGAATTCCAAACCTAGGGATCAGTTCTCTCAACAATAGTTTTGCTACTTTGAGGCTGTCATTTCTTCTCGTAGGATAGGCTTCCACCCAACGAGAGAACAAGCATACAATGACTAGGACATATTTCAGCCCGTTGCCAGGGGGAAGCTCAATGAAATCGAGCTGTAGTTGGGTAAATGGACCTCCTGCTCTCCCAATCCATCCCCAACTTACAACTGTCTTTCTCCCTGGATTTCGCTGCTGACATATGATGCACCTCTGGCATAGGCTCTCTGCAATGACCCTGAACTTCAGATTATACCATGTCTGCTTGAAGAGTCTGATCATTGCGTCTCTTCCAATGTGTGCATGTCCATGGTACACCCTGGCCATGTGAGAAAGCAAAGAGTCTGGTAAAACTGGTCTCTCATCCTGATATACCCACAACTCATCATCTGCTCTCTGTTTACAACCTGCAAATTTCCAACTTTCTTTTCCTCATCACTTGCCTCTTCCTGCATTTGCCTCACCTCATCCCAAGTTTCTAACGTTGTTGAAGTTATAAACATAAGATGGCATTCGGTATTTCCTTTTTCAATTGATCTGTTTAAAGCCATTGTATTTTGGGCACAATATCGTGCAATTTGATCTGCATATCTATTGCCCTTTGTCACATAATCGTCTCCCGATTGATGTGCGGCACATTTAACTACTGCAATTCTTTTGGACATTTGTAAAGCATCCAATAATTCTTTTACAATTTTATCATTTCGAATGGGGGAACCTGAAGATGTCAGAAATCCACTTTGCATCCATAGCTGGCCGAAATCATGTACAATCCCAAATCTATATTGGCTGTCTGTGAATATGGTTACTTTCAAACTTTTGGCAACTTTACATGCTCTAATCAGAGCCGTCAGCTCAGCTATCTGGGCGGAGTTTACTCCTTTCAGACAGGATGCTTCAATAACTCCTTCTAGGGTGCAAACAGCATAGGCAGTGCATAATTCCCCTCTTTAATTTCTCAAACATGACCCATAAACAAACAATTCCTAATCTGAATCTTCCAAAGGACTATCTTCTATATCTGGCCGGGGCTTTGTACACAATTCTGTCACATCCAGACAATCATGATCTGCTTCCTCTTTCACTTCCTCACTGCGAGAATTTGGCAATAGAGTTGCTGGGTTCACAGTCGTGCACCTGACTACAGTCATATTTTCAGCTCCCAGAATTACTCTTTCATACTTAGTCAGCCGACTAGAAGTGAGATACTAGGTTCTAGTGCGGGTCAAAAGAATCTCAACAGAATGTGGCACATATACCTTGACAGGATATCCCATCACAATTGGTTCACTCTGTTCCAGACTCATGCAAGTAGCTGCTACTGCTTTCAGACATCCTGGCAATGCTGTAGCCACTGTATCCAAGGTAGCAGAAAAATATGCTACCGGAGGCCGTGCCATTCCATGTTTCTGAGTTAGGACTGAGAATGCACATCCATCTCTCTCACAACAGTATAATGCAAATTCTTTTAGTATAATCTGGCATTCCCAAAGCAGGTGCTCTAGAGAGACTACCTCTCAATTTTATGAAAGCATCCATAGCTTCATAATCCAAAACAATCGATCTCTCACATCCTTTTGTGTTAATTTCTGTAGAGGTTTTGCAATCAATGAGAAATTACATATCCACTGGCGACAATATCCAACCATTCCTAAAAACATTTGCACCTCTTTCTGAGTTTTGGGTGGTTCCATCTGTTTGATCACACGGATTCTTTCTGGGGTTACTTTTCTAACTCCCTTTTCTATTTTGTGTCCCAGGTACTGTACTTCCTGTTTGCAAAACTCCAATTTTGCTGGGGACACCTTGTGTCCTCCGTCTGCCAGATGGTTCAGTAGAGCAATTTTGTTTGTTATACATGCCTCTCGTGTTTTGGATGCCACCAGTAGGTCATCAATGTACTGAACCAAGACCAAATTTCCTGGCATGACTAAAGTCTCTAGACATTTTTTCAAGATTTGATTAAAGATTGAGGGACTCTCGGTGTAACCTTGAGGGACTCTGCACCATGCCAAGACACGGTTTCCGAACCGAAAAGCAAATAAATATTGACTTTCGAGATGCAAAGGAATCGAAAAAAAGCTTGACACTAATCAATCACTGTGTACCATTCTGCATCACAAGGAATTTGGTAAAGAATCACTGCTGGATTCGGTACTACTGGGCAACAGGGCACTACAATTTTATTTATTTTACACAAATCTTGCACTATCCGGTACTTCCCACTCTGCTTTTTGATACCTATGATTGGTGAGTTACAGGGACTGCTCATTATTTCCTTTAGGATTCCCTGTTCAATCATTTGATCAATAAATGGAGCTACACCTGCAATCACTTCTGGGCTCATTTTGTACTGTGGTGTGTTAGGGTATACAGCACCATTCTTCACGGTTACTTGAATCGGATCTACTCTTGTCATTAAACCAATCTCTTTTCCTGTAAAATCCCACACATCCTGTTTCACTGTACTTTTCAATTCTTCAGGCAGATCAATTTCAGTGAGAAGTGAAAACAACTCATCCACTTCTGTCCCTTGCTTCGCTAACATCATCTTAAACTCCACATCCTCATCTGGGGTCTGAAATGCAATTCCATCTGGGGTACAATAGATGGTGCAGTTCATCTTGCACAGCAAATCTCTTCCCAAGAGATTTACTGGGCTTGAATCACATACCACAAACTGATGCATGTCTTTGAAGTTTCCAATATGAACTTCTATACGGTTTGTGACTGGCGTTCGAAAATGCTTATTTGAGACTCCTACAACTTGGATAGTTTCGCCCGAGAGGGGTAGGTTTGGAATTTCTGCTGCTCTCACAGTAGAACGGGTAGCACCAGTGTCCACTAGGAATGTAATATCATTTCCTTCCACCTTTCCGTCAACAAATGGACCTGACTGATCTACCGCTAAAGATGCGCCAAGTACGCACTCTTCCTCCCCCCTCAGGCACCGTCACTGAGATGAGTCCGAATCAATTCCATTACATTGCATCCAATCCATTCACATTACTCGAAATGGGAGCTTGTGGCACCTGTAACTGCTGCGTAACTATCTGCGGCTGCTGTTGTAGACTTACACCCTCCTCATTCTGCATCTGTGAAATTAAATTTTGATTTCCCCCATTATTCTTTTTAACAGTTCTACACTCATTTCTCCAATGTCCAAACTTTCCGCACGCATGACTAGGAAATTTCTTTATAGCTTCTTCCTTACTCATTTTCCCTTTCCTTTACTTCCATTATAATTCTGCCCATTCTGATTCTGTCCACTTGTTTGATTATTGTTGTTTTCTTGTTGTTCTGCTACCTTCACTTGTGCCCACATCATTTTCTCCTTTAACTTTTTATGCTTACTGTCAATTTCATCACTACAATACTTTGGGTACCGTAGGATTTCATCCACTGTCTTGCTTTGCCAGCAAATGTAATGCTGTTGAATCATGTTGCTAATTTCAGGCCTCAGTCCGAACACAAAACGATACACAAGATGTCCTATATCTTTGTCTCCAATATTTTCAAAACCACTATATTGTTTAAATACCTGTAGTAAACGCTCATAATAGGCGTGTACTGACTCTTTTGGTTCCTGAGTAGTTCTGTCAATCTTCTTTTGGGGAAATCTTTCCCTTTAAGAAAGTGATTACCTGATTGTACTTTTTCATTACTTCTTCTGATGGTGCACCTGTTTTAGGATCTTTCCAAATCCTTGTCAGTAAAAGCCAATCTATATGATTTTTGTAACACCTTTGATTTTTCTATGTCTACTCCATACTCACTAGCTGCTTCAGATATTTTTTCATGCAAGTTCTTTGCCCTCCAGGTAATACTTTTACATAAAAACAACAATTCTTCATCATGATAAGTTCCTAATCTGTCAGGGCTTAATGTTCCAATAATCATCTCTTCCAAGTCAACCTTCAATTGGCTTACATTTATACTCTGAGATTGTTGTTTTTTTCTTTGTCATTTCTTTTATCCAATTGTTTAACTCTTCTGGTGAGGGACCTGCAGAACTCCCTGCTACTGAAGTATCATGTAGTCCTATTCTTCTAGGCTCACATTGAATATTTCTTTGTGGAGTCTCAGTTATCAGCTCATTAATCGGGAGATCTAGCAATGTATTATTCACATTTTCCTGACCCTTCCCACTTGCACTGATCCTGATGCTACTACCAGGCACAACTAATGCATGGACTTTAGTTACATTCTGTCTATCTCCATACAATGGTACTACAGGACCAATCGTTACCGGTACTGTCAAGGCTTCTGTATTCAAATGTAACTGATTTATTTTCTGAACTTGTTCTAATCTGGCCTTATTCAACAATTTTGCTTCATTCTCCTTCATCACTTTCGCTATTTCTGTAATTTTTGGAGTCAACGGGGTTCCCAATAGTGGGGCACTTGGAGTCACGACCCCTAAATTTTCTTCATACGGTGGAGGTCTTTTGTTCATGATAACTTCTATCAGTTTATCATCATCCGACTCATTCATATCACCCCCTACACTTGGAGCCTCTAAATGATTTCTTTTCTCCTTACATTTACTTCCCGTCTGCTCATCAACCGTTAAAACTGGATACAACCCTTCCGTTACTACGGCTCTTCTCCATCTCTTCAACTTTTCGTCCCTGCTTTCAAAAGGGTATCTAAACATCATACTCCTGTAACCTCTGTTACCAATTCTATACTTTTCTCTCTCAAATGCTTCCACTTCCCATTCTTCCAATGCTTCGTATTGAGTCAATCTAGGATTTGGGACTAATTAATTCATTCGGTTTCTCAAATTTTGCAATATCCTCACATTAAAAGTACCATGTTGTGGGAAAGCTAAAACACCATCGCCTTTCGTATACTCAATCCAATTTTCCATCCACATACATGTATGATATCCTCGTTCTAACATCATAAAGGAAGCAGGTGTCTTTGGAGGCGGAATCGGAATTCCCTCTCTAGTCATAATTGGTTTATCCCTCTTGAAAAAATTCTTTATTTTCTGCATTATCTTCATTTTCTGACTTCCTCCACTAATGGGTCTGATCGTGTACAACAAAAACAATTTTTCCCGTAATTCTACTCACTCTATTGGTTAACTTTCATCCTATTCCAGCGCGGCTCACACCAACCAACCAATCACAGTCCTGCTACGTAAGCGAAGTCACTAAAATTAATAACCATTATACAGATCAATATATAAAACAATGAACATTTTAGAAACCATTAAGGTTTGTCTCTACCGTTAAACTAATCGTGGTTGAGTCCACTAATAAAAATATATATATATCTCCGGTAACACACGACATCCTATATCCAACGTATATATATATTACGTTTGAATTATAAGCGGCTACCATTAAAGCCAATAGTTCCCATATACACAATCTCAAGTTTTACCTGAACAATTCTTAAATCCTCGACGGAGAGTGCTCCGCTCCGAATCCTGGCGTGTAGCACCGGCGCCATCTTGGAGTGGCTATTTATACAGTGCCACTACGTAAACAGTAAAAAAGGCTTCCCGTAAAGGAGAATCGACTTACGGTGCAAACCGGCGCCATTTTGAGATAGTCACAAACTAATAAAATAATCTATCTAACTATCCAGCGCGTAATACACACAATCATTATAACAGCCTAAACAATATTATAAATACAAAGAAGACACCCTCATTTGAACACCAAATATAAAAATATTAAAAAACGACTCCAAGTATTTCAAGTTGGACATTCGTTTTATGTAATACGGAATATATACTCATGTAAGAAGAAATTTGCCTCACAAGACAGCAACCAAGGCACATTCTGCTATAGAGCCCAAAGTACAGAGTAATTATTACGCCCTTGAGACGCCCATCTCCAGGCAATCTCAGAGCCACAGGCAGTCGCAGTAAGCCTGAAGTGTAAAATAGTTATACACAAATGAGACGCCCATTAACAGGCAATCTCAGAGCCACGAACAATAGCGGTAAGCTCTAGATATGGCTACATCGTGAAAGGTGAAAACACCCTCCCTTCCACTTAGATTCAGATACATATGTAATTCCCACACCATCTCAAAGTGCTAGAACATCATAGGGTTAACCATTGAATAAAGGGAATATTAATATCAAATACTCCCACAGTATATCTCTTGTGAGATCTATTTTCTTCAAATAAATGGAAACATCCTCAATCTTCTACGATCTCAACACCATGTCAAGTGTCTACTCGCCAGTGCGAGTCATACGTAAAATCCTATCAAGGAGAGATTACAGAAATAAAGAGAAACAAAAATCAAAAATAGTAAAAATAAATAAAATAGGAAACAGGGAAAAGAACATCCTGATTAGTGTAAGCTTGCACCAACCAACAGAAGCAAATGAGAGAGGTACATATATTGTAGGATAATCCAATCGGTGGTGAATTAAGAATACTAGTAATAACACCAAACAACCTACAGAGGAGAGACAAAGGAATCAGAACAGTCTCTCCTGAACACCTGAAACCATAGTCTATGTAATCACATTTTCATTAACAACCAATTGCAGATAATCAGTAGCCTAAAGAGCACATTTATTGGTTCGCCCACACAGTTAAGTACCTAGAAAGTATTGTAACTCTGATTCAATGTTGATACCCAGCTCTACTGCATGCAATTTTAAAATCCAGCGAGCTTCACACTGTCGTACCTTAAGTTCTCTAATACCACCTCTGATATCACTTGGTTTTGACTCAATACCGTGAAAGGTAAATGACAATTGTGCTGGGCATTCAAGGGCGTGGGTCACTATAGGGTATCTAGAATCTAAGTTCTTGAGTGCCCTAAAATGCTCAGATATTCGGTCCTTAAGGCATCTAATGGTGCTACCTATATACATTTTGGTGCATCTACACACAATAGCATACACCACAAACTTTATTGAGCAGTCTATGTGCTGCTTGATTTGAAATTTATCTGAACCATTGTATTGAAAATCAAGTTTGCCCTGTACCGCAAACTTACACATGCTGCAATTACCACACTTATATGAGCCCATAATTAGTGTGTGTAGCCACGTACGATCACTTTCTTTCAGTTTCGGGTAACTAGGGCTAACTATGTTACGCAAAGTTCTCCCTTTACGGTAAATAATGCCTGGATATTTGTTAATATGTGGGCATAAACTAGGATCAGATGTCAACAGATGCCAATGTTTTTTAAAATATTGAAAATCTTGTATGACCACGGATGGTAGCCGGTCACTAATTTCAAAGATGGTACCACATCTGTATCTTTTTTCGCTTTAGTTTTTAGGGTGTCTACCCTCAACAATTTTGTAGCTCTTTGTCTAGCTTTATGTACCACACTTTGGTCATATCCTCTAGCAAGGAATCTCAATTCCATACCATTAGCGCAGTTTACAAAGTCCTCATTATTGCTCCAATTTCTGCAGGCTCTATAAAATTCGCCATAAGGGATAGCATTTACTTGTACTCTAGGGTGTGCACTTGTCGAGTGCAGTACTGAGTTACAGGATGTGCTCTTTCTGTACAGTTTACATTTGATTTTGTCATCATCTACAGTTAGTTCCACATCCAAAAATACAATGCTCTGTTTGGTATATGACATAGTGAATGACACATTGTACACATTGTTATTTAAGTACTCAAAAAATTCTTTTAGTTCTCTCTCACTTCCTGTCCAGATAAGTAGACAGTCATCAATGTATCTAAATTCGAAGATGATATTAAAGAGAGGAAAGCACGCAAACTGAAGCGTGATGAGATTGATTATTCTAATGGAAGGGTTTTTACTTTCGCCAAGAGATTTGACAACTTTGTGAAAATTGATTTGCAACGAGTTGAGAGTGACCTCTTTAACGTCTGGCCCTAGTACTGCATCCTCTAGTAACATCTCCACTAATGGTGAGGAGGGTATAATTGAGGGAGCATCTGGTGTTAACCCTGCTAATACTTTTTTATGAGAGGTTCAAAGAATCCACATGGGGAACAAAGAATCGAATATACGTCAAAGAGAGGACTCCAGAGGAAGGCCAAAAGAGGGAGGAAGGGGAGAGGGAAATCAAAAAATAAGAGAGGGAATGGAGACTCGCTCTTGGAACAAAAACAAAGATAATCAACAGGTAATCAACTGTCCAAAATTATGTTATCTGAGGATATGTTATCTGTTCTTGGTAAAGGATTGAGTTTTTGCCCTACTTCCAAATGTGATATGTCAGATGTTAAGACTGACTTGTACAAATTTATACGTAATCTAAAACTAAAAACTTTTTTGCTACAAATTCTACTTCTAATAAACAAACTGCAAGGGATGTTGTGATGGGTGATCAATCAATACAGGATGTTCGGGATACTGCTTTACTGCTTTCAATCACTGAAAGCAAACATGACCCTGTTCTATTACATCAAGTTTTAACTGATTTGGAATGTTGTACTAATCTCAGTATTGGTAGCGGTCTGAAACCTAAATCCAAATGGATGCCACAATTAACTAGTGGCAACAACATTGAGGTCTTTTATAAAATAGTCAGTAAAGAACTGGACAAATGTGAAGAGACCATGAAGCATAAGAGGGTGTGGTTATATACCAATAACCTCACACGGAGTGAACAAGCTGCTCTCAGACAACTTAGTTCCAATGTTGATATTACCATCAGGGAAGCCGACAAAGGCGGCAATATTGTAGTTATGGATAGGGCCATGTATGAAGCAGAAATTATGGGTCAACTGACTAATGAGAATTGTTACAAAAAACTTACATATAACCCGATGTTTGGAATAAAGAGAACTGTCAACTTAGAGCTGAAAAAATGGAAGGACAAAGGCTTAATCAATGATGACGAATATAGATACTTAGTTATTGATAAACCGAGATTTCCCTGTTTATACACTCTCCCAAAATTCATAAGAATGCTACTAGACCGCCAGGAAGGCCAAAGGTGTCAGGAATAGGGGGTCCAACAGAGAAAATTTCAGAATTTGTTGATACCTTCTTACAACCTTATGTTACCAACTTAGTTCTAATATTAGAGACACAAAACATATTCTGAATATCCTTATGGATATTAATTGGGATGCCTCTATGACACTGGTGACACTAGATGTAGTGTCGTTATACACTAACATTAGACATGATCAGGGCCTTTCGGCACTTGAATATTTTTTGTTTAAAAGACCTGTGGAACTTTTAGAACATTCCGAGATGTTAATCACTATGTCACGCCTGATTCTTGAGCACAATGTGTTTTTATTCAAACAAGACTGGTTTCAACAACTATGCGGGACCACGATGGGTTCTAGATTTGCGCCGTCCTTTGCCTGCCTCTTTATGGGGAGGTTTGAGGCGGCGCATGTCTGGGGCCCATCGGGGGCCAAATGGCAGGAATACATAGTATATTATGGTAGATACATTGATGACTGTCTACTTATCGGGACAGGAAGTGAGAGAGAACTAAAAGAATTTTTTGAGTACTTAAATAACAATGTGTACAATATGTCATTCACTATGTCATATAGCAAAGAGAGCATTGTATTTTTGGATGTGGAACTAACTGTAGATGATGACAAAATCAAAGGTAAACTGTACAGAAAGAGCACGTCCTGTAACTCAGTACTGCACTCGACAAGTGCACACCCTAGAGTACAAGTAAATGCTATCCCTTATGGCGAATTTTATAGAGCCCGCAGAAATTGCAGCAATATTGAGGACTTTGTAAACTGCGCTAATGATATGGATTTGAGATTCCTTGCTAGAGGATATGACCAAAGTGTGGTACATAAAGCTAGACCAAAGAGCTACAAAATTGCTGAGGGTAGACACCCTAAAAACTAAAGCAAAAAAAGATACAGATGTGGTACCATCTTTGAAATTAGTGAACAGCTACCATCCGTGGTCATACAAGATTTTCAATATTTTAAAAAAACATTGGCATCTGTTGACATCTGATCCTAGTTTATGCCCACATATTAACAAATATCCAGGCATTATTTACCGTAAAGGGAGAACTTTGCGTAACATAGTTAGCCCTAGTTACCCGAAACTGAAAGAAAGTGATCGTACGTGGCTACACACACTAATTATGGGTTCATATAAGTGTGGTAATGCAGCATGTGTAAGTTTGCGGTACAGGGCAAACTTGATTTTCAATACAATGGTTCAGATAAATTTCAAATCAAGCAGCACATAGACTGCTCAACACAGTTTGTGGTGTATGCTATTGTGTGTAGATGCAGCAAAATGTATATAGGCAGCACCATTAGATGCCTTAAGGACCGAATATCTGAGCATTTTAGGGCACTCAAGAACTTAGATTCTAGATACCCTATAGTGACCCACGCCCTTGAATGCCCAGCACAGAGTACACAATTGTCATTTACCTTTCACGGTATTGAGTCAATACCAAGTGATATCAGAGGTGGTAATAGAGAACTTAAGGTACGCATGCAGTAGAGCTGGGTATCAACATTGACTCAGAGTTATAATACTTTCTAGGTACTTAACTGTGTGGGCGAACCAATAAATGTGCTCTTTAGGCTACTGATTATCTGCAATTGGTTGTTAATGAAAATGTGATTACATAGATTATGGGTTCAGGTGTTCAGAAGAGACTGTTCTGATTCCTTTGTCTCTCCTCTGTAGGTTGTTTGGTGTTATTACTAGTGTTCTTAATTCACCACCGATTGGATTATCCTACAATATATGTACCTCTCTCATTTGCTTCTGTTGGTTGGTGCAAGCTTACACTAATCGGGATGTTCTTTTCCCTGTTTCCTATTTTATTTATTTTTACTATTTTTGATTTTTGTTTCTCTTTATTGCTGTCATCTCTCTTTGATAGGATTTTACGTATGACTCGCACTGGTCAGTGGACACTGACATGGTGTTGAGATCGTAGATGATTGAGGATGTTTCCATATATTTGAAGAAAATAGATCTCACAAGAGATATACCGTGGGAGTATTTTATATTAATATTCCCTTTATTCAATGGTTAACCCTATGATGTTCTAGCACTTTGAGATGGTGTGGGAATTACATATGTATCTGAATCTAAGTGGAAGGGAGGGTGTTTTCACCTTTCACGATGTAGCTATATTTAGTGCTTACTGCTATTGTTCGTGGCTCTGAGATTGCCTGTTAATGGGCGTCTCATTGGTGTATAACTATTTTACACTTCAGGCTTACTGCAACTGCCTGTGGCTCTGAGATTGCCTGGAGATGGGCGTCTCAAGGGCGTAATAATTACTCTGTACTTTGGGCTCTATAGTAGAATGTGCCTTGGTTGCTGTCTTGTGAGGCAAATTTCTTCTTACATGAATATATATTTCGTATTACATAAAACGAATGTCCAACTTGAAATAATTGGAGTCGATCTTTAATATTTTTATATTTGGTGTTCAAATGAGGGTGTCTTCATTGTATGTATAATATTGTTTAGGCTGTTATAATGATTGTGTGTATTAAGCGTTGGATAGTTAGATAGATTATTTTATTAGTTTGTGACTATCTCAAAATGGCGCCGGTTTGCACCGTAAGTTGATTCTCCTTTACGGGAGGCCTTTTTTACTGTTTACGTAGTGGCACTGTATAAATAGCCACTCCAAGATGGCGCCGGTGCTACACGGCAGGATTCGGAGCGGAGTACTCTCCGTCGAGGATTTAAGAATTGTTCAGGTAAAACTTGAGATTGTGTATATGGGAACTATTGGCTTTAATGGTAGACGCTTATAATTCAAACGTAATATATATATACCTTGGATATAGGATGTCGTGTGTTACCGGTTGTTAGACTTGGCATCTTTTGCCGTGTTTCCCCTGACTTTTTGCTTTCTGACCTCCTGGTTTTGACTCTGTTTTTGCTGGTGTAATGATTCTGCGAAACACACAAGATGATGGACGGAATGTTGCACATTGGCAAACATTCACCCCCAGTCACAGATCTGGGTTTAATCCATCGTTATTTTGCTTCACCACGCCACCCCAGTTCAGACATAGCCATATGCAAATCAGTCTTGACCCTGTGCCTCAAGGGAACAGTCCAGACCGAACTGCCAAGCCATGTCTTCCCTGGACCGAAATCAAGCATCCTAGGACCGGTTTCGGGCTTTCAGCCCTCATCAGCCAGGATAGCTTGACTCCAGTGGCGTAGTGAGCACGGGACCCACGTCTGGGCATACCCTTCCCACTTAGGGGCGAAATGCAAAACACACAAGATGATGGACGGAATGTTGCACATTGGCAAACATTCACCCCCAGTCACAGATCTGGGTTTAATCCATCGTTATTTTGCTTCACCACGCCACCCCAGTTCAGACATAGCCATATGCAAATCAGTCTTGACCCTGTGCCTCATGGGAACAGTCCAGACCGAACTTCGGGCTGGACTGTTCCCACTGGGCGCAGGGTCAAGACTGATTTGCATATGGCTGGGTCCAAACTGGAATGGCATGGTGAGCAAAAAAACGATGGATTTAGGCCCAGATCTCTGTACTGGGGTGAATGTATGACATTGTTCTACATTCTGTCTATCAATTGTTGTTTTTGCATTTGTCACCCCGAGTGGGACGGGTATGCCCAGACGTGGGTCCTGTGCTCTCCATGCCACTGGAGTCAAGCTATCCTGGCTGATGAGGGCTGAAAGCCCGAAACCGGTCCTAGGATGCTTGTTTCCAGTCCAGGGAGGACCTGGCCTGGCAGTTCGGGCTGGACTGTTCCCACTGGGCGCAGGGTCAAGACTGATTTGCATATGGCTGGGTCCAAACTGGAATGGCATGGTGAGCAAAAAAACGATGGATTTAGGCCCAGATCTCTGTACTGGGGTGAATGTATGACATTGTTCTACATTCTGTCCATCAATTGTTGTTTTTGCATTTGTCACCCCGAGTGGAACGGGTATGCCCAGATGTGGGTCCCGTGCTCTCCATGCCACTGGAGTCAAGCTATCCTGGCTGATGAGGGCTGAAAGCCCGAAACCGGTCCTAGGCTGCTTGTTTCCAGTCCAGGGAGGACCTGGCCTGGCAGTTCGGGCTGGACTGTTCCCACTGGGCGCAGGGTCAAGACTGATTTGCATATGGCTGGGTCCAAACTGGAATGGCATGGTGAGCAAAAAAACGATGGATTTAGGCCCAGATCTCTGTACTGGGGTGAATGTATGACATTGTTCTACATTCTGTCCATCAATTGTTGTTTTTGCATTTGTCACCCCGAGTGGGACGGGTATGCCCAGACGTGGGTCCCGTGCTCTCCATGCCACTGGAGTCAAGCTATCCTGGTTGATGAGGGCTGAAAGCCCGAAACCGGTCCTAGGATGCTTGTTTCCAGTCTAGGGAGGACCTGGCCTGGCAGTTCGGGCTGGACTGTTCCCACTGGGCGAAGGGTCAAGACTGATTTGCATATGGTTGGGTCCAAACTGGAATGGCATGGTGAGCAAAAAAACGATGGATTTAGGCCCAGATCTCTGTACTGGGGTGAATGTATGACATTGTTCTACATTCTGTCCATCAATTGTTGTTTTTGCATTTGTCACCCCGAGTGGGACGGGTATGCCCAGACGTGGGTCCCGTGCTCTCCATGCCACTGGAGTCAAGCTATCCTGGCTGATGAGGGCTGAAAGCCTGAAACCGGTCCTAGGATGCTTGTTTCCAGTCCAGGGAGGACCTGGCCTGGCAGTTCGGGCTGGACTGTTCCCACTGGGCGCAGGGTCAAGACTGATTTGCATATGGCTGGGTCCAAACTGGAATGGCATGGTGAGCAAAAAAACGATGGATTTAGGCCCAGATCTCTGTACTGGGGTGAATGTATGACATTGTTCTACATTCTGTCCATCAATTGTTGTTTTTGCATTTGTCACCCCGAGTGGGACGGGTATGCCCAGAAGTGGGTCCCGTGCTCTCCATGCCACTGGAGTCAAGCTATCCTGGCTGATGAGGGCTGAAAGCCCGAAACCGGTCCTAGGATGCTTGTTTCGAGTCCAGGGAGGACCTGGCCTGGCAGTTCGGGCTGGACTGTTCCCACTGGGCGCAGGGTCAAGACTGATTTGCATATGGCTGGGTCCAAACTGGAATGGCATGGTGAGCAAAAACGATGGATTTAGGCCCAGATCTCTGTACTGGGGTGAATGTATGACATTGTTCTACATTCTGTCCATCAATTGTTGTTTTTGCATTTGTCACCCCGAGTGGGACGGGTATGCCCAGACGTGGGTCCCGTGCTCTCCATGCCACTGGAGTCAAGCTATCCTGGCTGATGAGGGCTGAAAGCCCGAAACCGGTCCTAGGATGCTTGTTTCCAGTCCAGGGAGGACCTGGCCTGGCAGTTCGGGCTGGACTGTTCCCACTGGGTGCAGGGTCAAGACTGATTTGCATATGGCTGGGTCCAAACTGGAATGGCATGGTGAGCAAAAAACGATGGATTTAGGCCCAGATCTCTGTACTGGGGTGAATGTATGACATTGTTCTACATTCTGTCCATCAACTGTTGTTTTTGCATTTGTCACCCCGAGTGGGACGGGTATGCCCAGACGTGGGTCCCGTGCTCTCCATGCCACTGGAGTCAAGCTATCCTGGCTGATGAGGGCTGAAAGCCCGAAACCGGTCCTAGGATGCTTGTTTCCAGTCCAGGGAGGACCTGGCCTGGCAGTTCGGGCTGGACTGTTCCCACTGGGCGCAGGGTCAAGACTGATTTGCATATGGCTGGGTCCAAACTGGAATGGCATGGTGAGCAAACAAAACGATGGATTTAGGCCCAGATCTCTGTACTGGGGTGAATGTATGACATTGTTCTACATTCTGTCCATCAATTGTTGTTTTTGCATTTGTCACCCCGAGTGGGACGGGTATGCCCAGACGTGGGTCCCGTGCTCTCCATGCCACTGGAGTCAAGCTATCCTGGCTGATGAGGGCTGAAAGCCCGAAACCGGTCCTAGGATGCTTGTTTCCAGTCCAGGGAGGACCTGGCCTGGCAGTTCGGGCTGGACTGTTCCCACTGAGGTGCAGGGTCAAGACTGATTTGCATATGGCTGGGTCCAAACTGGAATGGCATGGTGAGCAAAAAACGATGGATTTAGGCCCAGATCTCTGTACTGGGGTAAATGTATGACATTGTTCTACATTCTGTCCATCAACTGTTGTTTTTGCATTTGTCACCCCGAGTGGGACGGGTATGCCCAGACGTGGGTCCCGTGCTCTCCATGCCACTGGAAGTCAAGCTATCCTGGCTGATGAGGGCTGAAAGCCCGAAACCGGTCCTAGGATGCTTGTTTCCAGTCCAGGGAGGACCTGGCCTGGCAGTTCGGGCTGGACTGTTCCCACTGAGGCACAGGGTCAAGACTGATTTGCATATGGCTGGGTTCAAACTGGAATGGCATGGTGAGCAAACAAACGATGGATTTAGGCCCAGATCTCTGTACTGGGGTGAATGTATGACATTGTTCTGCATTCTGTCCATCAACTGTTGTTTTTGCATTTGTCACCCCGAGTGGGACGGGTATGCCCAGACGTGGGTCCCGTGCTCTCCATGCCACTGGAATCAAGCTATCCTGGCTGAAGAGGGCTGAAAGCCCGAAACCGGTCCTAGGATGCTTGTTTCCAGTCCAGGGAGGACCTGGCTTGGCAGTTCGGGCTGGACTGTTCCCATGAGGCACAGGGTCAAGACTGATTTGCATATGGCTGGGTCCAAACTGGAATGGCATGGTGAGCAAAAAACGATGGATTTAGGCCCAGATCTCTGTACTGGGGTGAATGTATGACATTGTTCTACATTCTGTCCATCAATTGTTGTTTTTGCATTTGTCACCCCGAGTGGGACGGGTATGCCCAGACGTGGGTCCCGTGCTCTCCATGCCACTGGAGTCAAGCTATCCTGGCTGATGAGGGCTGAAAGCCCGAAACCGGTCCTAGGATGCTTGTTTCCAGTCCAGGGAGGACCTGGCCTGGCAGTTCGGGCTGGACTGTTCCCACTGAGGCGCAGGGTCAAGACTGATTTGCATATGGCTGGGTTCAAACTGGAATGGCATGGTGAGCAAAAAACGATGGATTTAGGCCCAGATCTCTGTACTGGGGTGAATGTATGACATTGTTCTGCATTCTGTCCATCAACTGTTGTTTTTGCATTAGTCACCCCGAGTGGGACGGGTATGGCCCAGACGTGGGTCCCGTGCTCTCCATGCCACTGGAATCAAGCTATCCTGGCTGAAGAGGGCTGAAACCCCGAAACCGGTCCTAGGATGCTTGTTTCCAGTCCAGGGAGGACCTGGCTTGGCAGTTCGGGCTGGACTGTTCCCACTGAGGCACAGGGTCAAGACTGATTTGCATATGGCTGGGTTCAAACTGGAATGGCATGGTGAGCAAAAAAACGATGGATTTAGGCCCAGATCTCTGTACTGGGGTGAATGTATGACATTGTTCTGCATTCTGTCCATCAACTGTTGTTTTTGCATTAGTCACCCCGAGTGGGACGGGTATGCCCAGACGTGGGTCCCGTGCTCTCCATGCCACTGGAATCAAGCTATCCTGGCTGAAGAGGGCTGAAACCCCGAAACCGGTCCTAGGATGCTTGTTTCCAGTCCAGGGAGGACCTGGCTTGGCAGTTCGGGCTGGACTGTTCCCACTGAGGCACAGGGTCAAGACTGATTTGCATATGGCTGGGTTCAAACTGGAATGGCATGGTGAGCAAAAAAACGATGGATTTAGGCCCAGATCTCTGTACTGGGGTGAATGTATGACATTGTTCTGCATTCTGTCCATCAACTGTTGTTTTTGCATTAGTCACCCCGAGTGGGACGGGTATGCCCAGACGTGGGTCCCGTGCTCTCCATGCCACTGGAATCAAGCTATCCTGGCTGAAGAGGGGTGAAACCCCGAAACCGGTCCTAGGATGCTTGTTTCCAGTCCAGGGAGGACCTGGCTTGGCAGTTCGGGCTGGACTGTTCCCACTGAGGCACAGGGTCAAGACTGATTTGCATATGGCTGGGTTCAAACTGGAATGGCATGGTGAGCAAAAAACGATGGATTTAGGCCCAGATCTCTGTACTGGGGTGAATGTATGACATTGTTCTGCATTCTGTCCATCAACTGTTGTTTTTGCATTTGTCACCCCGAGTGGGACGGGTATGCCCAGACGTGGGTCCCGTGCTCTCCATGCCACTGGAATCAAGCTATCCTGGCTGAAGAGGGGTGAAACCCCGAAACCGGTCCTAGGATGCTTGTTTCCAGTCCAGGGAGGACCTGGCTTGGCAGTTCGGGCTGGACTGTTCCCACTGAGGCACAGGGTCAAGACTGATTTGCATATGGCTGGGTTCAAACTGGAATGGCATGGTGAGCAAAAACGATGGATTTAGGCCCAGATCTCTGTACTGGGGTGAATGTATGACATTGTTCTGCATTCTGTCCATCAATTGTTGTTTTTGCATTAGTCACCCCGAGTGGGACGGGTATGCCCAGACGTGGGTCCCGTGCTCTCCATGCCACTGGAGTCAAGCTATCCTGGCTGAAGAGGGCTGAAACCCCGAAACCGGTCCTAGGATGCTTGTTTCCAGTCCAGGGAGGACCTGGCCTGGCAGTTCGGGCTGGACTGTTCCCACTGAGGCGCAGGGTCAAGACTGATTTGCATATGGCTGGGTTCAAACTGGAATGGCATGGTGAGCAAAAAACGATGGATTTAGGCCCAGATCTCTGTACTGGGGTGAATGTATGACATTGTTCTACATTCTGTCCATCAATTGTTGTTTTTGCATTTGTCACCCCGAGTGGGACGGGTATGCCCAGACGTGGGTCCCGTGCTCTCCATGCCACTGGAGTCAAGCTATCCTGGCTGATGAGGGCTGAAACCCCGAAACCGGTCCTAGGATGCTTGTTTCCAGTCCAGGGAGGACCTGGCCTGGCAGTTCGGGCTGGACTGTTCCCACTGAGGCGCAGGGTCAAGACTGATTTGCATATGGCTGGGTTCAAACTGGAATGGCATGGTGAGCAAAAAACGATGGATTTAGGCCCAGATCTCTGTACTGGGGTGAATGTATGACATTGTTCTGCATTCTGTCCATCAACTGTTGTTTTTGCATTAGTCACCCCGAGTGGGACGGGTATGCCCAGACGTGGGTCCCGTGCTCTCCATGCCACTGGAGTCAAGCTATCCTGGCTGATGAGGGCTGAAACCCCGAAACCGGTCCTAGGATGCTTGTTTCCAGTCCAGGGAGGACCTGGCCTGGCAGTTCGGGCTGGACTGTTCCCACTGAGGCGCAGGGTCAAGACTGATTTGCATATGGCTGGGTTCAAACTGGAATGGCATGGTGAGCAAAAAACGATGGATTTAGGCCCAGATCTCTGTACTGGGGTGAATGTATGACATTGTTCTGCATTCTGTCCATCAACTGTTGTTTTTGCATTAGTCACCCCGAGTGGGACGGGTATGCCCAGACGTGGGTCCCGTGCTCTCCATGCCACTGGAATCAAGCTATCCTGGCTGAAGAGGGGTGAAACCCCGAAACCGGTCCTAGGATGCTTGTTTCCAGTCCAGGGAGGACCTGGCTTGGCAGTTCGGGCTGGACTGTTCCCATGAGGCACAGGGTCAAGACTGATTTGCATATGGCTGGGTTCAAACTGGAATGGCATGGTGAGCAAAAAACGATGGATTTAGGCCCAGATCTCTGTACTGGGGTGAATGTATGACATTGTTCTACATTCTGTCCATCAATTGTTGTTTTTGCATTAGTCACCCCGAGTGGGACGGGTATGCCCAGACGTGGGTCCCGTGCTCTCCATGCCACTGGAGTCAAGCTATCCTGGCTGATGAGGGCTGAAACCCCGAAACCGGTCCTAGGATGCTTGTTTCCAGTCCAGGGAGGACCTGGCCTGGCAGTTCGGGCTGGACTGTTCCCACTGAGGCGCAGGGTCAAGACTGATTTGCATATGGCTGGGTCCAAACTGGAATGGCATGGTGAGCAAAAAAACGATGGATTTAGGCCCAGATCTCTGTACTGGGGTGAATGTATGACATTGTTCTACATTCTGTCCATCAATTGTTGTTTTTGCATTTGTCACCCCGAGTGGGACGGGTATGCCCAGACGTGGGTCCCGTGCTCTCCATGCCACTGGAGTCAAGCTATCCTGGCTGAAGAGGGCTGAAAGCCCGAAACCGGTCCTAGGATGCTTGTTTCCAGTCCAGGGAGGACCTGGCCTGGCAGTTCGGGCTGGACTGTTCCCACTGAGGCGCAGGGTCAAGACTGATTGGCATATGGCTGGGTCCAAACTGGAATGGCATGGTGAGCAAACAAAACGATGGATTTAGGCCCAGATCTCTGTACTGGGGTGAATGTATGACATTGTTCTACATTCTGTCCATCAATTGTTGTTTTTGCATTTGTCACCCCGAGTGGGACGGGTATGCCCAGACGTGGGTCCCGTGCTCTCCATGCCACTGGAGTCAAGCTATCCTGGCTGATGAGGGCTGAAAGCCCGAAACCGGTCCTAGGATGCTTGTTTCCAGTCCAGGGAGGACCTGGCCTGGCAGTTCGGGCTGGACTGTTCCCACTGAGGCGCAGGGTCAAGACTGATTTGCATATGGCTGGGTTCAAACTGGAATGGCATGGTGAGCAAAACAACGATGGATTTAGGCCCAGATCTCTGTACTGGGGTGAATGTATGACATTGTTCTACATTCTGTCCATCAATTGTTGTTTTTGCATTTGTCACCCCGAGTGGGACGGGTATGCCCAGACGTGGGTCCCGTGCTCTCCATGCCACTGGAGTCAAGCTATCCTGGCTGATGAGGGCTGAAAGCCCGAAACCGGTCCTAGGATGCTTGTTTCCAGTCCAGGGAGGACCTGGCCTGGCAGTTCGGGCTGGACTGTTCCCACTGAGGCGCAGGGTCAAGACTGATTTGCATATGGCTGGGTTCAAACTGGAATGGCATGGTGAGCAAAAAAACGATGGATTTAGGCCCAGATCTCTGTACTGGGGTGAATGTATGACATTGTTCTGCATTCTGTCCATCAACTGTTGTTTTTGCATTTGTCACCCCGAGTGGGACGGGTATGCCCAGACGTGGGTCCCGTGCTCTCCATGCCACTGGAATCAAGCTATCCTGGCTGAAGAGGGCTGAAAGCCCGAAACCGGTCCTAGGATGCTTGTTTCCAGTCCAGGGAGGACCTGGCCTGGCAGTTCGGGCTGGACTGTTCCCACTGAGGCACAGGGTCAAGACTGATTTGCATATGGCTGGGTTCAAACTGGAATGGCATGGTGAGCAAAAACGATGGATTTAGGCCCAGATCTCTGTACTGGGGTGAATGTATGACATTGTTCTGCATTCTGTCCATCAACTGTTGTTTTTGCATTAGTCACCCCGAGTGGGACGGGTATGCCCAGACGTGGGTCCCGTGCTCTCCATGCCACTGGAGTCAAGCTATCCTGGCTGATGAGGGCTGAAAGCCCGAAACCGGTCCTAGGATGCTTGTTTCCAGTCCAGGGAGGACCTGGCCTGGCAGTTCGGGCTGGACTGTTCCCACTGAGGCGCAGGGTCAAGACTGATTTGCATATGGCTGGGTTCAAACTGGAATGGCATGGTGAGCAAAAAACGATGGATTTAGGCCCAGATCTCTGTACTGCGGTGAATGTATGACATTGTTCTGCATTCTGTCCATCAACTGTTGTTTTTGCATTTGTCACCCCGAGTGGGACGGGTATGCCCAGACGTGGGTCCCGTGCTCTCCATGCCACTGGAATCAAGCTATCCTGGCTGAAGAGGGCTGAAACCCCGAAACCGGTCCTAGGATGCTTGTTTCCAGTCCAGGGAGGACCTGGCCTGGCAGTTCGGGCTGGACTGTTCCCACTGAGGCACAGGGTCAAGACTGATTTGCATATGGCTGGGTTCAAACTGGAATGGCATGGTGAGCAAAAAACGATGGATTTAGGCCCAGATCTCTGTACTGGGGTGAATGTATGACATTGTTCTACATTCTGTCCATCAATTGTTGTTTTTGCATTAGTCACCCCGAGTGGGACGGGTATGCCCAGACGTGGGTCCCGTGCTCTCCATGCCACTGGAGTCAAGCTATCCTGGCTGATGAGGGCTGAAAGCCCGAAACCGGTCCTAGGATGCTTGTTTCCAGTCCAGGGAGGACCTGGCCTGGCAGTTCGGGCTGGACTGTTCCCACTGAGGCGCAGGGTCAAGACTGATTTGCATATGGCTGGGTTCAAACTGGAATGGCATGGTGAGCAAAAAAACGATGGATTTAGGCCCAGATCTCTGTACTGGGGTGAATGTATGACATTGTTCTGCATTCTGTCCATCAACTGTTGTTTTTGCATTTGTCACCCCGAGTGGGACGGGTATGCCCAGACGTGGGTCCCGTGCTCTCCATGCCACTGGAATCAAGCTATCCTGGCTGAAGAGGGGTGAAACCCCGAAACCGGTCCTAGGATGCTTGTTTCCAGTCCAGGGAGGACCTGGCTTGGCAGTTCGGGCTGGACTGTTCCCACTGAGGCACAGGGTCAAGACTGATTTGCATATGGCTGGGTTCAAACTGGAATGGCATGGTGAGCAAAAAACGATGGATTTAGGCCCAGATCTCTGTACTGGGGTGAATGTATGACATTGTTCTACATTCTGTCCATCAATTGTTGTTTTTGCATTAGTCACCCCGAGTGGGACGGGTATGCCCAGACGTGGGTCCCGTGCTCTCCATGCCACTGGAGTCAAGCTATCCTGGCTGATGAGGGCTGAAAGCCCGAAACCGGTCCTAGGATGCTTGTTTCCAGTCCAGGGAGGACCTGGCCTGGCAGTTCGGGCTGGACTGTTCCCACTGAGGCGCAGGGTCAAGACTGATTTGCATATGGCTGGGTTCAAACTGGAATGGCATGGTGAGCAAAAAAACGATGGATTTAGGCCCAGATCTCTGTACTGGGGTGAATGTATGACATTGTTCTGCATTCTGTCCATCAACTGTTGTTTTTGCATTTGTCACCCCGAGTGGGACGGGTATGCCCAGACGTGGGTCCCGTGCTCTCCATGCCACTGGAATCAAGCTATCCTGGCTGAAGAGGGGTGAAACCCCGAAACCGGTCCTAGGATGCTTGTTTCCAGTCCAGGGAGGACCTGGCTTGGCAGTTCGGGCTGGACTGTTCCCACTGAGGCACAGGGTCAAGACTGATTTGCATATGGCTGGGTTCAAACTGGAATGGCATGGTGAGCAAAAAACGATGGATTTAGGCCCAGATCTCTGTACTGGGGTGAATGTATGACATTGTTCTACATTCTGTCCATCAATTGTTGTTTTTGCATTTGTCACCCCGAGTGGGACGGGTATGCCCAGACGTGGGTCCCGTGCTCTCCATGCCACTGGAGTCAAGCTATCCTGGCTGATGAGGGCTGAAAGCCCGAAACCGGTCCTAGGATGCTTGTTTCCAGTCCAGGGAGGACCTGGCCTGGCAGTTCGGGCTGGACTGTTCCCACTGAGGCGCAGGGTCAAGACTGATTTGCATATGGCTGGGTTCAAACTGGAATGGCATGGTGAGCAAAAAAACGATGGATTTAGGCCCAGATCTCTGTACTGGGGTGAATGTATGACATTGTTCTACATTCTGTCCATCAACTGTTGTTTTTGCATTTGTCACCCCGAGTGGGACGGGTATGCCCAGACGTGGGTCCCGTGCTCTCCATGCCACTGGAGTCAAGCTATCCTGGCTGATGAGGGCTGAAAGCCCGAAACCGGTCCTAGGATGCTTGTTTCCAGTCCAGGGAGGACCTGGCCTGGCAGTTCGGGCTGGACTGTTCCCACTGAGGCGCAGGGTCAAGACTGATTTGCATATGGCTGGGTTCAAACTGGAATGGCATGGTGAGCAAACAAAACGATGGATTTAGGCCCAGATCTCTGTACTGGGGTGAATGTATGACATTGTTCTGCATTCTGTCCATCAACTGTTGTTTTTGCATTTGTCACCCCGAGTGGGACGGGTATGCCCAGACGTGGGTCCCGTGCTCTCCATGCCACTGGAATCAAGCTATCCTGGCTGAAGAGGGCTGAAAGCCCGAAACCGGTCCTAGGATGCTTGTTTCCAGTCCAGGGAGGAC
Organism: Calotriton arnoldi; assembly: GCA_963921515.1. Lineage (NCBI taxonomy): Eukaryota > Metazoa > Chordata > Amphibia > Caudata > Salamandridae > Calotriton > Calotriton arnoldi. Next base: position 748,211 of record CAWUFW010009065.1, on the reverse strand, counting down.
CTGGCCTGGCAGTTCGGGCTGGACTGTTCCCACTGAGGCACAGGGTCAAGACTGATTTGCATATGGCTGGGTTCAAACTGGAATGGCATGGTGAGCAAAACAACGATGGATTTAGGCCCAGATCTCTGTACTGGGGTGAATGTATGACATTGTTCTGCATTCTGTCCATCAACTGTTGTTTTTGCATTAGTCACCCCGAGTGGGACGGGTATGCCCAGACGTGGGTCCCGTGCTCTCCATGCCACTGGAATCAAGCTATCCTGGCTGAAGAGGGCTGAAACCCCGAAACCGGTCCTAGGATGCTTGTTTCCAGTCCAGGGAGGACCTGGCCTGGCAGTTCGGGCTGGACTGTTCCCACTGAGGCACAGGGTCAAGACTGATTTGCATATGGCTGGGTTCAAACTGGAATGGCATGGTGAGCAAAAAAACGATGGATTTAGGCCCAGATCTCTGTACTGGGGTGAATGTATGACATTGTTCTGCATTCTGTCCATCAACTGTTGTTTTTGCATTTGTCACCCCGAGTGGGACGGGTATGCCCAGACGTGGGTCCCGTGCTCTCCATGCCACTGGAATCAAGCTATCCTGGCTGAAGAGGGCTGAAAGCCCGAAACCGGTCCTAGGATGCTTGTTTCCAGTCCAGGGAGGACCTGGCTTGGCAGTTCGGGCTGGACTGTTCCCACTGAGGCACAGGGTCAAGACTGATTTGCATATGGCTGGGTTCAAACTGGAATGGCATGGTGAGCAAAAAACGATGGATTTAGGCCCAGATCTCTGTACTGGGGTGAATGTATGACATTGTTCTGCATTCTGTCCATCAATTGTTGTTTTTGCATTTGTCACCCCGAGTGGGACGGGTATGCCCAGACGTGGGTCCCGTGCTCTCCATGCCACTGGAGTCAAGCTATCCTGGCTGATGAGGGCTGAAAGCCCGAAACCGGTCCTAGGATGCTTGTTTCCAGTCCAGGGAGGACCTGGCCTGGCAGTTCGGGCTGGACTGTTCCCACTGAGGCGCAGGGTCAAGACTGATTTGCATATGGCTGGGTCCAAACTGGAATGGCATGGTGAGCAAAAAACGATGGATTTAGGCCCAGATCTCTGTACTGGGGTGAATGTATGACATTGTTCTGCATTCTGTCCATCAACTGTTGTTTTTGCATTAGTCACCCCGAGTGGGACGGGTATGCCCAGACGTGGGTCCCGTGCTCTCCATGCCACTGGAGTCAAGCTATCCTGGCTGATGAGGGCTGAAAGCCCGAAACCGGTCCTAGGATGCTTGTTTCCAGTCCAGGGAGGACCTGGCCTGGCAGTTCGGGCTGGACTGTTCCCACTGGGCGCAGGGTCAAGACTGATTTGCATATGGCTGGGTCCAAACTGGAATGGCATGGTGAGCAAAAAAACGATGGATTTAGGCCCAGATCTCTGTACTGGGGTGAATGTATGACATTGTTCTACATTCTGTCCATCAATTGTTGTTTTTGCATTAGTCACCCCGAGTGGGACGGGTATGCCCAGACGTGGGTCCCGTGCTCTCCATGCCACTGGAGTCAAGCTATCCTGGCTGATGAGGGCTGAAAGCCCGAAACCGGTCCTAGGATGCTTGTTTCCAGTCCAGGGAGGACCTGGCCTGGCAGTTCGGGCTGGACTGTTCCCACTGAGGCACAGGGTCAAGACTGATTTGCATATGGCTGGGTCCAAACTGGAATGGCATGGTGAGCAAAAAAACGATGGATTTAGGCCCAGATCTCTGTACTGGGGTGAATGTATGACATTGTTCTGCATTCTGTCCATCAACTGTTGTTTTTGCATTAGTCACCCCGAGTGGGACGGGTATGCCCAGACGTGGGTCCCGTGCTCTCCATGCCACTGGAGTCAAGCTATCCTGGCTGATGAGGGCTGAAAGCCCGAAACCGGTCCTAGGATGCTTGTTTCCAGTCCAGGGAGGACCTGGCCTGGCAGTTCGGGCTGGACTGTTCCCACTGAGGCGCAGGGTCAAGACTGATTTGCATATGGCTGGGTTCAAACTGGAATGGCATGGTGAGCAAAAAAACGATGGATTTAGGCCCAGATCTCTGTACTGGGGTGAATGTATGACATTGTTCTACATTTTGTCCATCAATTGTTGTTTTTGCATTTGTCACCCCGAGTGGGACGGGTATGCCCAGACGTGGGTCCCGTGCTCTCCATGCCACTGGAGTCAAGCTATCCTGGCTGATGAGGGCTGAAAGCCCGAAACCGGTCCTAGGATGCTTGTTTCCAGTCCAGGGAGGACCTGGCCTGGCAGTTCGGGCTGGACTGTTCCCACTGAGGCGCAGGGTCAAGACTGATTTGCATATGGCTGGGTCCAAACTGGAATGGCATGGTGAGCAAAAAAACGATGGATTTAGGCCCAGATCTCTGTACTGGGGTGAATGTATGACATTGTTCTACATTCTGTCCATCAACTGTTGTTTTTGCATTTGTCACCCCGAGTGGGACGGGTATGCCCAGACGTGGGTCCCGTGCTCTCCATGCCACTGGAGTCAAGCTATCCTGGCTGATGAGGGCTGAAAGCCCGAAACCGGTCCTAGGATGCTTGTTTCCAGTCCAGGGAGGACCTGGCCTGGCAGTTCGGGCTGGACTGTTCCCACTGAGGCGCAGGGTCAAGACTGATTTGCATATGGCTGGGTCCAAACTGGAATGGCATGGTGAGCAAAAAAACGATGGATTTAGGCCCAGATCTCTGTACTGGGGTGAATGTATGACATTGTTCTACATTCTGTCCATCAATTGTTGTTTTTGTAATGATTCTGCGCACTTTCCTCACTGCTGTCCAGTGGGAAAGTGCAAGTGCTCCTGTAGAAAATGTGTTATGGATTGGTGTTTCCATAATTGGCCTATTTGATTTATGTGTCAGTCCCTAGTAAAGTGCACTGCGAGTGCCAGGGCCTATAAATCAAATGCTTTTGATGGGCAGCAGCACTGGATTGTGCCACCCACGCAAACAGCCCGTAAAGTGTAACTCTGGCCTGCCATTGCAGAGCCTGTGCGCAGCCTGGGGCTGCCATGTCGACTTGGCAAGTGCACACACTTGCCAGTCCCTAAACCTTCCCTTTTCTACATGTTAGTCACCCCTAAGGTAGGCCCAAGGTACCCCTGTGGGCAGGGTGCATTGTATGTGAAAGGTAGGACATGCCCTGGTGTGTCTGGCATGTCCTGATAGTGAAATACAGCCTACTTCGTTTTTCACTATTGCAAGGCTACCTGTTCCCCATAGGCCAGAATGGGCAGTTTTGATTATTACATCCTATGATCCTAACTGACCCAGGGAACATGGTAGAAAGTCGAGTTTAGTATGCCTGAACTCAGAATGATAAAATGCATCTTTTAGTGAAGTTGGTTTTAACATTCTGTGTTTGAAAATACCACTTTTAGAAAGTAGGTATTTTCTTGTCTAACCATCCAAGCCTGCCTTTGCTAGGTTGTGTATTCCTTGTCTGGAGTGTGAGTGACAAGGGCTGGGGGATTCCAGGAGACAGGGTGAGTCAGCACAGGGCTGAATAGCAAGATCTACATGTAGATGGGTGGGAGGAGATGCACCTGGGACCTGAATAGGGCTGTGCCTTCCCTCCACAATGCTGGCTCCACCTCCTGTGGTGTGTCTGATGTCCCTGGCCTACACTGCAAAAGGAAAGAAGGAGACTTGTCAACAAAGTGCTCCAGGACTGACCAGAACTGGTTTGGACTAGGCAAAGGCCTCTCTGCCTTCAGAGAACAAAGAGAAATTGAGGATAAAAAGGGGGACCCAAACCCCAGAATTTTAGAACTCTTTTGGACCAAGAAGACTGCCAAGAAGAAGAGCTGGAGAAGCTGTGAGGAGGAACTACCACTTTGCTGTGTGCTTTGCTGTGTTGGCCTGCAGTGGCTGCTTCTGTCTTAGGCAGTGAAAGGACTGGACTGAACTTTCTGCAATCTACTTTGTGAGTTTCTCCAAGGGCTTGAGGTAGAGCTTGCCCCCTGTTCAAGAAGTCTCAGGAACAGCAAAGACTTCAAGCCCGACGCCGTCTACGACGCCGCTGCCGACTCCGTGTCCTGAAGGCACCGCAGAGGGCACCGCCGCAACGCCGCACCGCGACCCTGGTCACACCGACGACGCCTGCTGACGCCGCCACCGAGCTGCTGCTCGCACCGCGAACTGTGGGCACCGCACTCCGCACCACCTCGCTTCACGACGACGCCTTGGTATCCCCGACGACGCTCCACGCCGGACTCAACGCCGCTGCTTGCACTGTGGTTCGAGGGCACCGCTCGTACAGTTACACGACGCACCGCCCTCATCCCGCACCGCAGCCTTGGCCTACCGACGCCGCTGCCATCGACTCCAGTTCGTCAGCCGATGACAGCGCTTCAGCAACGACGACGCCTCTGCCGCACCGTGACCTGCCAGCACCGTGACGAGCACCGCCCTCACCTCACACCGCGACCCTGGTCTCACCGACGATGCCATCTGACGCCGCCACCGAGCCGCTGCTCGCACCGTGACCTGAGGGCACCGCACGCCGCACCGCTGCACTTCACACCGCAGCACCCGACGCCTGCCGAGGCCAGCGCTCCTGACTCCAACAGAGAGGAGATCGATCTGCAACGCGTGTGACTTCGAGGGCCCCGACGACGCCTGCACCGACCTCCAGAACCGACGCCTGCAGACGCCGTGTTTTCGGAAGCTCACCGCGAGGTCATCGACGCCCTGCATTTCTGAAAGGTACTGTTTGCGGGTCTTCCCGACACCGAAGCTGACCCGCGACGCCACGGTCAGCCAGAACTGTTTGGATTTGTTTGTTCACGACGCCGTGATAGCCCCGGACGGAGCTATCGACATCAAGGAACTGTTTTCAAGGATACTGTGATAACTGAAGATTTTTAAAGTACTGTACTGTGGATTTTTATCGTATTGGTCTTGTTTAAAGTATATAAAAATATTGGATATTTTTCTAAACTCGTGTGGTGTCCGTTTGTAGTGCTTACACTGTATTACTGTTGGTTATGTGCAAATGCTTTACACACTGCCTCTAAGATAAGCCTGACTGCTCGTGCCAAGCTACCAAGGGGGTGAGCAGGGGTTATTTTAGGAGTGCAACTCCCTTATCCTGACTAGGAAGAAGGGTCCCTACTTGGACAAAGGTGCAAGCCCTTGCCAACTAGAGACCCCCATTTCTAACATTGGTTGTCAGCGGTGAGGATAGGACGTGTGTTTGCACTTGACTTACAGTGATTGGTGTGCACTATTACCATATCGCAGACCATTACGTACCACATACAGGTTCTTTTTCTTTTTTGGCCTATTTTTGATCTTGCCAGTTTGAACTTGTTACTTCAACATGCCTGAATCTATAGTATCATCAAATGCATCAGTAGAAATTGCCTTTGAGGAGGATCGATTGGAAGCCTACAATGTCAAGGAGTTAAAATCGATTTGCAAAAACCTGAAAGTCCAGGTCAGAGGCCTCACCAGGAAGGAGGAGCTACAAAAGGCACTGAGGGCCTGGGTAGTGGCCAGACATTCCAGTGGGCAATCTGGTGATCTCAATGGAGAGGTGGAGGAGCCTGTTCATAGGGTGGATGTGCTTTTGGGAGGGGGTGAACCCTCCAGGCCAGGCAGCAGTCGCTTGTCCCCGGAGGAGCTGGAGGACAGGCGGGAAGCAAGGAAGTTTGAATTAGAGAAACTCAGAATAGAAAGTGAGAGGGAAGACAAGAGAATAGCCATGGAGGAAAGGAAAATGATGTTAGATCATGAGAGAATTATCAAGGAGCTGGAGCTAAAGAGTAGAACCGGCTCAGATGGTGGCAGCAACGCTTCAGCACACACAGACAGGATTGTACACATCCCCAAGAACGTAGGTAAAGAGTACAAAAAGGGTGATGACATACAAAGGTAGTTTCAAGGGTACGAGTCGTCTATTCATATGAATGGGGTCCCTGAAAGGAACTGGGGGGCAGGTTTGTGGCCTCTCTTTCCAGAAGAAGCTAGGGATACCCTGATAGCTTTGGGTAAGGGGCAGGACCTCACCTATGCTGACCTAAAAGACGCTCTCCTCACTAGGTATGGGCTCAACCCTGAGAAGTACAGGGATCAGTTTAGGTCCAGTAAAAAGTCTGAGGCCAACACTGGGTTGGAATGTGTGGATATGTTCTGTAGGTCGCTGGATGGTTGGGTGAAGGGCAGTAATGTAACAGATTTTCAGGGGCTCTACAATTTGATTGCATGGGAGCACTTGTCTAGTCTATGTTTTGCAGATCTGCGCCAGCACCTAGTTGATAGTAAGCTAACTGACCCCAGGAAGCTTGCTATGGAGGCGGACCGCTGGGTGAGTACCAGGGTCCACAAGAAAGCATTTGGGGAGACTCAGCCAAAGGTGGGCAGGGTCCCCAGCAGAAAAGTGGGGGACAAGGGTAAAACACAGGAGTTCTCTAAAGGGCCCCAAACTAGTACCCAGGGTAAAGGTTCCCATCCCCAGGTGATAAGAAGAAAGGGGTCCCTACAGGGAAGCCTGTTGAGACCGGCCCGCAAGTGTTATGCATGTGACCAGGTGGGTCACTTGAAGGGGGACCCCAAGTGCCCAAAGGGGACACAGCCACCCACCGTTGGACAGACCAAGGTATTGGCTAGTGTAGCGCTTGGGGAGGAGGGGTGCCCACAGGAGGGTGGGAATCCCGCAGAAATGACCCTCGTCTCACTAAGGGACAGTGAGATGGTCCCAGGAAACCATGTGCCCCCTAACACAAAGAAATATAGCACCTGGGTGACCGTCAATGGGAAAAGGGTAGAGGCTCTCAGAGATGCTGGAGCCAGGGTGACCTCAGTCCGGTGTCACCTGGTCTCTGAGAAGCAGGTAGTCCCAGGGGCATTCCACCAAGTAGTTGCTGTAGACAACTCTGAGCGCCAGTGAATGGTGGCGCAGGTTCCCTTTGAATGGGGGGGGGTCTCAGGTCCCTTGAGGGTGGTTGTGAGCCCTACCATGCCTGTAGATTGTCTGCTAGGTAACGACCTGGGGCAGTCCTTATGGAAGGATGTTGAGCTCAGGTCTCACTTGGAGATGCTTGGGTTGCCAGAGTGGGCATGCCTGTCTACTCGGTCAATGGCGGCCAGAAAGGGTGATCAAGAGGACTTGGAGCCCCTGCCAAGAGGAAGGGCAGGGGGCGCGGGAAACCGGCCCCCGAAGTTCCCACGGACCGGGAGGAGGCGGACCTCGAGGGGACGCCCGGTGCCTACAGGGGAGCAGGTAGCCAAACTGGGAGACATCTCTGAGCTGACCCATTGGCAGCAAGAAGGGGGTCCCACCAGGGAGGAGTTCTGCAGGGAGCAGAACGAGTGCCCTACTCTGGAGGGTCTGCGGCGGCAGGCTGCAGACCAGGCAGCTGGTAATCAGTCCGGGTCACATCTGATCTACTGGGAGAATGGTCTCCTATACAGTGAGCCTAAGGTTGCTGAGCCTGGGTCAGCCCGTGTGCTGGTGGTACCCCAGCGCTTCAGGACCTTCCTACTGGGTCTGGCTCATGACGTGCCTTTGGCAGGACATTTGGGGCAGGACAAGACCTTTGACAGGCTTGTCACCCACTTCTTTGGCCCCAAATGCGAAGGCAGTCAGATGCACACTGTAGGTCTTGCCAAACTTGCCAGGCAAGTGGTAAGAGTGGGAGGGAGGTCAAAGCTCCTCTCCAACCTTTTCCTGTTGTTGGAACACCCTTTGAAAGGGTAGGGATGGATATTGTGGGGCCACTGGATCCCAAGACTGCCACGGGCAACAGGTACATCCTGGTCTTGGTGGACCATGCCACCCGGTACCCGGAGGCAATCCCTCTCAGGACAACGACGGCGCCAGTGGTGGGCCGGGCGTTAATGGGGATCTTTTCCCGTGTGGGCTTCCCCAGAGAGGTAGTTTCTGACAGGGGGACCAATTTCATATCCAAGTATATGACATCCCTGTGGAAGGAGTGTGGTGTAACCTACAAGTTCACCACTCCTTACCACCCACAAGGAAACGGTTTGGTGGAGAGATTCAACCAGACCTTGAAAGGCATGATCAAGGGTCTAACAGAACCCATGAGGCGTAAGTGGGACGTCCTCTTGCCATGCCTACTCTTTGCATACAGGGAGGTGCCTCAGAAGTCTCTTGGGTACAGCCCCTTTGAGCTCCTGTATGGCCACCCTGTCAGAGGACCTCTGAGTTTGGTAAAGGAAGGCTGGGAGGCAGCTCCCAGGAAAACTCCCCAGGATGTGTTTAGTTACATGCTGGCCTTTAGAAACCAAACTGCCCGCTTCAGGAAACTCGCTCAGGCGAACCTAGAAGCAAGCCAGGAAGAAATGAAGAGGTGGTATGACCAGAATGCCACTCTGGTCGAATTTCAACCTGGGCAAAAAGTGTGGGTCATGGCCCCAGTGGAACCTTGTGCCTTGCAGAACAAGTGGACTGGGCCATATGAGGTGGTGGAGCGCAAAAGTGACGTCACCTACCTGGTGTATTTGCAGGCTCCAAGGAACCCTTTGAGGGTCCTTCACGTGAACCGCCTCAAGCCCCACTTCGAGAGGTCCGAAGTGAGTATGCTCTTGGCGACAGATGATGGGGTGGAAGAGGAGAGTGAGCCTCTCCCTGACCTCCTGTCTACCAAGGAGCATGATGGGTCAGTGGAGGGTGTGATCCTCTCCCCTACACTGACCCAAGAGCAGCAGGGGGACTGTCACCAGTTGTTGGGACAGTTCGCCCCACTGTTCTCTCTGACCCCCGGTGTTACTCACTGGTGTACCCATGACGTGGACACTGGTGACAGCCCTCCTGTAAAGCACAAAATTTACAGGTTGACTGACCGGGTCAGGATCAAGGAGGAGGTCTCTAAGATTTTGCCGTTAGGTGTGATTGAGCCCTCCAACAGTCCTTGGGCCAGCCCAGTGGTCTTGGTCCCAAAGGCTGCTGCACCCGGTGCCACTCCAGAACTCCGGTTTTGTGTGGACTACCGTGGGCTCAATGCCGTCACCAGGACTGATGCGCACCCCATCCCCAGAGCTGATGAGCTCATTGATCGGTTGGGAGCTGCCCGGTTCCTCAGCACGTTTGATTTAACGTCTGGGTACTGGCAGATTGCCTTAACCGATGGGGCTAAGAAGAGGTCAGCATTCTCAACCCCAGAAGGTCATTACCAATTTTGGGTGATGCCCTTTGGGTTGAAGAATGCCCCTGCCACCTTTCAGAGGTTGGTCAATCAGGTGTTGGCTGGACTGGAGGATTTCAGTGCCGCTTACCTGGATGACATTGCTGTGTTCAGTTCCAGCTGGGAAGAACATTTACAGCATCTTGAGAAAGTGTTGAGGGCTCTGCAAGGTGCAGGCCTCACGATCAAGGCCAGTAAGTGCCAGATCGGGTAGGGTTCTGTGGTGTACTTGGGACACCAGGTAGGAAGCGGCCAGGTGGCGCCCTACAACCCAAGATTGACACCATTCTGGCTTGGGAGCCCCCGAGACCCACACAGAGGTGAGAGCCTTCTTAGGTCTCACCGGCTACTATAGGAGATTTGTTAAGGGCTATGGCACCATCGTTGCCCCCTTAACAGAGCTGACTTCGAAGAAGCAGCCCAGGAAGGTGATCTGGACTGAGTCCTGCCAGAAAGCCTTTGATGCCCTGAAGGCAGCCATGTGCACGGCGCCCGTGCTCAAGGCACCTCACTTCTCCAAAGAATTCGTCGTGCAGACTGACGCTTCAGAGCATGGTGTGGAGCGGTGCTCTCACAACTGAACGAAGAGGGCCTGGATCAGCCTGTAGTCTTCCTTAGCAGGAGACTACTCCCCAGGGAACAGAGGTGGAGTGCCATAGAAAGGGAAGCTTTTGCTGTGGTCTGGGCACTGAAGAAGCTGAGACCATACCTGTTTGGGATTCACTTCCGGGTTCAGACAGACCACAGGCCCCTCAGATGGTTGATGCAAATGAGGGGTGAGAATCCAAAACTGCTGAGGTGGTCCATCTCCCTACAGGGAATGGACTTTACGGTGGAACACCGCCTGGCACAGAACACGCCAACGCAGATGGTCTGTCCAGGTTCTTCCGCCTTAGTGAAGAGAACTCCCGGGAGGTTGGGTAGTTCTCCCTACTTTCAGCTGGAGGGGACATGTGTTAGACTTGGCATCTTTTGGCGTGTTTCCCTGACTATTTGCTTTCTGACCTCCTGGTTTTGACTCTGTTTTTGCTGGTGTAATGATTCTGCGCACTTTCCTCACTGCTGTCCAGTGGGAAAGTGCAAGTGCTCCTGTAGAAAATGTGTTATGGATTGGTGTTTCCATAATTGGCCTATTTGATTTATGTGTCAGTCCCTAGTAAAGTGCACTGCGAGTGCCAGGGCCTATAAATCAAATGCTGTTGGTGGGCTGCAGCACTGGATTGTGCCACCCACGCAAACAGCCCGTAAAGTGTAACTCTGGCCTGCCATTGCAGAGCCTGTGCGCAGCCTGGGGCTGCCATGTCGACTTGGCAAGTGCACACACTTGCCAGTCCCTAAACCTTCCCTTTTCTACATGTTAGTCACCCCTAAGGTAGGCCCAAGGTACCCCATGTGGGCAGGGTGCATTGTATGTGAAAGGTAGGACATGCCCTGGTGTGATTGGCATGTCCTGATAGTGAAATACAGCCTACTTCGTTTTTCACTATTGCAAGGCTACCTGTTCCCCATAGGCCAGAATGGGCAGTTTTGATTATTTCATCCTATGATCCTAACTGACCCAGGGAACATGGTAGAAAGTCAAGTTTAGTATGCCTGAACTCAGAATGATAAAATGCATCTTTTAGTGAAGTTGGTTTTAACATTCTGTGTTTGAAAATACCACTTTTAGAAAGTAGGTATTTTCTTGTCTAACCATCCAAGCCTGCCTCTGCTAGGTTGTGTATTCCTTGTCTGGAGTGTGAGTGACAGGGGCTGGGGGATTCCAGGAGACAGGGTGAGTCAGCACAGGGATGAATAGCAAGATCTACATGTAGATGGGTGGGAGGAGATGCACCTGGGACCTGAATAGGGCTGTGCCTTCCCTCCAAAATGCTGGCTCCACCTCCTGTGGTGTGTCTGATGCCCTGGCCTACACTGCAAAAGGAAAGAAGGAGACTTGTCAACAAAGTGCTCCAGGACTGACCAGAACTGGTTTGGACTAGGCAAAGGCCTCTCTGCCCTCAGAAAACAAAGAGAAATTGAGGATAAAAAGGGGGACCCAAACCCCAGAATTTTAGAACTCATCTGGACCAAGAAGACTGCCAAGAAGAAGAGCTGGAGAAGCTGTGAGGAGGAACTACCACTTTGCTGTGTGCTTTGCTGTGTTGGCCTGCAGTGGCTGCTTCTGTCTTGGGCAGTGAAAGGACTGGACTGAACTTTCTGCAATCTACTTTGTGAGTTTCTCCAAGGGCTTGAGGTAGAGCTTGCCCCCTGTTCAAGACGTCTCAGGAACAGCAAAGACTTCAAGCCTGACGCCATCTACGACGCCGCTGCCGACTTCGTGTCCTGAAGGCACCGCAGAGGGCACCGCCGCAATGCCGCACCGCGACCCTGGTCACACCGACAACGCCTGCTGACGCCGCCACCGAGCCGCTGCTAGCACCGCGACCTGTGGGCACCGCACTCCGCACCGCCTCGCTTCACGACGACGCCTTGGTATCCCCAATGACGCCGCTCCACGCCGGACTCCACGCCGCTGCTTGCACCGTGGTTCGAGGGCACTGCTCGTACAGTTACACGACGCACCGCCCTCATCCCGCACCGCAGCCTTGGCCTACCGACGCCGGTGCCATCGACTCCAGTTCGTCAGCCGACGACAGCGTTTCAGCAACGACGACGCCTCTGCCGCACCGTGACCTGCCCTCACCTCCCACCGCGACCCTGGTCTCACCGATGACGCCATCTGACACCGCCACCGAGCCGCTGCTCGCACCGCGACCTGAGGGCACCGCACGCCGCACCGCTGTACTTCGCACCGCAGCACCCGACGCCTGCCGACGCCAGCGCTCCTGACTTCAACAGAGAGGAGATCGATCTGCAACGCGTGTGACTTCGAGGGCCCCGACGACGCCTGCACCGACCTCCGGAACCGACGCCTGCGGACGCCGTGTTTTCGGAAGCTCACCGCGAGGTCATCGACGCCCTGCATTTCTGAAAGGTACTGTTTGCGGGTCTTGCCGACACCGTAGCTGACCCGCGACGCCGCGGTCAGCCAGAACTGTTTGGATTTGTTTGTTCATGACGCCGTGATAGCCCCGGACAGAGCTATCGACATCAAGGAACTGTTTTTAAGAATACTGTGATAACTGAAGATTTTTAAAGTACTGTACTGTGGATTTTTATCGTATTGGTCTTGTTTAAAGTATATAAAAATATTGGATATTTTTCTAAACTGGTGTGGTGTCCGTTTGTAGTGCTTACACTGTATTACTGTTGGTTATGTGCAAATGCTTTACACACTGCCTCTAAGATAAGCCTGACTGCTCGTGCCAAGCTACCAAGGGGGTAAGCAGGGGTTATTTTAGGAGTGTAACTCCCTTATCCTGACTAGGAAGAAGGGTCCCTACTTGGACAAAGGTGCAAGCCCTTGCCAACTAGAGACCCCCATTTCTAACACCGGTGATATATATATTTTTATTAGTAGACTCAACCACGATTAGTTTAACGGTAGAGACAAACCTTAATGGTTTCTAAAATGTTCATTGTTTTATATATTGGTCTGTATAATGGTTATTAATTTTAGTGATTGGTTATTTGGTAACACCATTTTTATGGTCCTGTAGGACGAATTCGAACTCTTAAGGATCGTTTTTTATTGATGAAGTTACTGTGCTGATCCTCAAGATTCTCGTATTGATCGGTGAGTGTTTAACATGTTGTTAGCCCACCAGAGTTACAGATTGACACCCATATGTAATAATAGTTAGTGTCATGTGGATAGTAGTTGAGTATGGTGTTTATTTTCAACTTGATATAGGGCACATTCGTGTACAATGACGGTATTTCATTGACTGTGACAGGATTATATTTATACCTCCCTTATGGATATTGTTGCTCGTGGTGAGTTTTTGATACATTAGCACAGTGGATTGGTGCATGTGGTATATTTATCTATTTTTCTTATTTTCCTTTTTTCTCTTTTTCCTCCTTTTTTGGATAATACACATAGGGAAGGTTTCACTTCCTTATTTCGGGTTCTTATTTACCTTTATATATTGTCTTGATGAGCACCTTGATCAGTAATTTTTATATTGGTATTTCTTTCTTTCTTCGTCTTTCGTCTACCCCATTCTCATTAGAGAAAAATATAAAAATTTTAAACTTTCTTCAATTGTACGAACTTTATCTGGACTGACTTATGGCTTACTCTTAGGTGGCTTTTCTTTTTTAAATCTCACTTCTGGTGGTGGTTCTTGTGAATGTAGCATACTTTGCTCCAATAGATTATAATGGAACTCATGTATCTGTTTATTGTAGCCCTGATGAAGTCTTAGGTTAATTCCTTAAGACGAAACACGTGTTGGCTCTGTGGCTATCTGTTGTTGAGATGAAGAACTGAAGCATATACTTTACAAGACTTGGAATAAAAACAACAAAGAAGAACATTTGAGAAGACTACCGTGTGGATTTAATTGTTGGCATTACTATATGAGTGTGGCTCAGGACATTGACTTTGTTCTTTACACTATCTTTACATGTTAAAACATATAATCAATAACCAATAATCATTACCAAACTATTCAATAATAACCGTCCTCTGCTACCAAAGTAACTGATCCAGCGCCAATACCAATAATTGATCAGGGATTGATACTTCCCAAATTCACTTCAGTGGCCCATACACATTCACCCAGTATCCCTGATGCGCTGGGGTCAATTATTTTCTGTTCATTTCTTAAAACTCCCATTCATCTGTTTAAAGTAACATTTATAAATATCAACTCTTCCTCTACATGGTCGATGGACCAATTAGTTGAGTAGCTGATGTTAATGATAGGACACTAACTCACCAATAAACAACAAGAGAGTGAGGGAGTATAAGGAACACTCTTGATCCCCTGATCAGTATGCACAACAACAAAAGAGTGTATCCATTTTGAAGAAGAGCTGGAAAGAAGAATCAAATGTGATTCTTTAAAAGCCTCACTCACCAACCTAGTTGGTGACATGCTTCATCATAGGGCCCCACCAGGAGGTCGAATACCTCCTGGTGTGCTGCAACGCCAGAATTACTGCTGAGCTGGTTCAAAAGATGTTTTTTGTGTCTGGATGACAAGTGCAAGTGATTGTGATGTGAGTTTAAAAGTGACGTGGTTGTGTCCAAAAATAATTTATTCGTTGGCCAACCAGCCACGGATAAAAACTAAGTGAGTGATGTTTAAGCTGGATAGATTAATCAGCTATACCTCACTACGTGTGGTCGACATGTTTCTGCCACTTTCTTGCCATTAGCTGGGCATTCTTCAGGACCAATAGTGCAGACCCCGGCGGTATGAGTGCGCTAAGACTCACCCTAACCAGGAGGTCATGTATGTGAAAAAAACAGAAGGAAGGATTTTAACCTGCTGTTACCGTGGGAAAGATGGAACCCAGCGTGTATCTAAAATGGGAAAAATAGACACAGACAAACACAAACAGAGAAATAATTGGTAATAATATGGCAATGTGTTCGTTTGTTCAATCCCATCATTCAAACGTGCTCTTCTTGGAGTGCACTATAACTTTGCATTTTAAAGTTTACTGTGCTTAAATGTGAATAAAGAGAAACGGGAGGGGAGTGCACATATCTCTCACATTACCATAGTGACTGAATCCACTCGTAATGTGAAGGTACCTTTTTATTTCAAAGCGATATGTAGCGCTATGTCACCTGCACGCCTACTAGGGCATTTAACGGTATCGGTGCGTCATTGTGAACAAAACGCTATGAGGTTTTCTATGGAGCGCTCTGGTGCTATTTTGCTAGTGAGATGCACCACACAATTGGGAAAAATTAAATCCTTACGTGAGGAGTGAAAAATAATCACACCATGGGTCTCGGGAGGGGGGTGGTGGCTAGTAGGCACACCCTGGAAAAAGAAACATGCTGACGTTAGACTCTAAACCCCGCGTAATCGGCAAAGTACTTATCTGTGGATGGCGATGGTTGCCGTTTCCATCTTACTCACGCCAGCAAAGCCAGGCACCCACTTGGGACCTGGGTAAACCCTCAATACACCGGACCCCGTCGATGGGTGGACCGTTGCGGATTCAATGTTATAAAGCACTTTCGAACCCGTTTGTGCCGCCCATCTACGTACGTGCGTGAACGTAGGGAAGCGGCCAATCCGGGTACGGACGTGTAGTCACGTTACCGCTAACGTCGCGGTGTTGCTAGACCGCTAACTTCGGTCGTCCTTGGTGATAAGTTGAAAAACTTTATCGATGTGCGTGTGGGGCAACATTAATTAGCCCGAAATTGCTTGTCCTTGATTCCAGCATTAAAGAAGGATATGCTGGGATCAGGAGAAAATACCAGATAAACGGTGGGGTTATTTGCATTCTAAAGACAAAAAGCGTGTGGAAGGCATATCTACTGCTGGTATTAACGTTCGTACAGCTTACTTGGTCGTATCCACTAGCCATGAAACAGATGCAACAAAATCACATGGAACAGAATCAAAAGATCTAAATATTCAACTTAACCCACTAATCTAGGGGCTAAATACTGAAGGGCAATACAAATGCATGGTCCTATATACATAATGAGAGGGGTTACCAAGATGGAGTTGGACATGCAATGTGAATAATACGTGGGGAGCTAAGATCGTAATGCAGTACCCCAAGGGATATTGTCGTTTAACCCTAGTTTATGAGTGCCCAGCCGGTACACCCATCTCTGTTCTTTTCAAAAGGGAGTCCTGTATGTTTCTGCCTGTATTCACCTGTTCTATGACAGTCCACTTCATATCATTTGTGGTGTGGTTATGTAGTAGGTAGTGCTCACTCAGTTTGGTTGTTATTTTCTTGCAACGGATGTTACTCCTATGTTCCACAATCTGTTGCTTAACTTTTCGTGTCGTCATACCAACATAACGTACCCCACAGGGGCAGGTGATCAAATATACCACATTTATCGAGTTGCAGTTTGTGTGGGCTCGTTGTATCCATGTTTTGCCTGGTTCTAAGTTGAGTGTCTTGGTGTGTGTGGTTACAAACACTGCAATTGGTACAGGGATAGTGTCCCACTACTTTGGGTAAGCCCCATGCTTCTGTTATGGACATGGTGTCAGTTGGTACTTGACTTCTTGGTCGTGTGTGTACTAATGAGTCTTTAAGGCTTTGTCCTTTTCTAAATGAAAAAAGTGGTTTCTCCCATTTCCTATTACTGCTAGTAATAATCCTCCAGTGTTTATTAATAGCCTTCTTAACTGTTGTGGACGCTGTGCTATAGGTGGTTACACAGGTTAAGGGAATTTCCTTAGTCTCTCTATGGGTCTCTTCTAAGAGAGCCTCCCTAGGTTGGTTGCGGGCTCTTTTATAGCTCTTATTTAGTATACTCTCTGGGTAGCCTCGGTTTTTCAATCTGTCAGTGAGATCAGCTGACTGTTTTCGGAAATCCGGTAGTTCACTGCAATTTCTTCTTAAGCGAAGATATTGGCCGTATGGCATGTTTTCCCTGAGGGGCCTTGGATGGAAACTGGAGAATTCCAGTAAATTGTTCTTCGCCGTGGGCTTATAGTGTGTTTTGGTCATCAAGCCACCTTCTGCCTTTTTGATGATGACTACGTCCAGGAACACCACCTCCTGGTTGTTATAGGTGTGGGTAAATTTGAGGTGCTGGTCAAGAGTGTTGATCCAAGACAGGAACTCGATGAGGATGTTTACCGGACCATTCCATATCATGAGGACGTCATCATTATATCTCTTCCAAAAGGCAATGGAAGAGGCATAAGGATTATCTGCAGGTAAGATGAATCGACGCTCAAAGTCGTAAACATATAATCCTGCCACACTCGGGGCAAAAGTACTGCCCATCGAAGTACCGGTGGACTGAAGAAACAGGTTCCCTTTGTATTCAAAGAAATTTCGTTTGAGCGCTAAAGAAGCACACTCCAAAATAAACTCTTTTGGAGTTTGGTATTCCCACTTTGTTGCATCCAAAGCCTCACCTAAAACCCTGATGGTGTCATCCTGAGGGATGCTGGTGTAAAGACTCTCTATGTCGAGGGTCACTAGTATGGTTGTGGCATCATTAATGGACACTTCCTTCAGAAGATGTAGGAGGCTTTTGGTATCTTTCAGGTATGTGGGCGTCTGTTGTATCAACGGTTTGAAGAAAAAGTCACAAAATCGTGACAATGGCTCAAGTAAAGAGCCAATCCCTGAAACGATCGGGCGTCCGGGTGGAGGCAGCCTGTTTTTGTGTGTTTTTGGCAGTGTGTAGAAATAGGGTGTAACGTTTTCTCCTTCTGTGAGGAAGGCTGCTTCATGTTTAGTAATGTAGCTGAGCTCTTCCGCCTCTTTGACCATGTTAGTGATCCGTATCTTCAATTCGGCGGTAGGGTCCGTAGTAAGGGGGGTGTAATTCTTCGTGTCGCTCAGGAGACGTAGACATTCCCGCTCATAGTCCACTGTGTTCTGAATTACAACCCCACCACCCTTATCCGCTGGTTTGATGGTGATCGCTGTTTTTGATTGCAAGTCCTGAAGAGCTTGGTACTCATTGGTGTTCAGATTCTTGAATATCTTAGACTCCTCAAAGGTCTCAATTTCGTGAAAGACAGCCTGTTCAAAAGCCACAATCTCCGCAGGGACCCCGTATGGGGGTGGGGTTTAGGTTGATTTCAACCTGAGTCCTGTATTTGGTGTCTGTTCCTGGGTTTCATTGGTTCCTCTGCCCTCAAAATAAGCTTTCAGTTTGAACTTTCTAAAAATTTCGCTAGCTCACAATGTAATTTGAACTTGTCAAGGCGTGCAGTAGGAACAAAACCCAGGCCTTTTCTAGGACCTGTTTCTCCACTGGGGTCAATACTACATCCGAGAGATTGGTAATTAAACTCTCCTGGCACTTGTGCCAGCCTGTTGGTCCTGGGATTTGCTGCGGGTTGGTTGCCCACCTGGTCTTCCTGCTCCCATCTGACTTGATTTTGCCCTCTCCTTCTGCCTCTGCCTCTGCGGCCCCTCTCTAAAAAAGGAGGGCGATAGGAGTTTGAGTGGAATGGTGGTGCTTGAATATAGCCCGGGTTCCAGCCCATTACAGGAAAAGGTGGTTGTTGAAAATGTATAGGGTGCATGCCTGGCCCTGTAGGGAAGGGTTGCCACATGGGTTGTGAATAGTTTTGTCTAGGTGTGCCCCTTGCGCCACCCCTTTGCCTCTGTCTAGAACTCCCATTACTAGATCCACTAGTCGTGGATGCACTATCGTCGGAGGTGTCAGAACTGGCATTATCTCTAGAGGATGGTGTAAAGGCTGGGTCGGCATAAGGATAAACTTTATTATAAGCAAACCTTTTAAATCTTTCTGGAATTTGGTCACTTTAGATTGTGTCAGACCGTCCTTATACTCAACAAGTTCTTTATTTATTTCGTCAAGTTTTTCTTAAATCCTGTCAGTGTCGCTTTAAAATGGTTTTCAGTCTGTTGAATTTCTATCAGTAAGGCTTCTGATAGCCTCATGGCTGTCTTAATGATAAGCACTAGCCAGTCGCGTGTGCAATGCCACGCAATCATCGCCCACTCTTTTCTGAATGTAGCGTCTTCCAGAAAAATGCGTGGGGCATTTGTAACCAGGAGGCCTCTGGGTGCTGTATTAGTGCGGAGATATTCGGTAAGTATTGTCCCATGTAAGGGGGGTAAAAGGACTAGGATGGGGTCTTAAATTGTGGAGGTCTTACAATTTAAGACCCCATCCTAGTCCTTTTACCCCCCCTTACCCCCGTTACCATTCACACACAATGGAAAACTTGGGTCTCTCCTACACAGATGCTGAGGTGGATGCCATCTTGGCGGTTCCATCCATGTTTTCGGATGCAACAATCTCACAAGCAATCTCTCACACCAGCGAATGGGAGAAGCTGTCAGAGCAGAAACGGAATAGGATAAGGACAATCCTACATGGGACAATACTTACCGAATATCTCCGCACTAATACAGCACCCAGAGGCCTCCTGGTTACAAATGCCCCACGCATTTTTCTGGAAGACGCTACATTCAGAAAAGAGTGGGCGATGATCGCGTGGCATTGCACACGCGACTGGCTAGTGCTTATCATTAAGACAGCCATGAGGCTATCAGAAGCCTTACTGATAGAAATTCAACAGACTGAAAACCATTTTAAAACAACACTGACAGGATTTAAGAAAAAACTTGACGAAATAAATAAAGAACTTGTTGAGTATAAGGACGGTCTGACACAATCTAAAGTGACCAAATTCCAGAAAGATTTAAAAAGGTTTGCTTATAATAAAGTTTATCCTTATGCCGACCCAGCCTTTACACCATCCTCTAGAGATAATGCCAGTTCTGACACCTCCGACGATAGTGCATCCACGACTAGTGGACCTAGTAATGGGAGTTCTAGACAGAGGCAAAGGGGTGGCACAAGGGGCACACCTAGACAATACTATTCACAACCCATGTGGCAACCCTTCCCTACAGGGCCAGGCATGCACCCTATGCATTTTCAACAACCACCTTTTCCTGTAATGGGCTGGAACCCGTGCTATATTCAAGCACCACCATTCCACTCAAACTCCTATCGCCCTCCTTTTTTAGAGAGGGGCCGCAGAGGCAGAAGGAGAGGGCAAAATCAAGTCAGATGGGAGCAGGAAGACCAGGTGGGCAACCACACCCGCAGCAAATCCCAGGACCAACAGGCCGGCACAAGTGCCAGGAGAGTTTAATTACCAATCTCTCGGATGTAGTATTGACCCCAGTGGAGAAACAGGTCCTAGAAAAAGGCCTGGGTTTTGTTCCTACTGCACGCCTTGACAAGTTCAAATTACATTGTGAGCTAGCGAAATTTTTTAGAAAGCTCAAACTGAAAGCTTATTTTGAGGGCAGAGGAACCAATGAAACCCAGGAACAGACACCAAATACAGGACTCAGGTTGAAATCAACCTTCACCCCACCCCCATACGGGGTCCCTGCAGAGATTGTGGCTTTTGAACAGGCTGTCTTTCACGAAATTGAGACCTTTGAGGAGTCTAAGATATTCAAGAATCTGAACACCAATGAGTACCAAGCTCTTCAGGACTTGCAATCAAAAACAGCGATCACCATCAAACCAGCGGATAAGGGTGGTGGGGTTGTAATTCAGAACACAGTGGACTATGAGCGGGAATGTCTACGTCTCCTGAGCGACACGGAGAATTACACCCCCCTTACTACGGACCCTACCCCCGAATTGAAGATACGGATCACTAACATGGTCAAAGAGGCGGAAGAGCTCCGCTACATTACTAAACATGAAGCTGCCTTCCTCACAGAAGGAGACAGCGTTACACCCTATTTCTACACACTGCCAAAAACACACAAAACAGGCTGCCTCCACCCGGACGCCCGATCGTTTCAGGGATTGGCTCTTTACTTGAGCCATTGTCACGATTTTGTGACTTTTTCTTCAAACCGTTGATACAACAGACGCCCACATACCTGAAAGATACCAAAAGCCTCCTACATCTTCTGAAGGAAGTGTCCATTAATGATGCCACAACCATACTAGTGACCCTCGACATAGAGAGTCTTTACACCAGCATCCCTCAGGATGACACCATCAGGGTTTTAGGTGAGGCTTTGGATGCAACAACGTGGGAATACCAAACTCCAAAAGAGTTTATTTTGGAGTGTGCTTCTTTAGCGCTCAAACAAAATTTCTTTGAATACAAAGGCAACCTGTTTCTTCAGTCCACCGGTACTTCGATGGGCAGTACTTTTGCCCCAAGTGTGGCAGGATTATATGTTTACGACTTTGAGCGTCGATTCATCTTACCTGCAGATAATCCTTATGCCTCTTCCATTGCCTTTTGGAAGAGATATATTGATGATGTCCTCATGATATGGAATGGTCCGGTAAACATCCTCATCGAGTTCCTGTCTTGGATCAACACTCTTGACCAGCACCTCAAATTTACCCACACCTATAACAACCAGGAGGTGGTGTTCCTGGACGTAGTCATCATCAAAAAGGCAGAAGGTGGCTTGATGACCAAAACACACTATAAGCCCACGGCGAAGAACAATTTACTGGAATTCTCCAGTTTCCATCCAAGGCCCCTCAGGGAAAACCTGCCATACGGCCAATATCTTCGCTTAAGAAGAAATTGCAGTGAACTACCGGATTTCCGAAAACAGTCAGCTGATCTCACTGACAGATTGAAAAACCGAGGCTACCCAGAGAGTATACTAAATAAGAGCTATAAAAGAGCCCGCAACCAACCTAGGGAGGCTCTCTTAGAAGAGACCCTTAGAGAGACTAAGGAAATTCCCTTAACCTGTGTAACCACCTATAGCACAGCGTCCACAACAGTTAAGAAGGCTATTAATAAACACTGGAGGATTATTACTAGCAGTAATAGGAAATGGGAGAAACCACTTTTTTCATTTAGAAAAGGACGAAGCCTTAAAGACTCATTAGTACACACACGACCAAGAAGTCAAGTACCAACTGACACCATGTCCATAACAGAAGCATGGGGCTTACCCAAAGTAGTGGGACACTATCCCTGTACCAATTGCAGTGTTTGTCACTTAACCACACACACACCAAGACACTCAACTTAGAACCAGGCAAAACATGGATACAACGAGCCCACACGAACTGCAACTCGATAAATGTGGTATATTTGATCACCTGCCCCTGTGGGGTACGTTATGTTGGTATGACGACACGAAAAGTTAAGCAACGGATTGTGGAACATAGGAGTAACATCTGTTGCAAGAAAATAACAACCAAACTGAGTGAGCACTACCTACTACATAACCACACCACAAATGATATGAAGTGGACTGTCATAGAACAGGTGAATACAGGCAGAAACATACAGGACTCCCTTTTTGAAAAAGAACAGAGATGGGTGTACCGGCTGGGCACTCATAAACTAGGGTTAAACGACAATATCCCTTGGGGTACTGCATTACGATCTTAGCTCCCCACATATTATTCACATTGCATGTCCAACTCCATCTTGGTAACCCCTCTCATTATGTGTATAGGACCATGCATTTGTATTGCCCTTCAGTATTTAGCCCCTAGATTAGTGGGTTAAGTTGAATATTTAGATCTTTTGATTCTGTTCCATGTGATTTTGTTGCATCTGTTTCATGGCTAGTGGATACGACCAAGTAAGCTGTACGAACGTTAATACCAGCAGTAGATATGCCTTCCACACGTTTTTTGTCTTTAGAATGCAAATAACCCCACCGTTTATCTGGTATTTTCTCCTGATCCCAGCATATCCTTCTTTAATGCTGGAATCAAGGACAAGCAATTTCGGGCTAATTAATGTTGCCCCACACGCACATCGATAAAGTTTTTCAACTTATCACCAAGGACGACCGAAGTTAGCGGTCTAGCAACACCGCGACGTTAGCGGTAACGTGACTACACGTCCCGTACCCGGATTGGCCGCTTCCCCCTACGTTCACGCACGTACGTAGATGGGCGGCACAAACGGGTTCCGAAAGTGCTTTATAACATTGAATCCGCAACGGTCCACCCATCGACGGGGTCCGGTGTATTGAGGGTTTACCCAGGTCCCAAGTGGGTGCCTGGCTTTGCTGGCGTGAGTAAGATGGAAACGGCAACCATCGCCATCCACAAATAAGTACTTTGCCGATTACCCGGGGTTTAGAGTCTAACGTCAGCATGTTTCTTTTTCCAGGGTGTGCCTACTAGCCACCACCCCCCTCCCGAGACCCATGGTGTGATTATTTTTCACTCCTCACGTAAGGATTTAATTTTTCCCAATTGTGTGGTGTATCTCACTAGCAAAATAGCACCAGAGCGCTCCATAGAAAACCTCATAGCGTTTTGTTCACAATGACGCACCGATACCGTTAAACGCCCTAGTAGGCGTGCAGGTGACATAGCGCTACATATCGCTTTGAAATAAAAAGGTACCTTCACATTACGAGTGGATTCAGTCACTATGGTAATGTGAGAGATATGTGCACTCCCCTCCCGTTTCTCTTTATTCACATTTAAGCACAGTAAACTTTAAAATGCAAAGTTATAGTGCACTCCAAGAAGAGCACGTTTGAATGATGGGATTGAACAACGAACACATTGCCATATTATTACCAATTATTTCTCTGTTTGTGTTTGTCTGTGTCTATTTTTCCCATTTTAGATACACGTTGGGTTCCATCTTTCCCACGGTAACAGCAGGTTAAAATCCTTCCTTCTGTTTTTTTCACATACATGACCTCCAGGTTAGGGTGAGTCTTAGCGCACTCATACCGCCGGGGTCTGCACTATTGGTCCTGAAGAATGCCCAGCTAATGGCAAGAAAGTGGCAGAAACATGTCGACCACACGTAGTGAGGTATAGCTGATTAATCTATCCAGCTTAAACATCACTCACTTAGTTTTTATCCGTGGCTGGTTGGCCAACGAATAAATTATTTTTGGACACAACCACGTCACTTTTAAACTCACATCACAATCACTTGCACTTGTCATCCAGACACAAAAAACATCTTTTGAACCAGCTCCGCAGTAATTCTGGCGTCGCAGCACACCGGGAGGTATTCGACCTCCCTGGTGGGGCCCTATGATGAAGCATGTCACCAACTAGGTTGGTGAGTGAGGGCTTTTAAAGAATCACATTTGATTCTTCTTTCCAGCTCTTCTTCAAAATGGATACACTCTTTTGTTGTTGTGCATACAGGACACTAACTCATTCAGCATTATCGATTAATGACAGACTTTTGGTAAGATTAATAAGTGAGTTTTATCTCAAATTTCAAAATAAATGCTCAACTGCATCAGGTTACAATAACAAACACCGAACCACATGGTCAGAGAAACGATGCAATTTACTTAGACTCATTCTATAATGACATCGTGCAATGAAGGAGTGGATAGAGTAAGAGACAAAAGAGTTCAGCAGAATGATTATGCCAAACAATATAATACCTAACGGAAAGATAGATGAAGAGACAACAGATTCATCTAAATATAATGCATATAAATATTTGTTGACGGAGTGGATAGGTGGAGAGACAAAAGATTCAGAGACAAATACATTAATGCTGGGAACAACATAGGCTAAATACAAACCTATTGGTCTGTAGGGATTACCACCCCTGAGCCCAGGAGATGATGAAGGTTTCACAAAGATATTCGGGGAATACCAGGATTTCAGTCAGGTATAGGACCAGATAGAAAAACAGCTAGGCCTCTCCGCAAAACAGACGATCAGCGACGCATCTTCCCGCTCTCTCCTGCCTGACCAAGACTCCTCTCCCTCTCGCACTAAACATGCCCCTAAAGGTACCCCAGTTTTACCCTAAGAGTGACTGGACCAACCCACTTAATGTTGCATTTCACATTCAATTCAGGCAGGGATTGGTGGGTTTGAGGGGTGTCATGATCATGCCACTATGACTTTGCACTTTATTCAACAACTTTATTGTGCAGAAAGGTTCCCATGATCCAAACTTTAATTTATTCATTTGTTTCCCATATAATGATACATTTATTACATTCTTCTTTATTCAGTTCATATTTCCGCAGAGCACGTCCCCGGTCACACGCTTGAGAATGGGGTTTTGGCAGTCAACTGATGCTCTGGCCTTCACTCCTTCATGTCATTTCGTAATGCTCAGCACAACTAGCGGTCTCATGTCAATGCAGACTCGCTCCGAGGAAACTTTCCCCTCCCTGTCACGTTATTTTTCAAAGATGGAAGCTTCATTCAGCATGCTGAAGTGAATGAAAACGAACAAATATTATTTATATGATAATGAAACCCTCACTGTTCCCCGCCCACCTTGCACTACTTCCCCATTATGATTACCTAGCATAAGCTTAGTGCAAAAGCGGTATTAATAATTAACCTTTTGAAGCAGAATGCAACCTGCAAACACTTATGTTCATGCGGCCTACTCGTGCAACTTCTTTGTTTATTTTTCACAACACAAGATTAATACTTATTATTCATTAATGTATTAATTCAGGCATGCGCAAAGCAATTTAAAGTCACAATCAAGGAGAAATAGGGAAACAGCCTTCTCTGACTCCCCTACTACAAGTTAATACTCACGGGATAACTTTGAATGTCCAATATGGCCATGCTAATGCGCCGAATAGAGATGGTAGAGTAAGGTTAGCTCTGCAGTCGTTGATTTGAGTAACAACGGCCCGTTCTACAACGTAGGGGCGTGTTCAACGGCACGGAACTGACGTGATTAACGCGGCTCCGGTGTTACTGAATATTTAAGGTAAACGGTAACAGTCTACTGCTATCGTCGGAGAACGGTGATAGGCAGATTGGACAACGGAGGCTCTTAGATGTAGTAAGTTTGGCTTTGGAGGTGACGGGGTAATGCGTGAGAACGGACAATTAGAGTGGTCCGTGGTGTGATCTAACCAGTGAGATCGGACATATATTGCTGATCATTGTCAACACAGTTTGATACACAAATACGGGTGCATGTTAGACTCATGGTGTAGTTACATGGGGTGTAAAATATACTGGATTGGGATGCTACAGCAGGGATCTTAAGAACAAGATAGCATATTGCTTTATTGTTTTATGTTATTTGTTTATAGGTTGCACAGGGTGTAACTTAAAGACCCCGTTCCTATTACCAGTTCCGGGTTTGGAGAAATACTCTAATAACTTGTGTGAGTAACCCTATGATATCACTTCTGTTTTCCGAATTGTCTTTGTTTAGTAGCCATTTGGGCTTCTGGTGAAAGATATATGGTGGGGTAATTGAGAGACCCTTTTTGTGATCTAGTCGATGGTCTGTGGTTTGTGATTTGGTCCTGGAAAAGTGACCGGAACGAGTGAGATGTGTCCCACTTGAAAGTGGAATAAAGTGTTGACGGGTGAGCAGATGCTGTGCTAGAGAATAAACTCTTGAGTTACAGAGGATGAGTAATTCAAGAAGTATAAATTGTATAGTTTTAAACAATGAGAGGTTGATTGCAAGAGGATATGTAAAAGAAGATGGAAGATAGTTTTGTATAAATCAGAAACATATCTTCTCTTGTTGGTTTATTTCACAGAAAGGACTTCTCTCCGACTGGCGAAGAGTCACCTAGTGGTACACATCCATTGGGAAATTGAGGTAAAACACACCCGATTGTGGGTGAGGACCAGATATATTAGGGATCTTTTACCCTGATGAATGCCAAAGTGACCCATAGAGGCATATCATAGTGGCAGAAACATGTTGGTTTATGCAGTAGGGGCATAGGGGTCGTTACCTCCCCTGGAGTTCCCCTCCATGTTAATTTTTAATCCTACCAAGGGAACACAGGAATAATTAAAACAAATTGTGGTGTTCTCTAAGGTAGTTTTAATTTTATTTTTCCTGCACTTTAGATCCCTTTTTGAGGGGAATATTCTGTCCTCTAATTTACTTTCCTTGAATCTATCTTTTGGCTTTTCTGCCCCTTTTTCACACTCTTCATCATTTTTTACAAAAATAAATGCGCTCCGTCCAGTGCGTTGGTCTGCGCCTGGACGTATGATGCGGCCCAATGATGAAGCATGACACTGCAAAGTGTGTGAGGGCAGTATTAAGAAATTTAAGACTTTCCCTTGCATTACTCTCATGAACTATGTTTTTTAGATGCGCAAAGCAATTCCCATATGATTATGTGGGTGCATGTTAGATTTCTAATCACATCTACTTACTGTTAGTATGTATTATGGGGGTGTTGGTCCGAGCAGGTTTCAATTTTGCGAAATCCTGCTCCATCAGCATCGTGTAGTCTTTTCTTTATGTTTTCCTTTGTTCTTAACATTCTGCATTCTTTACTTACCTGTACTGAGTTCCAGGCGTGCGCACTTCCAAACATGTTTATGTTTGAAGGTGCGTCGCTCGAGATGCTGTTTCCCAACGAAGCATGTTAACTGTTGTACAGTCATTGACAGTTCATGCTTCGTTGGAGACAGATGCCCTCCCGTGTTGAGCTGCAGTGCCTGAATAAACATCCTTGGATTTGACTCTTCGCTGCTTGTTCTTTTTCTTGGATTAACCTTCTTTGGCACTTCACAGTGCTTACTACAAAATCAAATCATGCAACACGTTAATTTGCACGTTTAAGAAAAGGCACGTCTTCCGACATTTTATTCTTTAAGCATTCTCGTGTTAATATATTGCACAAATTAGGACACTTATTTTAGGCTAAATTTTCCTGCTCTATCAAATGTCACCCATAAATGAGTGCACTGAAACCATGCAAATGTCGCACATAAGCAATTTGAAAACTTGGAAGCTATGTTTGGGATATATTTAGAGGAGGATGAGAAAATTCTATATTTCTCCTACTGCCATCAGTCCTTTATTCTGAAGCGAACTTTATCACTTCGCTGCACTATGGCCAACAACTCGTCGCAGATGGTAAGGTGGTCAACCTTCCTGTTTACTGCAGGGTTGTCCCACTTTTCAGTGGTCAGTCCCGCCTCCCACGTTGTGGTGTTGTGGGACGCTCAGCTGTCCTGCTTTTTTACCATTCAAAGGGCAAGTAAGAGAGGAGGGTTTGAGCTATCAACTGGGCACCTCAAGTGCCCTGGCAGGGTGTCCAACTCTACCTTTTTCAGCAGTATATCCACCTTTCTTACAACCTGGTCTACCGATCAACTTTCCTTACCTTCCCCCTTCCCTCCCCCTTTCTCCTCATCCCTTTCCGCTCTTCCCCCTCCCTCATACCCTAAATTCTTCTCTTACACCTCCCATCTCTCTTCAACCGCCCCTTCCTCATCCTTTGCTTCACAACCATGTCTCCCCCTCGGTAATTCCTTCCTCTTCCCTCCATCTGACCTTACAGTCCCTTACTCCTCCCTCAATTACCATCTAGCCCAATCCCCCCCACTCCGCCTGTTGCCTGTACCCCTACATTCACCTTTCATAGCCTACAGTCCCTGTCCAGCACCTTCTTCTCTCTTCTCCCCATACCTCTGGCCTTCCTTTAACCCCCCTCCCTGTACAGCCCCCTCTCCTCTCTTCTCCCCGTACCTTTGGCCTTCATTCGACCCCCCTCCCTCCCCTCCCTGTATAGCCCCTTCTCCTCTCTTTCTCCCCGTACCTTTGGCCTTCATTTGACCCCCTCCTTCCCCCCACCTCCCGCCCTCCCTCTCTACTCCTCAACTGTCTCCTCATATTTATGATCTCTACTCTTCCCCTCTGTTCAACACCAGTAAAAATATCTCTCTTCCCACCACTGTATCACCATCCACTCCTATCGACCACCATCTTTCCCCACCTTCTACCCTTGCTCCCCAATACCCCCTGTTCCCCCACCCCTCCCCGTCCTCCCTTACCCTCTGCACTCCCTCCCTTATCCATCGAGCCACCCAACACTCCGTGCTCAGCCCTCCTCTCCCTGGAAAATAAACTTGATTCTCTCATCTCTTCCATTTTCCAGCTTGTAGCGTCCATCTCACTTTTAAGCGCCAAGATTTCCCCCTTCCCTAACAACCTCCCGAGGAGTTCCTTGCTCCCACACCCCAATAAAGCCAACCACAGTATGTCCTCTGCAGACATCACCAACTTACTGGCCAGCTACAAGACTACCAACGTCACTACCCCTCCACCTTCCTCTCCTAATAATTCTACTCAGTTCACTATTCAGACCATCTCTTCTGTCAGAACTAACCAGCCTTCTTCTTCCCGGGCACCCTCATTCAAGAATCTTATACCTATCTCCCTTAACAGCCCAAACACCCCCATCACCAAAACAGTTGCGTCAGAACTGCACTGTTTATTTATTTTATTTATTTATTATGAGTTTTATATAGCGCTAACCAGACCCGAAGGTATCGGAGCGCTTTACAACAAGAATCACTCGTAGGATACATTAAGCAATTTAGTATATAAAAAAATGTCACTCGTAAAGTAAGATATCGCAGTAGAATGTACCATATGACAGTTATCGCGGTAGAATGTACAGGGAACATATGACGCCCCGCTGAGGTAGTCGTAGAGAACCCAATGACTCACGGATGGGTTCGACCGGTGTGTGGGGGGCGGGAGGTAGTCATGCGGAGAGTGAGGTAGAGGTCATTGTGCTCCTATGGTTTGTCTTCTCCACAACTGCAGATCTGCAATCAAACACAAACTGGAAATTTCTGACACTATCACCCACCACAATCTTGACATGTTCTTCCTCACTGAGACCTGGTTTAACGACTCCTCTCATACTTTGTTTGATCTTCTGGTACCCACTGACTGCTCTATCCTCAGAAATAATAGAACAGACAAAATTGGGGGCGGTGTCGCTATTATCTTCAGAAACTCCCTTCAAATTAAAGCCTTTCCTACCACCTTCTTCCGTACATTCGAATGCCTATCCCTAGAATTTCAAGTACATCACAGCTCACCCTTCAGATTCCATGCCATCTACCACCCGCCCAGTAACTGCTCTTCCTTTTTGGAGGAACTCACGGACTTCATCAGTGACCAATATTCTCAAAGTGACAGACAGATCTTCCTGGATGACTTCAATCTCCACTGGGGCTCTTTGGAAGACTCGGCTGCCAACAAGCTTGCCACCTTTCTCTCAGCCAATGATCTCTTCCAACATTGCCCGGAAATTACACACTCCAAGGGCTCAATTCTGGACCTTGTTATATCCAAAGCAGACCTGCTTACTATTGCTCCCCCCATCCAGGTAGACTGGTCAGATCACTTCCTCATTCCCTTCCGTTTTCACCTATCGCACGTTATAACTCTCGGCCAACCTAAAAGAACTTCTACCTGGTTCCGCAACACTAAAAACATTGATCTTGACACTCTATGTGATTCTGCTATGCGCTCACTTCCTAGACTAGACCCTAACGTGGATGTCAACGATCTCACCTCCCATTGCCTCTCAGTCCTTGCAGTCGAAATTGATAATGTCGCTCCACTCCAAAGCAAAAGGAAAAGACCCACCCCCTCAGCACCTTGGTTCAATAAAGCTCTCTATGATGAAAGGAAGAACCTTAGAATCTTGGAGAAACATTGGAGAAAATCTCCATCCACCTCCAATCTCTCTCTTTTACATTCCGCAAGATCCAAATACCACAATCACATCTTCCATGAAAAAGCATCACATTTCAGATCCCTCCTTGACTCAGCCAAAAACAGACCCAAAAAACTTTTTGACCTCATCAAAAACCCAAACTGTTCTCCCCTAACCATCCAGCCTGAGGATTCTACATAGAAAGCAGCAGAATTCGCTATATTCTTTGATGAAAAGGTCAAAGCACTGGTGGATCAGGTCACCCACCCCACCCCCATTGAGGAGTGAAAATCCTTAGTCACTTGGCAGAACTTTGACGTCATCTCGGAAGATGACCTCCTCAAATGCATCCTCGAAACCAAACCCTCCAACCATTCTTCTGACCCCAACCCTAGTGACATCGCCATTGATTTCTACACCCATACTCTCTCTTACTGGACCAGGCTAGTTAATCTCTTCCTCAGTCAAGGCTCCCTCCCTGTTGCCCTCCAAACAGGACAGGTTACCCCTCTTCTAAAAAAAGCCTCCGCTGATGCGAACGACCTCAACAACTTCCGCCCCATCACCAACCTCCCGTTTCTTTCGAAAATCACAGAAAAATGTGTTGCGAAACAACTTTCCCTACATATTATGGACAATAATCTCCTCGACGTTTTCCAGTCTGGCTTCATTCAAAATTGCAGCACTGCCCTGCCCTGCCCTGCTGCAAGTGATTGATGATGCGCTGCATATACTCGACTCTGGGGAATCGTGTCTTCTGATTCTTCTAGACCTCTCTGCAGCCTTTGACACTGTTAATCATAACACCCTCCTTAACACTCTTCAACAGAGAATGGGCTTGGAAGGCACAGTGCTGAAATGGTTTGCCTCATTCCTTTCGGACAGATCCCAAATGATCAAGATAGCGAACAGTCTTTCGTCTCCATTGGCTGTAGGTCAGGGTGTCCCTCAAGGCTCTATCCTTGCACCCACTTTGTTTAATCTCTACCTGGAACCATTAGGGAACCTCCTAAGTAAATCTGGGATCCATTACCATCTTTATGCGGATGACACTCAAATCTACCTCAAGGTGTCTTCCGCTCACGATCTCTCACTACTCAACTCTACTCTCAACTCTATTCACAACTGGATGTTAGCTCACCAACTCATTCTAAATCCCTCCAAAACTGAATTCCTCCTCCTATCTACCTCTCTCTCCCATCCTCCTGTTCAATCTTGGATGGATCAGCTGAATTTACTCAACAATAAACCCATCATTGTCGACAGCGCTAAATCCCTAGGTGTCATACTTGACAAAAGACTCAACCTAATCTCCCACATCAACTCTATTGCTAAGAACGCAAGTTACCAGTTGCGCCTTCTGTGGGGGATTCGTCGGTTCTTCCCAGAGAAAGACCTAAAAACCTTGGTACAATCGCTGGTTCTCTCTAGACTGGATTATTGCAATTCTCTTCTGACGGGCCTACCCAAATCCCACCTCTCCCCTCTCAAATCCATCCTCCATTCAGCAGCTCGCTTTATTTCAGGGTCTAAACGAAGCGACCACATCCCTCCTATCCTGTCTTCTCTTCGATGGCTTCCCATCGAGGCAAGATCTATTTACAAAACTGCCTGCATCACCCACAAAGCCTTGCACACTTCCTCCCCTCGTTACCTGGCGTATAAATTGAAATTGTCTGGAGGCTCGAGACCTTCTCGCAATGCGGAAAAGCTTCTGCTTGAGCCCCCCTCCTTCAAAAGGGAAAGATCGATGGCGCAATCCTTCTCAGGTAATGCGGTGAGAATCTGGAACTCGCTTCCTCCATTGCTCCGTGCCCACCTCCTCTACCCGGATCTTCAAAGCTGACCTCAAATCTCTTCTCTTCCAAAGACACTTTCAAAACTAATTTTATTTATTTATTTTATTTAATGCGATTTTATATAGCGCAAACATTACCCAAAGGTGTCAGAGCGCTTTACAAAAGAACCAGTTGCGTTACATAAGGACTTTGAATTACATGAGTTACAAAAGAAATGCGAACATAGCGAACATTACCCAAAGGTGTCAGAGCGCTTTACAAAAGAACCAGTAGCGTTACATAAGGACTTTGGATTACATGCGTTACAAAAGAAATACAAGCAGAAAAAAATTGCAAATGTACAAGTTACAAAGTCACTCAAGGAAGAGATACAAACGGATAAACGCTAAACTCCTAGGAACTTTCATTCTCAGGCCCCTGTAGGAAGTTCGCTCATCATTGTAAATTTGTAATTTTTTCTTGTACATTCCTCACCCTTGCTTGCTGTGTTGGATATTGTGTTTGTGTACCCTACCTTTTTAGTCTCCTGCTTATCTTTGTAATGTTCTATTGTGTAACACTTTTCTCTTGTAATGTACTTTTCTCTTGTAATGTAACTGGGTCTATTGTACAGCGCTCTGACACCTTCGGGTAATGTCCGCGCTTTATAAAAATGCACTAAATAAAATAAAATAAAATAAATATATTGAGTCCACTACAAACACGAACGTCACATAAACTGAGTTTAATAAACATTGCTAAATCTGCACAATACAACACCGTGTGTTTGAAAAGGCTACACGTTTCTAAGTCGCACCAAACAAGGAAGCGAATTTGCTTATCGCTTTAAAATATTGCAGCCAACTGCACGTTGTAGACTCCCACAACAGTCGCCAAAGACTGACAGCTCTACGGAACTCGCAGCCCGCTTCAGCCGGATATACTACGTCACCACGCTGCGTGTCTGTGTCATGGTTTGTAGGTCTCTCATTGGCCAGGGCTGGCTCCCCTGTGCGCATGTCCGGGGTGACAGCCCCTCACTCCCCTGCAGCACCGGCTGCCCCCCCACCTCCCCTCCAGCCGCGGGCCCAGCGCCGGGCGCCTAGGCCTCGCAGCCCGGGGTCTGGCCAAGCCTGGCGACTGGTGAACATGCGGTGAGACCTTGGCCCGCACCCGGTGGAGAGCGCTGGCATGTCTGCCCCTTCCCCCTCTGCTGACATGATAGAGACTCCACCTGTGCTCAACTTTGAGGAGATCGACTACAAGGAGATTGAGGTTGAAGAGGTGAGTGCTCTGCAGTTGGAGGGATGCTCAATGCTTTGGACTGTCAGCCGGTCCCAGTCCTGCCACATCACCAGAACCCCCGCCCCCTGCATCAGTGACCCACAGAATGGCTCTGGTCGTGTTTCCTAGGGGTGCAGGGCCGGCGGCATCTGTCATGGAACCCTGCAGGGGACCCAATGCTTCTGACAGCGCCGACTCCTACACAAACACTGCTGACGGGGACAACTTCCACACTGTTATGGGGCGACCAAGGCCCGGCCTCTCCATAGGGTCCGCACAGCTGCCCTTTTGGCAATGCCCGTTTCTGCATTTTCTTTTATTTAAGTCAAGCATTTTCTTATATTTAAGTCAGTTTATTTACAATTTAATTTTTATATGCCTCGCTGGAAAGAGTCGCTGGGGTTCTCCTGTTGGTGAGATCATTGAGTGAAATGCAAACAAACCGAGAGTTGCGTTTGAAATTGCATTCAAAGTAATTCTTTGGGGCTATATTTTCATATGCATCTGCCCGTTTCCACGAAAACATTTCTTGAGTGTCTCTCGAGTCTGACAAAATTGGGCGACAAAGGTCTGCGTGGGGTGTAGAGTCTTAGTAGCTTTATGTTGGTGTTGCTCCCTAACGTGGTTGTTTCACTATAAAATTCACTTGGTTTACAATTGTCCCCGCCTGAAGCTTTGTTACTCATTGCAGGCTTTCTTCCTCTCTCTGACAGCTGTGCGCAACCTTGTGCCATTATTTTTTATCAGAAGCTTTACTTCAGGTCTGCAGGGTGGATGAATTGTTTACATGTTGTTCTGAATTGTGACTTCGGTCGCGTGGTCTAGTGTTTTGCAAAGTTATTCTAGATATTTTGTTTTGGGTAATGTTGCTCCAGTTTACTGAACAATATGCTACAGAAAATACACTAAAATTGTCATTTATGTTTTTGAATTTCTCTGTCCTTGTTGGCTGTCGAATCTTGGCTTCCTTATACCCGTTTCTGAACACTTTAGGGTATCAACTTGGAGCTGAAATTGAGTTGAAGTGTTGCAGGGGTATAGGAGTCTAGTGCTGTCACTCATCTGCCAAGGATTCCCTCTGTGGCACACCGCACACACATGCAGGCTTTGCCTGCTTTACGGCAGCCACCAAGCTGTCCCATCATACTGTACACTTGAATGGCCCTGGGTCGTTTAACCCAAATGTAGGCACTCCTTATATGTTGGTCATTCGCATCACTTGAGCACTGACCATTGATCTTGGGTTTCTCAAATTCATGCTATGCACTGTTTTTGAACTGCCCGCCTCTCCCCGATGCAATGTTACTATATTGCAGTGTCATATATTGGTGCACCTAGTGCTTCATCCAATGCCATAATAGAAGTTCTTCCACCCATCTTTCTACCTGTCCATACACACCGAGCCCCAAACTAGCATTTCCTTCTGCTCACAGAACATAGATGAAGTACTGGATCTGTTGCCAACTCGTTTGGATCTACCGTTAATGGTGCTTGTACCCCTTGTGGCCTTGCCTTTATCCCAGTCTACAGCTGAAGCAGGCATGCAATCAATCTGCTGCATGTCTATTGGATCAGACAGTATTGTAGTGTGGGACAACTGGCTATGGAATGGGCTGTGCTTGGAATGGCACACTCTGTACAGCGATGACGTATAGGAACGATCTCTAAACTTTCCCTTTTAATTGCTGATAATTTAGTTTTTTTCTCTATTGCCAGAGAGATATCGTTGGTTAAGCCCTTCTATTGCCCCGTGCTGAGTTTTGTTTATGTTCTCTCACTTGGATGTGATGTGTCTGCAGTGTATTTCTTATTTATATTAAAGAAACATGTTAACTTTGTTCTGGGTACCAGACTGGCATGGAGCAGATCTGTAACCCATTCTGGTTTCCATTCAAATTTTAGTACCAGGCTGCAACCTGGCTACTTACTGTCTGTTCATCTCATAGGCCGCGATAATCAAAATTCCTTTTAATCCAGTTGTGGGTGTAAACTACTGTTTGTGCCTAAAATGGGATTATGCTATGTGAGTAAGCAGTGTTTGCTCCCACTATTTGAGGCTGAGGAAACCGTAAGCGAGTCATAGGAGGTAATAGTAAAATGAGCCATATTAGCTATATGCAGAAATGGGGACTAATGTGCTCTATTTGCATGTTATTCCCCATTCCCTCATAATCTAGTAACATTGCACACCCACTAATTTGAAAACACCACTCTATCATAAATTTGCAAGTGTTTAATTTTCATCTTCAATTACTGGCTGTGTGAGATAAGGCCATTAGTGTATGTGGCATTTCTGTTCCACGAACCTAGCCAGAAGGCAGCGACGGACTGTATTGGGTCACGGACTAGCACAAAGTCAATGAGTGATAGTAGAGATGGCTGGTTAGTGGACTGTTAATGCATTGTGATGTAGTGTTCTTTAAAGAGGTGCATTTTCAACTCTTTCCTAAATTGGAGTCGCATTAGGGCATCCTTATGAATACAGGGATGTTGTTGAAATCCTGGGTGCATAGATGGAAACGGCCACTGCCTTGTTTTTTTCTTTTTTACACTTCATAGCCTGCAGTCTGATGGTGTCATGGATGTGCCAATAGCCACCAGAGATGGTGGATGTGTCTG
Source organism: Calotriton arnoldi (assembly GCA_963921515.1). NCBI lineage: Eukaryota > Metazoa > Chordata > Amphibia > Caudata > Salamandridae > Calotriton > Calotriton arnoldi. The sequence goes on along the minus strand of CAWUFW010009065.1, from coordinate 712,365 downwards.
CCAGATAATCTGAGGTGCTGGTCGTGATGGATGTTAGATAATGCCGCTAGTTTTGAAGATGGTACGGGTTGACAGTTGGGGGCAAGTGTAGTTCCATTAGGATGGGAGTGATGTGGTCGTATTTCTTCATGCCCTAGATGAGACCTGCTGCAGCATGTAACATGCTTTTCAGAGGAGTGCCTGTGTGGGAGGCCGTGGTGCAGAGTGTTGCCACCATTCATATGTGATAGTCCAAGAACTTGAACAGTAGTTCCAAAGTCACTTTTTGGAAGAAACCGTTTCACTCTCTTTGAAAAAGAGAGCTGATACCACTCCATCTTTGTTTTTTAGGCATTGTGTTCCTTGAGTGTGAAGTTGTCCAGGTTGAATCCAAGTGATTTGGCATTCAATGAAAGTTTTGGTTCGAATCAGGGAAAGTTAATTTCATTGAACCAGGTTTGCATTGCATCTTGTTTATTGTTCTTGGCAAATACCAGAAATTCAGTCTTGTTTGGAGGAAGGTGTTGGGCATCCAGGTCAGGATGAGGTGCTGGCTGTGTTTGAGGCATTGCATGTCTGAAGCAGAGGAGACTTTAAAGAGAGTGGTGTATCAACAGCATATTGGTTAATCTTGATGCTGCTAGTGGATTTTGTTCTTCCATGATATCTCAAAACGTCAAATCAAAGAGAAACTGACCATTCACAATGAACACTACATTGGTGTAGTAGGAGCTGAAAGTAGATTTTGTGTGCCACCACCATTTGTGCCAGCTACAGTCAGTTGGTCTTACTGGAACTATTACATCTTTAATGTGAGGTCTCGTGCTGTTCACAGCCCACCGCAAGATGGTTTCCCATGCCATTAGTGATTGACTTTGAAATTAATGCACCACCCCAGGCCCCTTGTCTCTACGCTCGCTACTTTGAGATACCTAAGCTGTCCTCCCTTGACCTCAACAGGATAGACGGTACATGTGAGCATTTCACACTTGCAGTTTCTGTTATTGCATGCCTGAAATTACTTGTTCAACAATGAGATTGTAAGGTTGCCTTTTATTTGGATACCCTCAATAGTAATTAACTTACAAAGGTGAATATTCAGGCTCTTTTTCTATGCCACTGTTTTTTAAGCATACAGTTAGGATATGATCGGACCACTGTTGCTTAAGACTCCTTAAAAAGGCTCCACGGCCAAAGTGTTGATGATCTCACTATAATCACCCTATGTACAGTTTGTCAATTTAGGGCCAGTTATTGCGGTCATTGCCTTGCTAGGCAGCTGTTTTGAGGTGGCTAGCTTCTTTGGTATATCCAAGTTTGACTTTGCGCCAGTTATGAGGTAGGATCGTCTTTCATCTGTTAGGCACATAATGTACTTCTGACCGTGGACTGTAGTTCTGTGTTTGCCATGCTGGGCCCATCTACTGGCTTTGATGTGAATGACCATGTTGTGGTTCTGCAGGGCCTGTGTGCCAGAGGAACATCCGTGCGAACTTCCAAAATGTCCCCTTTTGTCTTCTATGTATACCTTGGAACGCTGAGAGGGATAACCTCTTCAAGACTGAGGCAGAGGTAGTGAGAGCAGCCATCAGTTGAAACCATTCACTGTGTTCAAGTGAACAATGTTCACGATCTTTGATAATATTTTACCTGTGCATGCGCTGGAAGCAGTTAATTGTAGAAAAGTATTTTTCATATTGTGACACTGGCTATTGCGCTAACTCTTTTGGCTTTGGATTGATCATCATGGGTCAGTGCCTCAGTTGCCTTGACTGGGGAAACTCATGCAAGATACCATTGTCTTTGTGGAGGAAGCTAGAAGTGGGGGAGAACGATCGCTCGGTTGAAACCCAGTCAATCACTTTATGGCAGTGAACTCAATCACGCATAATGTACACTTGATAAATGCTAAATTGAAGATGACTGCCACAGTCTTCAAAGCAGTGAATAGACCTTACTTTGTGGAAATGTAAACACAATACCTAAAAGGTAATGGAGAGAATACTAACTTGCCATTGAACGGATCAGCTATCTGGTCTGTTATCTAAATTGGAGTTAGGATTTTTTTGGGAAAAGTTTGTATGGTTAACTTTAAAACTAACTTAAAGTAAGAAGTATAATTTTAGATTACTTTTTAAGTAGATGAAAAGGAGGCTATAAACTGCCAAGGTAAGTTGTGCTCCTTCAGCTGAAATTGCATACAGGGAAATTTACACCATGTGTTGAGATTAGGATCACATTTTTGCTATGAAATTTGAATTGTGGAAAAAGGATTAAGACCCAGCAGCCAGCAGTACAGTTGCTGCAAATTTGGGTCACAGTGAGGATGCCCAAGATTGGGACTAGAGGTAAGGCTGCCCAGCATTGGTGCATGAGGCCAGGTATGTGTCATGTGTGTATGGTCTGCCCCTGAAAAACATTTACATACAATACACCTAAATGAAACTCATTACATAGTGTATAACTAAAATATAGCATAGTGTCAAACCTTTCAAAGGAAACGCATGGAATGGCTATCTTCATTTGCTGCACACCACTACCAAACAGACATCTAAAAATGAAATTGCGGAAGACATGGACTGTTGCTGTGGCTGTGTGTTTCATGTGACATGGGGTCTGACAGCCATGTTTTGTGTCAGAATGGCCAAAAGAAATTGTAGAGCCTTGAAGCCGTCTATTGATAGCATTCCCTGCATGCATATTTCCACAATTCTTCAGTTTATTTTGTATCTGGTGTCTGTGGTAGTTTAAGTGGTGTGAGTATTGGTATCCTGCTAAAGGAAAGTCAGGACTAGAAGATACTCCAGACTTAATTAAGTTTCTTTTCGCAAGTCTGAGTACAAGACATACCTAGAGCAAAAATAGACTTGACCTTTCTCAAACTACGTTGTGAACTCCTGTTCTAGGTGCACAGCATAATTGGTACTACTACAGAAACGGTGTGGGTGTGTGATCCATCTCACTTTTCATGCTTCATCCTGTTAGGCCACCTTTCATGACTTCATCAGGCGATGCCAAGCATTGATCTGTCCAGCCTGGCACATATCTGTTTATGCTCTTTTTGTTTCCGCTGGCACACACCACTTCCTCCCTTTAGCACCTAGCTAACAGAGTGTGGAACATCTCACTAATGTGCTTAGTATCCTGGTGTTGTTTGAGCACAAAAGACATACATTCAAAGTGTCTCCAGTAAAGATTACCCGTGCTATCAGGTCTGCCTGTAATATTGCTCCACTTAGGAACCAGTCTTGCCTCTGGCTTTACTGTGGGTCTCACTTAAACTTGATTACCTATTGTGAGTCACATTCAGTTTCATTGATGCCCACCACTTATGCATTCATCACATATGACATCTGAGTTCCACCTGTTCTCTTTTGCCAAGGATTTAGCAGCCACACCTGTGCAGAAGATTGTCATCCTGAATTTTCTGGTTGCTGTTGGTAGCTTTCATACTCCGATACCATCCATTCCAGATAATCTCTCTTTCTAGGTTTCTGTTCCAGCTTGACAAGCACCTTTCATATGTGAGGATGTAGTCTAGAGGATGGTGAAAGGCTCATAATCCCTAGGGTTGACTAAGTTTGCCCCTGCCCAACTCAGAATTCCCTTGCATCTCCAAGTCTGCCATCACATGACTCTTACAACTCATAGCTCCAAAGGGGAATTGCATGGAAGCACTTCAAGTCATTTCTTTCATGCTCTTCTTCCATGACTTATCTCTTTTACCTGTAAGCACTAAAATAGCTTGAAGGGAAAATGCATATGGGAACACTTAGCAGTGGTGTGGGAGTGACACCATGCCCCTGTGTGCTGCACAAGTGGACCCCTGTACAGAAAAAGTAGACGGTCATTGTGGGAGGAAGATTTTTGTTTTACTAATTAATCACACTTTATTTCTGTAAGTGCATATTCTTCAGAAGGGTCTTGCATTTTAGCCCTCCTGTTTACTGCCTTTTAAATGCTTGCCCAGAGGATTAAACGTTTGCCCCCCCTTAGTGGCTGCTCATCAGTTAAACATGGAATCATCAGAATTGTGATTTAGTATACTCCTAAAACAACTATTCACCCCCACTTCCTAGAAGCTCTTATATTTTTTTGTTTTTTACTTTTCACATAAGAAGAAATAATTTGATCAAAGCATTTAAGTTGAATAAATAAGCATCGCACAAACAAGGGCCTAATTATTCTTATCCAAGACATATCTCCCAGTGGCTGATATCCATATTGGCTCAGCACTGCCGTAGGAAATATTTGCATAGCATCTTTGTTCTTGTCTTGGTCTTCTTCCTTGGGCTGTGACTGCTTTGATGAAAGCATGCTAATTATAAAATGGTCTACCGTGTAATTGAGCTTCTTCGAGTAGCTGTGCCATACTACTGAGGCTGTGCCCAAAAGTCCCAAAGGACTCCTTCCATGAATAAAGTTGGACTTTTCCTGGATATGCAGGGTGCTTCTCAAAAAGTGCATCAAACCCAGGGCAAAGTACTCATATTACATACACTCTGGTATTTCTATGTAGTCTTCACTTCCAGTGAATGCATTAATTAAGTTAATTGTATGGTAGCATTTGTATATTGCTTCATTCTCCTGACAAAGGCTATGAAGTTCTTGTGGTTAGAATAGTAAGGCTACTTCATCTGTAGCCTGTGGTTGATGGTGTGTGCTTAAGTAGGTGACTCCCATGGCAGAGGTTTGGGGTTGTGTGTGAAGTTCAGAGGGGTCCTCCAATAGTGTTGCTGTGAATTTGTACCTGCACTTCAGCTTGCAGTGATGTTACCAGGTATAAGAAATAAATAGTAACATAAAGCATATACCTACATCTCAGAATAAGTGTCTACTGTTTTAGATGTGCATTGTTATTATAATATAGGTGTATAGAGTGGCCTATGTTGGAAGAGTCTTGGTGTTGTCTGTGAAGTTTGGAGGACTGCTTCAAGTGTATCTTGCAACGGCCACGTAGAGCTCCCATCATGCTCCTCGTCTAGCTCGTTTCCGGTCCAAGAGACAGCGGGAAGGCGGCCGTACTCCAACTACGCGAGTAGATCTGACTGCTGCCGTAACTTTGGGTGGTGTGCTTGAGCCCTCTTTTTGCAAGACGTGTCATGTCAAGGTGCAGTCGCGGGCGGGTGGCGCATGAAAGGGAAAGTGGCAGCGGCAGCGATAAGGATCGAGAGGAGCAGCGACTAAGAAGAGCAAGAGCGCTGATTGAGTGGTGATCTGTGGGGAAAAATATTGGTGGCTACAGATCAGCTGAGCGGAGCTTGCTGAGCCACAGATCAGGAGTTCAAACTCAGCGGCGCGGTAAGCCCCAGTAATTTCAACAGCTGTGTTAAACTTGCTCCATAAGGTCCTTTCAGCGCCTTGATGTGTCAGCTTTGAATATCCTGCTCTCTGCTTTGGCGCTATCTTCTTAAGGATACTCATGCTTAGCTCTGTTATCTACCATCTAGCTCTGACTCCCAGGGGACTTCTGGCCTCCTCCTTACTTCCCTATCCCCCTCCCTCTCTATCATCAGTCGTTTTCCTTCTCATTTCACCAAAAAAAAGGAGAGGGATTAGTGAGGGAGGGAGGGAGGGGAAAAGAAGAAAAGCATGGAAAACGGGAGGCCTTGAGAGGAGCTGAAATTATACTAAGGAGAAAGAAATAAGAGCTGAGGAGTGGAAATAAAAAGAAGTAGAGACACAGTGAAATTACTCGCGACATTAGGTCTAACCCCGGGTGGAGGTTAAAGGGGTGTGCTGCGGAAGCGGTACGTGTAGCATGGATGCGGCTTGCAGCGATCTCGTCTAACCTACCGTCGAACTTTTCAGTATAATCTGGACACTGCCTGACATTGCTTGACATTGCTCCTTGATCATAGAGACAAAGAGGAGACCAAGAGGACCCAAAAGGGGGAAGGCAAGAGGGAATGCAGGAGGGGTGAAAGTATAAACTTAAAAAGGGATCACCTCCAACTTTATAGTTATTCAAGGAGCTGCTGGCGATCTCCCGCCTGTTAATTATCATTATCTGCTATTTTCAATGAACCTCATCTCAAGGGCCTCCTCTATGAAAATGCGTACTGCTAAACGGAACTTCAAAGGGGACAAGACGGATAGCTTGAAGGCGTTACAACAAACGTGCAAGAAACAGCTTTGGACCCTGGATAAACAGTCTTGCTATCCCGAGGAATCTTGGCTTAATATGTCTCAGGAACCAAGTAGCAGAATAGAATCCAGCTCAAGCACTGGAATCATATCTCCTCCAGCAACTACAGCAGTAGACGGCACTTCTGACCCCGGCGAGCCCTTTACCTGCACCCTCAAATCCGGAGAAAGGGAAGCAACCTTACCCTTTATTTTCTTGGGCCAGTACAAAAGAGATTCAGGAAAGTAGCCATGCATCTCCCAATTTCACTCAAGCCACCACCGAATTACTATTAACTCAGACATCCGAACCCCCATCTGAATCTGACTACTCAACAAGACCTGGCAACGGCAACCACCTCAACTATTGACTCCTCGCTGCCTGTACTGCCCTCGCTCCCTTCTCCAATTGAGGTGACTCTGCAACAGATCCTAAGTGAATTACGCGAGATGAAGATTTCGCAAGAAAAAGCTCATAAGCAAACTAACGAACAACTCTAACAAATCAACGACAATCTCCAGCAACTATCCTCCCGCATGACCCAGCCAGAGCTTAAAGTCTCCTTATTAGAGGACTCTTCTAAGAATCAGGATACAATAATACACAAGATGCGGATGGAACTTGAGGATCTTCAATTAAAGATTGATGATGTTGAAAATGGGGCACAACGTTCCAACCTGCGATTTGTGGGGATACTGAAAGACTCTGAAGCTGGCTCATCTATAAAGCTGATTTCTGATCTAATTAGTAAGCATGTATTGGTGGACAAGGCAGTCATAGGCGAGGATCTCGCCATTGTTCGGGCACATCGGGTTCCTCCAACTAGTCCTTTAAACGCTAAATATCCCAGAACAATCGTGGCTAGCTTTGGGGATGTGTGTATAAAAGAACAGATCCTATCCCAGGCAATCTCTAAAAAATCCTTTTCCACAACAGAGAACTTTTCGTTTCGAATTTTCTCGGATATGTCGATTCTAGCGGCGCGAAGACTTTGTTGAATTGATCAGTGAATTCAAGAACTCGGGGGCACCTGCTGGGATTATGCATCAATCAAAATTAAATGTGTTACATAAAGGACGTGCCCATGTTTTTCTGTCTGTAGATCAAGCTAAAGAATTTTTACGTATAGTAATGCAGGGAGGCGGGTAAGGAGGTGCAGCATTCTCAATCAGAAATTCTAGTCGGAGGGTTCATAAGAGGTGCAAGGGGAAAGGGGCATAACTTTATGATACAAGCGATGCAGTCCTCAATAAGCCTAAGCCATCCAATGCTCCTCAAGGGAATGAGCTTTTGAGTACCATACCAAAGTACTAATTTAAGGGGAAAGGGCACAAGGGGAGGGGTGGGACAGAATATTGGGCCCATGATGGGTAGGGCCTACAAAGGGGGGTTTTGGGGGTTGGAAGGTTCACAGGGGTGTGTGGGTTTGGGGAGAAAAAGAGAAAAGTTGAAGTTAGTAAAAATGTCATGTTGGTTATTGAAGGTAGCAAGGGAAAAAAGCTTTTTGAATCTTAATATAGTTCTATCATCTTGGCGCAATATTGAACCAGAATGGCACCACAACAAATAATTGGATTAGCCTCATGTAATATCAATGGGGCCAATAACCAGACCATATTTAAATCTACACTTCAGTGGTTGGTGTCAGCACAAATCCAGATTATTTTACTTCAGGAGACACATTTAAAAAGAGATTCGTCCCCTTGCAGGCTACCAAGTTACTTCTCTCAAGCATTTTTTGCTTCAGCAGGGGCTGCAGTAAGGGGGGTAGCAATCTTGTTTACGCGCCATTGCCACGGAGAAGCTTAACAAATTATCAAGGATCCTAGTGGTAGAAGGATTATTGTAAGCTGGAAGATGGGCAACCAGATCTTCCAGATAGTTAGTTTTTACGGTCCAATGTCTGATGATACAGCTGCCCTCGAGGGTCTTAAAGACACTCTCTCCCAACTTCCTGGTTATATTATCATAGGGGGAGATTTTAATCTAATACAGAACTTACAGCTCGACTCCTCATGTAAGAATAAAGCTCAAAATAAACCCAGAGTAGCAAGAGGTGTGGCCACCATAATACATGATTTCTCTTTAGTGGATCCTTGGCGAATCCAGCATCCTCCGGCACGAGAATATACCTGTTTTTCCAAATGATTCAACTCCGCCTTGAGAATCAACTTTTTTTTAAATCTTGCATCACTAGGAACGGGGCAAGACTCATATTCTTTCAAATCCATTTTTGGACCATTCGGTTCCGGTGATAGAGATCAAGGTCAATCCTGTTAGACAAGAATATTCCCGGTGGACTATAGATAAGTCCTTATTAACCGAGGAAGAATGGGTTACGAATATGTGGGTCAAGATCAAGGACTTTTTAAAAATAAATAAGATGTCTGCCTCTTGTATGTCAGACTGGGAAACGTGTAAAGCTTACATCAGGGGGGAGATAATAGCTTACAAAGCCAACGTATCCAAGTCCCTATCTTCGACTTCTTCTATAGACTAATTTCTTAATCCTATAGAGGTACCTAAACACAGCGAATCCCAGCAAGCCCATATAGTAGCTCCCATTACAGTCGAAGAGGTCCAGGAGGCCATCAAGGAGTCCCCTAATGGGAAAGCATGTGGCTGCGATGGCTTCCCAGCCAAATTTTATAAGGTATTTATGACCCAATTGACAGAAACCTTAGTTGCTGTTCAATGCAATATTAGGAGGAAGCCATGTCCCTAAGTCTTTTTCTGAGGCAGTTATAATAAGCTTCATCAAAAGAGGCAAACCCCCTGACAATCCGGGATCATATCGGCCAATCAGCTCACTTAACTCTGATTACTAATTGTTCACAAAAATCATGGCAGCAAGAATCTCTGCCCAAATAGTGGTTCATAGATATCCATCAGGATTTTTGCCGGGAGAACGAAGGCAAGCAATACCAACTTTTTAGTCCAGGCAATTGATTATTATACGAATAAGAAGATAGAAGCTACAATAATTATGATAGATGCTGAAAAAGCTTTTAATTTAGTTCCATGGGAAATTCTGTTTGCAATTCTTTTAAAATTTAATTTCCCCTTACAAATCGTCAATTTATTAAAGAATCTTTATATCAATGCTGAAGCGAAGATCATAATAAATTCTCAAACCGTAGGATCATTACAAATCAAACAAGGAACTCGGCAAGGGTGCCCAATGTCACCAGTGCTCTTTGTGTTATTCATAGAGCCTCTAGTCTCTTTGTTACGACAGGATCCACAACTGAGAGCACCCTTGCCAGGAGCTCCTAAGCTAAACATTTTGCAGACAACATCATTTTATACTTGGCTGCTGAGAAGCAAAATATCTTGAATGGTTTAAAAAAAAAAAAATCAAATTCTTTTTGGATCTGGGGATATAAAATTAATCATTCTAAATCTGAGATTTTGCTTTTTAACTGTTCTGATTATGTCCTTCCATTAGATATGCGTAATAAGGTCTGTATAACCTGGTCAATTAGATATTTAGGAATATATGTGTCACATCATTCTTCACAGTTATATCAGCTTAACTATGAAACTACGCTTTTCAAGGCTAGAAATCTCTTAAAACAGTGGCAGGCCTTACCACTCTCTTTGATAGGGAGAATTGCTGTTATAAAAATGATGATTCTGCCTCTATTTCTTCTTTTTTTTTTTTTTCTTCAAATTAATTAAATTCCCTTAAATGATTTTTACAGTGTTAGATCAAATGCTACGTCATTTTGTTTGGTCCGGCAAGAAACCTCGCACAAAACTAAAGACTTTACAGAGGGTGGTCTCGCACTCCCTCACTTTAAAAAGTATTATCAGGCAGCATTTTTGGATTGGTGTACAAGGTCAATTACTAGACGTGATCTGGGTAGTAATTTCTATCTGAAGTAAATGCTCCTAAAATCCGGCATCCAGCTTGTTCCATTCATCAAAATTCCTAGGCTTCCAAAGCGTAGCAGATATAAGACACCTCAAATCATTTTGGATAGGTTCTTCCAATTGAAGGAGGAATATCAGTTTATCACCTTTCACCCTGAAATGTTAATTTCACTTAGCAGTGGGATAGGTCTCCATATAAGCCAAAAAAGCATAACAACTTGGGAAAAGGTGGGGATATATTGCTTTAAGGATTTCCTTGTAGGAGGTGCAATGAAATCTTGGAATCAAATTAAACTGTCCAATCCAGGACTTCCAACTTCATTACTTTTTTCCTTTTTTCAATTTCGGAATTTTTTGAGCCATTCACAGGTCCCCCCCCCCCTGATGCTCTAGCAATTTAGATTAGTCTCAACTACTATGTGAAAGAGACCGGAGGGGTAGGGAATTGGTACCAGATTGTACTTCATCAACTATATGTTAAAGTTGTGCCACGAGCACTACATAAGATTCAAAGCTCTATAGGTTGTAGGTTGCATAAGCAAACATGGAGAGCTTACAATATCTGGGCGCATAAAGCCATAAGGGGGGGGCAATTTCAAACGCATGGCTTTTTTTTTTTTTTTTTGCAAGTGGCAACTTTATTATACCCCATCTCGCATCTTCAAAATATACCCCTCTGTTTCAGGAGCATGTTTCAGATGTAATTGCCGGAATGGGGACTGGTTTCATATTTGCTTTTCATGTCCAGCTCTAATTAAATTTTGGAAGCAAATATTTCATTGGCTTAGCAACAAGCTTCAAATAACCAAGGTTCCTGAACCAACGACTGTTCTTTTAGGAATGATTAATACACTCAGTCTACCTATTCGACAACAACAGTATATTTGTATTGCATCACTTGTTGCTAAATCTCTGATCCTGCAAAAATGGAAGGAGGCTGAGCCCCCAACCTTTTCCCAATGGCTACTCCAGATGTCCCGAATTGAGGCGAAGGAAAAATTATACTCGCAAAGAGTAGGAGCTTTTCGAAAAAATTTTAAAATCTGGGGTAGGATGTAGGCTCACGTTTATTTATACCTGCGAAAAGGGAGCTTGATATAGTTAATATAGGTTTTTCATTCATGTAAATTGACGGGTATTTATCATGTATATTAATGATAATTGCATTTCGATGAATTGTTTGTTTGTTCTTACTAACTGCAAAAATAAAAATTTCTAAAAAAAAGTGTCTATCCCGTAGCACTTCAACATTGATTAAAGTGAATATGAATAAGAGTGATAGAATCCCATTTTGAGTACACCTAACTTCGACTCTCCTACTTGCAACCCCCATTCTTTAATGGAGTGCCTGCCATTGCGTATACCACCGAAGCTTTAGTTGAAGGAAGGTGGTTTTGATGCATTGGATACCTCAAAAAGTAAAATTTTGCATTGCTGGGGAGATTTGTGTCACTAAGCAAAGAAATGCAGTTGTCTGGTGCCCTTCCATCTGGTTTTGTGCATTCTTCATAGTAGGTAGGGCTTATCTTTGATGTATATATCATTGATGGCGTCAGGTGCAGCAAGACGAAGGCAGTGGTAGCCTGGACCGTGAGAGGGAAACCTATGTTAGTATAATGTGATATTAGTGGCACTCTGACACTCCTATGCAACACATCACTGTCTGGTGTACATAATCACTTTGAGATTTCTCACTTCTCTCATGGTGGTGGTTGAAGGTCTGTGTTCCTTAGGCCATACGGTAGTACAGTGAGACTTTGACCGTTTTCTGATGGCTGGTATCACTTTTTTTTTGTCATATCTTTTTTATTGAAAGAATTACGACAGCATTTGCCCAATATATTCAGCAGTATTAGGTTAATGCACATATACATGATGAATACAGCTTTCTTATTTTGGTTCCCATTATACCATCTGGGCATATCACACTCCTTCGTCTGCTCTCCCGCCCATGGCAAGTATCGCAGGTCCCCCCGTCCCCCCAGGCTCAGTACAGAGGCCACCTCTGAATTCGTTCCAACTGGCCCAGATCTTCCCCCACTTTCGTGGCGACCCACGGCCTTCATAAATAATTTTTTCATCATACACCAGTCCATATCTCGTTTCCAATCTTTAAGCTTTGGCGGTGACTCTGCTCCCCACAGTCTCACAATATTCCTCTTGGCCACCATAAGTCCCAGTGTGACCCATGTTTGCTCCATCCTACCCCGGTATAAGGAGTCCCGCACATTCACTAGACATCTCCTCTTTGTGAGGGGAACATCTCCTCCCACTACATTATTTATACAGGACAAAATTGAAGTCCAATATTTCTGTATCTCTTGGCAGTCCCATTGTATATGGTGGAAGGTTCCATCTCCTCCACACCGCCACAAGCAGGCAGAATCAAGTCTCCTCCCCATCTTTACTAGTGTGTTACATGACATATATGACCTGTGTAAGATCTTAAGCTGTACTAGGCGAAATCGTGACCTGATCGCTACTCCTCTGGGTGAGGATAGAGCTTTGCGCCAGTCTTCCTCATCTATGTCCCCTATATCCACCTCCCATCTCTGCCGGAGCAATGTGGCTGGCGTATTGTTAATCAGTTTCTTATATATTAGTTAGATGGCTTTGCACGTCATGTAGTCGTCAAGTAGCCTAGCTTCCATTGCTGTCATTAAGGCATGTCGAGCCTGGAGGTATCTAAAAGTTTCCGATCTGGCTAGACTGTATTCACGCTGTAATTCGGGAAACGTTATCACTCTTCCTCCCTTCCAAAGATCTCCCACCTTTTTTTTTTTTTTTTTTTTTTAAACAAATGTTATTATTTTCATACCACACAAATATCACAATATGGCATTACAATTAGAAGTGAGGATAGACAATACTTCTCGTTATATTTCAAGAACGTTATTACGATGCCGCACATTGTCCTGTTATTGTCATGTCTTACATCAAACATGTTGTACCTCCTTTTTGCCCACCACATCATCTTAGTAGGAATCCTGCGAGACTTTTACATCTTAGGGTTGGACCATCTATTGTCTGCAATGCAAGTTCCGACGATACTACGATTCAATGTAAATAAAATAAAATAAACGATATTATCAAACAACTTTGAAATAACAGTCCCACCCTAACCCACCCACCTTCTCAGCTGTGATGCCAATTCTATGTGATATTATTAACTCGTACTTTACGATCCGAAGCACTCCCAAACCCTTTTCATGTGTTTCTTAATCCAGCAGTAAAAAGTTTAAATGTACCAATTTTGAGAAGAACAACCATGGTCTCCCTTTATACCAGAAAAGCGCTTCCCAGCAGCTAGAAATGCAACTAGTGTTCTCACTCTGTGTGAGGCTCTACAGCGGCAAACTCCTCCATTAGTACATTCCAGTCTAGGGATATCAACCTTTTGCGCAGCCCCCTTTGTTCTTCGCGTTTGATCTCTGCACCCTCTGCTCTACCCCATCGTATCATTTCTTTGTGCCAGTCTGCAATGTTAGGTGGCTTTGCCGCTTTCCATCGCCTTGTAATATTCCGTTTTGCCAATATAAGAGCAAGGTTCATAAATTTGTGTGTTGGGCCAGACTTCTTGCCTATAGGGCCTAGTCCTAATATACAGTACTCTGGCAAGTCATCGTTCCGTATTGGTGCAATTGCGTGCAATATTTTGTTCACCTCAGACCAATAATGTACTATTCTAGGGCAGCTCCATAGCATATGGAATAATTTCGCTTGTGGAGCATGGCATCTTGGGCAGCAGTCCGTAACTGCAGGGTACATTATATGTAATCTATGTGGTGTTAGATATGCTCTGTGTACAATCATCAATTGTATGAACTTGAATTTCGGGTTTCTGGAGGTTTGTCTCGGTTACTCCACTATCCGCTTCCATTCTTTATCAGTGAGAGCATGACCCAAATCTAAGTCCCACTTATCTCTCAGGGATTGCAACGGGATCTCAACCGCAGTGCGCACACCTCTATATAGCCATCTCGTAACATGACTGCCATTTCCCATTAGATATTGCAGGTTCGTCAAGCCATGCATCAATGGTTCCTGACCCATCGGGGCCCATACCTTGCGGATATAACGCGTTATCTGAGCATGGATCAAAAATGTGTGAGTCACCCCATGTGTTCTAACAAATACATCGTGCGTTGCAAGAGTACCATCCACAAAAAAATTGCCTATGCTTGTAACCCCCTCCTCGCTCCATGCCCTAATTCTCCTGCTATTGATAGTGCCAGATTGAAGCGGTAAACCCAATACAGGAATGTTAGGGGCGTACGGGGTCAATTCCTTAGTATAACGCAGAGCTCTTTTTCCAATATGTCAACGCCATTTTCAGTAAATGAGGTGCACTTGCAGGTATCTTTTCACCTGGCAGCAGTAGCCTATGTAAGGAGCCATTTTCCCACGATTGGTGTGACAATGCAATTTCATGCAGGTTCTTGCCCGCTAACCAATAACTCAACCATTGTAGTTGGCCCGCATAGCAATAAGCCTGCAGATCTGGAGCCCCTAGTCCGCCGCGTCGAACATCTAAGTGTAGTTTCATTAAACTTATCCTTCTGCGTCCCTTTCCCCATATTAGTTCAATCAGTAAGGTGTCCAACATCCGAAACACCGATGCCGGTATTAATATTGGGAGGTTTGTAAAATAATATAACAACCGTGGCAGTAACACCATTTTACTGAGTGCCACTCTACCCGCTATTGAAATGGGAAGAGAAACCCAAAATTTTATTTGGGACTTTAGCGAGGAGATCGCACGCATTAAATTACCCTCCAGTAAGTCCTGAGATTCCCTGTATACCTGAATACCCAGATATCTAAAGGTCACAGGTGCTGCTTGGAAGGTCCACTGTCCAAATTGAAGTGCCTCTACACGTGTGGTATCTCTAAAACTATATCCGTATGATTTGTTCTCATTTATTGTCAGCCCTGAAATCTTCCGGAACTTGTCAAAAATAGTCGGTAGCGGTTCATATGTCATTTAAGTCATTAAGGTATAGTATTAGATCGTCCGCATACGCTGAGACTATATGTTTATTCATGCCAATGGTTCTGCCCTTCTGACCCGCCACCGTACGAATAGCGTACAATAACGGTTCCAGTGCCAATATAAATAATAATGGGGATAGGGGACATCCCTGTCTCGTGCCCCGTGCGACAGAGTATTGCTTGGACACATAAAAACCTGTACGTGTTCTAGCCGTCGGATTAGTATAAAGTAGCTTCACCCATTTAATGTATTCTACAGGGATATCAAATTTTTTAAGTGCGTACAGCATATATCTCCAGTGTAAGGAGTCGAAAGCCTGGCGAAGGTCCAATGAGATACAACCCTGTCTGCCCTCCAATATAGGTGTACTTTGCATAATCTGATGTAGCCTTCTAATGTTCATAGCTGTGCTCCTCCCCGGCACAAAACCACATTGGTCTGTGTGTATTAGTTTGGGGATCAAAGAGGTCAAACGATGTGCCAGGATTTTACTTAAAATTTTGTAATCCGTATTTAATAGTGAGAGCGGTCTATACCCCCCCAAGTCTACCGAATCCCTACCTGGCTTGGGAAGCGGGACCACCAAAGCTTGTAGTGTGGTAACTGGCAGTGTCCCTGTATCTAGAGACGTGTGATATAGTTGTTGCAACCGTGGGGCCAGCACATCGAGATATTCCACATAAAATTCAACAGGTAGCCCATCACTACCCGGCGCTTTATTCCGTGGAAGTGATTTTATTGCAACTCGGATCTCTTGCAGAGTTATCTGCTTTCTCAGGTCCTCTTTATATTCATCCAGCAGTTGCGGCAATTGCATGTTATCAAAAAATGAATCATAGGCCGTACAATTTGGTTCGCCCGGAGAGTCATACAATTGTTCATAATCTTTAAAAGCAGCATTTATCTCTAGTTGCGTACCTACTACTGAACCCTCCAGTGTTTTAACTTCAAGAATGGGGGAGGTCGTCGGGGCATCTTTTATTAATCTTGCCAACAAAGGGCCCGCTCTGTCCGCTGTCGCATGCTGTTTCTGTATGTACATAGCATGGTCTATTATACGTAGCTCCTCCAGCAGTTCAGCGTGTAATATATTCGCTTCCTGCAGTGTGCGCTGTTGTGAATTGTGGGCTGCTGCTTTCTGTTCCAACACTCCCAGTTGGGCTTCTAGCTCTGTAAGGCGCCTAAGCAATGTGTTACTACGCACACCTGTCTTAGTGCTAATCGCTACTCCCCTGATTACAGTTTTATACGCATCCCATTCAACTTGGTAACTACTGGCAGATCCCATGTTTTCATCGAAATAATTCTGAGTTGCATCTAACAGTGCGGTGCGAAAGACCTGATCCTCCAATAGTGCAGGCTGCAGTTTCCACTTTGGGACAGGTGCGGGTACTCTGCCCCATTGTATTACTATTTCCAAAGGATTATGGTCTGATAAGGTTTTCCCCAGATAAGTGGCATCACTTACCGATGCCACTAACTTCGCTGTACAAAATATTCTGTCTATTCTAGTGTGAAGGCCGTGCGGGTGAGAAAAAAAGAATATTCTCTGCTGGTAGGGTGGCACATTCTCCATGCATCTCCTAGTCCCCACCCCATCGCCCAACTCTGCATGGCATCCGCTAGCTTCTTGCTATTAGTATTCGGCAGCGGGGGGTGGGACCTATCTAATTCCACATTTAATACCATATTAAAATCGCCTCCTATTATCCAAGGGTAAGCTTCCCATCCCACTAACACTGTGCTAACAGACTCTAAAAATTTGTCCTGCTCTGAGTTCGGGGCATATACACTTCCTAAGACTATATTCTCACCATCCAACGTGCCTCTCACCAGTATATATCTACCATTCACATCCCTCCTTTGCTCTATTGGTTTAAAGGGGACGCCATTTCGGACCCAAATTGCAGTACCCTCGCGAACGACTAGTATGAGGTATAAAAAACTGGCCCCTCCATTTTCTATTCAATTTAAGAACTTCTGCTTCCACCAGGTGAGTTTCCTGTAATAATACCACATTAGCCTTCCTACGATTGAGTTGCGCCAGCAATCTATGCCTTTTGTGAATGGAGCCTAGCCCTCTGATGTTCCAGGAGACATATACATATTTACTAGGTTGTGCCATCCCTGCACAATGTAAGGACATACTTGCAAGCACAGAGTACCTCGATCAATCCAGTACGTGCCCTAAACCCAGCTGAGCCTACATTACCCCTAAACAAAACCAATACATGGTTCCCATCTTCAACCTTGAGGGACCAAACCTGAAAAACAAACATAGTTAACATTACACACCTAACGAAGTGTGAGGCAGTTGCCGGGGGGGGGGGCAACCACCATTGTTTGTGCACACATTAATGTGAAACAATGACAAACATTAGAACCCGCTTGCGGCCATGCAGTCATAATATATATCATACAAGCATAACGACAATGAATTGAAATTAAAGTTTGAATTAAAATCCAAATTGAAATTGAAAGCCGGGACCCTCCAGCTCTCCGTCGAACCCCTTCAGATCTCAGAAAGGACTTAAGATTTGGTAAATTTGGGGCTTGTTAGCCTTTGGCCGATCTTTCGGACTTTGATCAACACACCAGGCTTAAACATAGCCACCCATCCGTGTTGCAATTCCGTTGTGAGAGACCTCAGCCAAGATATTCATTTGCCGTTTGTGGAGTCACTATTGGAAACAAAGCAAGGCTGGAGTCGGAGTCAGACTGTTCATTCTCATCTTCGGAAGGGTCAGCCGCCCTGTCCTTCGATTCTATCTCCCGCGCTGTCATCGCTGCTGCAGTCTAAAGGGCGTCTCTCTGGCTTTCGGCTACCTGTGACTCAGATGGTGTACCGTCACGGTTCAGTCCCAATGAAGTGTTCTTTGACCTTGTAGCGTCGCCCTGTCGCTGCAACATCGGGTCCCCACTTCCAGGCGATTGAATAGGTGACTGTGACAGCTGAGAGGAGAAGGTGATTTCCAACCAATCCGCCACCTCTACAGGGTTGTCGAAAAAAATTGCTTCTGGTTATATAGCACCTTGAGTCTAGCCGGAAAAAGCAAAGCGTACTTGAGGTGCTGCATTCTCAACTTCTTTTTGGCGTCTTGGAAAGTTGCACGCGCCTTTTGCACCGCCAGCGTAAAATCCGGATACAAAGAGATGATCTTATTTTCAAAGAGTATTGGAGCTTTTTCCCTGGCCGATCTCAAAAGCGTGTCCCTATCTCTATAATTCAATATTCGGGCAATGAGTGGTCTCGGCGGTCTCCCAGGCTGAGGAGGTCTGGGGGGGATACGGTGTGCGCGTTCCACACTAAAATGAGCCGTAAGGCCTTCCGTCGCAACATGGTCTCTCAGCCATTTCTCCACGAAGGAAGTGGGATTAGTTCCTTCACTTTTCTCCGGAATGCCTAAACTTCTGACGTTATTCCGTCTTGACCGTCCCTCTGCATCGTCCACCCTGTCCTGCAGTCCTTTAATTTGGCGTTGTAGTTTCTCCACCTGAGATGAGAGTATCGTCTGTTGTGGGATCAGATCATCCAGTGCCAGCTTGTTAGACGTCACCTTTTCCGCCAGATTCCTGTGATCTGCCTTCAATAAATTGAGCCCCACCGATATCGTGCCGATCTGCGTCTCCAGGGCAGCACGGGTATCCCTGATCTCTTTTAAAATCAAGTCCAACTTGTCAATCTGTTCCTCCCGTGCTGTGGGCGGAACTATTCCAGATCCATCGCTTTCAGACGTGCTGCGTGGGGTTCCCTCTTCGGGATCATTCTGCGCAGGGGGGTCCGGTTGTTTAGCTCTAGGGCGGCCCATCTTTCCACGAGATAAGAGCCTCTCTGTACCACTCACTCCTGTAAGCCGCCTGCCTGTGTGTGCCGGTGCGATTCCCTTCTGCAGACCTCAGGCAGCGCCCGAGCGCATGACCATATCCCAAATCCCAGACCAACGCCAGCCAAATATCAGCACCGGGCCCTGCAAACAGCCCCCAAGTCAGGCCTGTTCATTTATAACCACCGCCAGATCACAGGCGGAGCGTATGCACTCCTATGCACCTCCAAGCCATTCAAAGGACCCACGTGCTCACTCCAATCTCAGCCGTACCTTCTCCTCCTCGCCCAGCCGTGAATGTGCAATGCCACTCCTCCGTACAAGTAACCAAAACAATGTCTAATATATCCGTGGCATGCCAATTGATCCAAACTTACAACTTTTATATCTGGCCGATTATTCAGTGAGTCCAGAGTCCCATGCCAAGCCCTTCATTAGCAGCACTGCGGGATAACACAAGCCGCCCTCACTTCATTCCTGGCCTCGTACTTGTTCCGAGTCATCCCCGCCATCTTGTGACGCAGCATCCAGTCCCCGGTCTGTTGTGCACATAAGTTCTGCAATCGTAACAGTTCACAGTCCCACTCCACTCACCGCTTTCCGCATAACCTCACCGGATTGTCGACTTGCTCCCTCGGTCTCAGCAGCCAGGTTTCCAATTCCGGTCCGTGCGTCTTCCTCAGCCTGCCAGACGTACACCATCGGGTCTCTGACACCACAGCGGGTTCCAGCGTGTCCGTTCCGCTCACCGCTCCTTATTTCCCGCTCCGTCTGTGCAGGTTAATCTCCACTGCCTTTACAGGGATAATTCTGCTCGTGGGGGCCCCGGTTTCAGCTAGTGTCGGCCTTTACCAGCAGATTCAGACGCGGAGCTGTTCTATCCCGCGTCGGCCATGCTCGTCGGTAAGCCACGCCCCCCCATCTCCCACCTTGGAGATGCCAATCATGTCCCATTTACCAAACCCAGGTTGGAGTCTCAGAGTGCCTAGTTTATTGGAATCCCACAGGGGTGTGAATTGTGTAATTTTTCCCTCCCAGCCTAGTGCTTTGTGGGTTCTGTGCCATACTTGGACCATTAGTGATGTAGGTCCCGTGAAGGTTATATGCTTGGACGGGGTGTAGAGTGCCCGTTTGTAATAGTGTGGTTGTAACAAGGGACGGTCCATGGTGTATTCTGGGTCCCCTGGGGGACAGTGCATCAATTGGTTGATTGTGGCCAGCTGTGCCTCTTGATAGTATTTGTGAATGTCTGGCAACGCCATGCCCCCTTCATACCAGTCACGGGTCAGTTTTGTGAGCGCTATACGAGAAGCCTTCCCATCCCACAGCAATGTCCTCAAGTCAGATTCAATTGCCCAAAAATATACATCGGGGACCGGGAACGGCGTATTTTGTAATGCATATGAAAATCTGGACAATGCCATCATTTTAAGTAGCGCAGCACTACCCAGTAGGGATACAGGCAGGGTTCTCCAATAGCAGACATCCTTCTTAAGGCGCATCAGGGGGCCCTGGAAATTATGGTCGGTAAAGGCCTCTGGGTCAGTGGTGACATGGATCCCTAGATATCGGAATTCATCTCTGGTCAATTTTACTTCATTACTCTGAGGTTGCTGCAAAGCGTCCCCCTTAAGGACAAACAAAATTGATTTAGACCTATTAATGGTGTATCCTGAGTATTTCCCAAAGAATGTGAATATATCCCGTATCCGACTCAGGGAGGCGCGGGGGATGCCACGTATAGCAAAATATCATCCGCATACAGGGATGTTCTGTCTTCTAATTCCTCTTCCCATTGCAGGCTCCGCACCAAGTCTGAGTGAGAATTCTCTAGAGGTTTTTGCGTTAACTACTACCCTGGCCAGTGGTTGGGTGTATAATAGGCGTATCCAGGACAAGAACTTTGGGCCGAATCCCATGCGTTCCAATACTGCGAAAAGATATGGCCACTCCACCGTGTCAAGCGGCATCGAGTGACAGGATAACGGCTTCTTCTTGGATGGTTTGGACTCGACCCAGTACCCCTTGGAGACATCTCAAATTCAGGGCCGTATTCCTGCCTGGCATGAAGCCAGATTGATCCGGATGGACCAATTTATTAATAATTTTGACCAGTCTCGGGGCTAGAAGCTTCGCCAGTATTTTGACTTCAGCATTAAGGAAGGAAATGGGCCAATATGATGTGCAGTTCTCCGGCGGTCTGCCCTCTTTCTAAATGACTATGATAGATGCCAGTCTTTGATCTCTGGGAAGTACTCCCACTTCCCTGCTCTCCACGTACATCTTCAGTTAGTGGGGTGTGATCAGCGCTGAAGTAGCCTTATGTAACTCTATTGGGATTCCTGAAGGCCCCAGGGCTTTACCCGATGCAATCTTTCGGATCGCCTGGGCAATTTCGTCCGTGATTGGGTCCGCTTCCATTAAGTCCCTATCTTCTCCAGTGAGGGTGGGGAGTTGTAAATCTCTGAGAAGATCATAGGCTTCGCCCTCAGTTGCAGTGCCCATTGGGGCATATAATTGTTCGTAGTAGTCAACGAAAGCATTTGCTATTTCTTGGGGGTCTGTAAGGGATTTCCCCCCCCCCCCTTCTTTTTTTAATCAATCAATCATAGCATTTGTAGAGCGCACTACATACCCGTGAGGGTCTCAAGGCGCTGAGGGGGGGGGGGTGCTGATACTGCTACAGGTTTTCAGGAGTCCTCTGAAGGTCAGCAGGTCTTGGGTCTGCCGTAGGCGGATGGGGAGGGTGTTCCAGGTTTTGGCGGCGAGGTGGGAGAAGGATCTGCCGCCGGTGGTCGCTCTTCGGATGCGGGATATTGTGGCGAGGGCGAGGTCGGCGGAGCGAAGCTGGCGGGCGGGGGTGTAGAGGCTGAGTCGTCTGTTGAGGTACGCAGGTCCGGTGTTGTGCAGTGCCTTGTGTGCGTGGGGGAGGAGCTTGAAGGTTATCCTCTTGTTGACAAAACAAATTTTATTGATTTCTGCCTACAACGTGCTCCACGAGCCAAGTTACAAACAGATGAGCAAGATTATAGATTTGGCATTTTGTAAAACAATGTAGCATCTGGTAACCAAACCGTTAACCCGCTGCAATAGAAGTACACAGACTGGTGTTCAGGAACTTTAATAAAGTGTTGCTGCCACGTCCCCAGCGAATATTCCCATCTCCCACCCATATACCGTGCATGTGCTCTGACTGTCAGCCATGGGGCGGTCCCTCCAGGTCTGGTGCTGCGCGCTTTTGTGTCGATATGGTTAAATCTATGTCGCGATATTCGGCCCATCGCTGCCATGTACGCATGTGTTTTTGGGGGCAACCCCAAGCCCGAAACACTGGCTCCTCCAAACCCATGCAGAAGTCTAACCCTTTTTTCCATACACCAAGCAAAGGTGGGGAAGCTGCTTCCCAGGAGTACGCTATGTCGCGCTTGGCAAGAGTGAGTCCCAGGAAGAGCAGGTGTCGCTTATACCTGTCCCCCCCCGACATCCTCAGTAATGTGCAATAATACTAGTCTGGTCGTATTGTGTATGCGCCAACCCAGTACCTCTGTCAGGCACCTGAAAAATCCCTTCCAGAACCTGTCTAGGGCCGGACATGACCATACAGTATGGAGGAATGTGGCTTCCGCTTCACCGCAGCGTAGACACTGGGGAAGCTATGAGCCCTGCCTTCCAAAGCTTTGAGCGTGTGTAGTATATTCTGTGCAGATATTTGAGCTGAATCAAGCGCAAGCGTGAGGAGACAGCCTCTTCTCGTGGGGATTCCAAGACCTCTCTCCAATCATCAGTACCAAGAAGGTTCACATCTGCCTGCTAAGTCTCTCTGAGGGTCTCTAGTGTGGAGGCACTATGAGTGACTAATACCTGATATATTTGGAAAATCTTATGGTCCCCTAGGTCCCCCATGAGGAGTTTCTCTTCTAATGGGCTGAATTCAGGGAGGTCTGCAAGGTTTTTTAAATATGGAGTGATGGCATGCCGAAATTGTAAATGTTTATAGAATTGAGTTCGGGGCATAGTAAATTCTGCTTGCAAGTCTGAAAAGGATTTAAGAGTATGGCCTTGTAGGACATCTCCCAGAGCGGAAATCCCAATCTGGTCCCAGCCCTGAAAGCCCAACAGACGCTGCAGCTGCGGAACAAGTCTATTGATCCATAATGGAGCTTCTCGGGTGAGACGATTCTGCCAACCAATGCGACACATAGTATGGGGCTATGTCAACAATACTACTGTAGTGGCCGGAGGGAGCACCCGGAGGTCCGGGCGGCAGTATAAATATTTGTACAATGATGGGTCTCCTAGCAGCCATCTCTCCAAGGCATATGCTGGTTCGTCCCTAGCGCTATACCACCAGTCATTTAATACTTGTAGGTGCGAGGCCGCGTAATATGACTGGATATCGGCGGCTGTTATGCCTCCACAGTACGTGGACAGAAAACAAGTACGAAGGGCCAGTCTGACCCCCCCACCCCTCCATAAGAACCCTCTAAGCATGGAATTGATCTGTCGAAACCGTGTCTGTGGGATGGGGTAAGGATGATTTTGAAGCTGGTATAGGAAGCGTGGGAGGGATATCATCTTCTAGATCGCTGAGCGGCTGAATAGAGAGAGGGGTAGGCCCGACCATGACTTAAGTTCTGATTTAACCTTAGCTAGGGCAGTGTCTATAGTGCTTGCTCAGGAAGCTTCCTGTTTATCTGTTACGTATACCCCAAGATATTTCACGCCGTCTCGCGTTTGAGAGAGGTCCTTGGCCCATTTGTACTCTTCGGGAGGGCCTCGTAGGGGCCAAAGTGTTGACTTGTTTACGTTCATTTAAAGACCCGACGTTTTGCCAAAGACCCACATAATTTGTAGTATTCGTGGGCCGGACCAACGGGAATCTGTCATAAAGAAAAGCACGTCATCTGTGTATAGTGCGATGCGATCCGAAATTTCCGCGGACCCAGGCCGCGAGCGGTTCGATTGCTAAGGCGAATAATAGTGGGGACAATGGGCACCCTTGTCTAGTACCCCAGCCTATCGGGTAAGGGGAAGACACGTTGCTCGCAATACGCACCGAGGCCGTCAAACCCTGATAAAGCATACGAATGTACGAAAGGAACCAAGGGCCAAAATTTAGCCGTTCCAGGGGGATAAACAGGTAAGTCCAGCTAACTGAGTTGAGCGCGTGATTTATGTCTGCAAGAAGTAGCGCCGCTGGGTGGTTTAAGCGGTCCACGGCGGCTATCCTGTTGTGGGCTCGGCGTATGTTGTGCCGTGTGGCACGCCGAGGCATGAAGCCCACTTGGTCTGGATGAACCAGGTTGGGGAGATAAGCCAGGAGCCTGGTGGCCAGCGCATTGGCGAGGAGTTTTGCCTCTACGTTCAGCAGTGAGATCGGCCGATAGGATGCATGAAGTTCCGGGGGCTGCACCGGTTTCTGGAATACCACTATTTCTGCGTGTCTCCAGTCTGGGGTTAAGCATGCTTTCTGGACAGCCTCTTGTACAGCCGCTAGGTAATATGGGCCGAGCTGGGACATGTACGCTTTATAGAATTCGCAGGGGAAACCATTTGGTCCCGGCCCTTTCCCGGTGCGCAGGTCAGCCAACGCTGTAGTCCATTCCTCCAATGATAGGATGGCCTCGAGGGATTTCCGGGCTTTGTCAGATAGAGCCTTGGGGGGGATGTCGATAAAGAACTGCTCAATCAGAGGCATCTGTGACTTCATGGGGCCGATATAGAAAGTGGTAATAAGTTGCGAAGCTCTCTGCAAGAACTGCAGGATCAGTCACCAGTGTGCCTTCGGGGTCACGGATTCTCGGAAGTGGGGCAGATGCTTGCGCTTGTTGACACAGCCGATTAAAGAAGCCGCCCGGATTTGTCGCCGCATTGATAAATTCTACTTTGTCTCGAGCCATGCACCCTGCGCTTCATCTAATACCTTGCTTCGGTATTGTTGCTGAATCAAACATAACTGTCGGTGCGTCACCGCCCCATCCCTATCCCGAGCCCGTCGATCTAATGACACAATATGGGCCTCCTAAGTGAATCAGCGACTGTCTCCGCTGTCTACGCTCTGCTGCACAAAAGCTGATGTCCACCCCCCTCAGTGTGGGCTTCATTGCTTCCCACAGGATGCAAGCCGAGGGTGCTGTTGTCTCGTTGTGTGCCACATAGACTAGCAGTGCTGTGTGCATGTGGGTACGGTAAGCCTGACTCTGTAGGTGCCAGACTGAACTTCACCACCTAAAGGGGGTGTGACCGGGCCCTATCAGGAGATGAACGGCCACTTGGGAGTGGTCCGACAGCCCCCTAAGAAGGATCGCCGCTGATGGCACTCTGTGAATGTAGGCTTGGGGGAGGAAAATTTAATCAATCCTAGAATAGGAAGAGTGAGTGGGGGAGAAAAAAGTGTAGCTGGCATCCATGGTGAAGTGTGTCCGCCAGGTATCCACCCACCCCATCGTGCTCACAAGGGAATGTAACCTGGACTCATTTGACCCAGAGGGGATGTCAGGGGGGCGCCATCTGTGAATTTCAGGGCACATTACGTTATTCCAGTCTCCTCCCACCACTGCAAGCCCGTCGGGCAACGTGCCCCATATCTCCACCAAATGATCCGAGAAGCTTTGGCCAAGGGGCGGGGGTGTGTAGACGCTACAGAACACAATATGTTCCCCCGCAATTATGCCGTGGAGAAATGTGTACCTACCATGCATGTCAACCCATTTCTGTACCAGTGTGAACGCAACCCTGCGGTGGATCAGGATGGCCACTACTCGCGAGCCCCGCGTGAAGCCAGCATGGAAAACCTGTGCATAGCCATATCGGGCCAAACAAGGAGCTTTAGTCCCTAGCATATGTGTTTCCTGCAATAGGAGAATATCCGCACCAATGTGTTTGGCTTGTCGGAGGGCTGCCCTGCACTTGATCTTGTCAAGCATAGCCCAGGTGTTCCAGCTGACTATGAAAAGCCCAGTGGGCTGCGCCAGGGGTTCTACAGCCATCATTTTAAGTGAGTATGATAGCCCTCTGGGGACAGCCTAAGGGATCGGGGCGCTGACAGCCTTCTATTTTTGCAGCAACTGCATATCGTAACAGAACGAACATGAACATGTGTAACGACCCACCCCACCTCACTCCCACCCCAATACCTCAAGAACACTGAAATATCTGTCGCGGGAAGAACCGTACCCCTCCTCCCCACCCACCAACAGGGAGGCGGGACACGGTCTCCCCAATGGATCCCAAAGATCCCCATACTGTCACAAACTCTGTGGGGGTCCGAAGCACATCTAAGCGATGGCCCATGCTGGGCCTGAGTGTGATTGTGCAGATAAATATAGATCACAGCAGTCATCCCGGCGAGTCCAGACCCAGAGATTATAAGTGTCATTTCTTTTTGGGGGGCGTAGTATCAGGGTAAATGATGTTGTTTTTGGAGCACCATGTTGATCTAGACCGGTGACGCTGTTTTTCTGTGGGCGGCTAGACTCTCCTGCTTAAGAGTCCGAGTTCCTGCATGGCATGTATGTGGCTTCAGGGATCTCAGTTCATCCATCCACAGGAAGACTTCTTCAGGGATGTCAAAGAAGATTGTGTGTGAATTAAAGACCATGCGCAAGCGGGCCAGATAGAGGAGCATGTATGGGATCTTGAGGTCGTGCAGCCGGGCCTTGGTCGCAGTAAACGATTGGCGCTGTTGCTGGACCATTTTGGTATAGAGACTCATGAAACACATCTGATTGCAGCCGCGCCTGTTTCAGGATAGCATCACGGTCGTGGAAGTTGAGGATTTGCGCGATTATTGGCCTTGGTCCGGCCCCAGGCGCAGGTCGCGGCATCAAGGCCCTATGCGCACGTTCCACAGCACGTTCCTTGGGCATGCTAACTGTGACGGAGCACTCCAGGCACACAGCACTGACAGTGGCAGCTCCCCGTGGTTTACAGCCCCCTCCGCCCTGGCCCAAAGCAAGCTTTCTGCGGCACAATCCCGTCAACCAGTAGGGCCAAGTGTCCAGGGAGCAGTCGCTGAACTCCGCCGCGGGAAGGCCTGGGTGGGCCCCCTCTCGGCCGCTAGCCGCACCGGACCTGGCCCCGCCGCCTCCGCGACCGGGAGCATGCCCCCCCACCCCCTAACAGTGCCTCCCCTCCGTCTCAGGCTTCTGCCACCAATTCTCTGCCTCAGCGCTGACACACTAGGACACTGCTTGGTCGTCGTCTCTCTGCTGCGTGGGGACCCCGGGTCCTCACACTGCCCGAGGTCAGCGTTGCGGCCGTAAGCGGAGTCGAACCCACTCTCAGCGGGGGCCTCTTCCCCAGATATGCTGTGCTGCCCTCTCTGGCCCAGGGCTGGGACCAGCACCGCAGTTCCGGTATGGGATCTTCTCGGAAGCGCAGGCGGCCCACCGCTGACCGCAGCTGGCCAAGCGAGCATGGGGTGCTCCCGATCCTCTCCGGATCCCGGGACCGGCCTTGCTGCGTCTCAAATAGTTTGGGTCCTTCGGGTGTGCTGAGGGGATCTCACCCAGGAGGATTCAGGCAGGATGTTGAAACGGGCCAGCGGAGCTCACTCGTGCGTCCGCCATGATGGGCCGCTTGGCTCCGTCCCCTCTCCTCTTTTGAGATTTCGGTGACCCATCTGCTTGCCTTTTCTCTCTTGTCAAGCCATACTATCAGTTTCCCTGCCTGATCTCCCACCTCGTATATGCGGTTTTGTGCTGCACGGTGGCTAATTCTTGCCGCATCTGTGGTCAGATCTCTATATGCCTACTTTTTAAGGGCCAGTTTGTGTTTTACGTCAGTTGTGAAGTCTGCGTTTAGCTGGGACTCTAGCGTCAAAATGTATTGTTCAATTTGTTCGACCTCTAGCCTAGTTTGTTTTTTGTGTCCAACAGTCAACGATAATACTTCACCCTTGATTACTGTTTTATAGGCTTCCCAGAGTGTTCGGACGGAGTTTACCGAGCTTTCATTTTCTTGAAAGAAGTTGTCCGTGGCTTTCATCAGGCCCTCCCTAAAATGTGGGACCTTCAAGTACCATGGATTGAGTGTGATTCCCTTACTGGGCCCCTGTTTGTCGACACTGTATATGCCCCATATGGGGGAATGATCAGATATCCCTCGCGTAAGGTGCCGCACCTCTCTGAATCTAGGCAGTCGGTGAGCCAAATTGAACAGAAGGTCAATCCGAAAAAGGCTCCTGTGTGCTCTGAGTGAAATGTGAACTGAGTTATGGGGTTTTGAGTGCGCCATATGTCTATTATTCCCATTGCCGTACAGAAATCTGTCAAGTGAGTGGGGGAGGGTGCGATGGTTCTTGGACGTGAGTGGTCCAGTGAATCACACATAGTCATGTTAAAGTCTCCCCCTATTAAGAGTTCGCCGGTTGGAAGCTCCAGTAGGAGCTTACCAAGGTCTGGTAGTGTGATCTTATGCAAGGCCGGTGGTATGTAAGCTGAGACTGTTAATCGTTTCCCCTTCCCATGTCCCTGAGAGTGCTACATACCGGCCTAGGGGGTCAACCAAGGAGCGCTTTATAGTCAACGGTAGTTGTCTCTTTAGTAGAATATCCACCCCTCAGAAGCTTGTCATGAATCCTGCATGTGCCACCATTTTATACCCCCACCTATCTAAAGCCCTACAAGTGTTGCCCATTAGGTGTATTTCCTGGAGGAGTACCACCTCAAGTGAATGTTGTTTAATAAATTGTAACACTACACATTTTATTTTGTCACCCAGCCCATTCACATTCCTGGAGAGGAAACAAATCCCCGAGTTTGTTTGTTTGTCCTCTTTTCATTCTGTACAGTGGTCAATGGTAACCTGGCAACCAGTCTGACGACGTTTGCGCTGGCATGTATACATTGTGCATCCCAAGTTTTCGCGTTTTCTCTGTCACCATACAAAGTGATAAAACTTTCAACCCCCCTCCCATTCCCTGTTCCTTCCCTTCCCTAACGGAACTGCCCCCCCACCTCACCTCCCTGCACAGCGAACTCAAAACTGTCCGCCCCCCAAACTCTGCAGAGTGCCTGTCGTCCCCCTCCTTCAACAACATTACACTAGTGAAGGGAACGTGGACCTTCTCCCGGCTTTCCACCCAACCTTCCTTTATGTTAGCTCTGTCAAGAGTGTCCAGATTGCCCAGCAGTTCCAAGCGTGGGGGGGCCATATCTCAACCATGTATCTGTCTTGACCCGTTTCTACATATTACCCTTCAATCCAGCATAGCACATTTCTCCCACCGGCCTCCCATCTGCTGCATCTTGTTGGTGCCTGTTCAGTGGTTCACCTTACCACCATATATCTTGTCTCTAATGTATCTAGACGTTTAGATAAAGCATTTTACGTTTCCTATTTTTGGATCGTGTTCAGGGGACAGTCTCGCATCTTCTTGTGGCATACTTTTGGGTTGTTATCTTGACAGTTCTCCCGACCGGCGTCACTGTCGTTCTCGCTGGGTCTTGACTCTTTGGTTTCCAATGGTTTTCCATCCATCCAGCCACTCCCACGCTTCCTCAGGTGACTCAAAACATGTTTTCCCCTCTGCCTTCACTCTCAATCGGGCGGGAAAGAGCATCGCATATTTGAGTCCCTTGGCCCTCAGTTCTCGCTTGTCTTCCAGGAAACTTCGCCGTAATCTCTGTAACTTGAGCATAAAATCCAGAAAAAAAGTTATGCGCGCATTTTCATAGAGTACTGGGGGTGCACTTCGGGCTGACTGTAGAATCACATCTCTGTCCCTAAAATTAAAAATCCTGGCAATGATAGGTCTTGGGACGCACCTGGTCCTGGGTGCCCTCCTGGAATTCTATGGGCCCTTTCCACTGAAAAGTATTTGGAGAGTCCTCTGGGCTGCAGTTCCTTGGTCACCAAGTCCTCCACAAGGAGATCTGCCGAGGGTCCCTCTGCTCGTTCTGGGACCCCCAGTATGCCTATATTGTTTCGCCGCACTTTCCCTTCGAAGTCTTCTAGGCGGGCCTCCATTGTGGTATTAATTTCTCGTAGATCTTGAACTTGCTTTTGGAGGGTCTTCGTGGCTTGGTCTAGGGAAGTAGTAATGTCCTCAATTTCCTTTACTCTGGAATTTACATTACGGAGGTCTGCCCTCATTAGCGACATTTCTGTTGTAACCGTGTCCATTCTCGTTTCGAGTGAGGTCTTAACCCCCTGAATTGCTCTCATTTTATCTTGCATTTTTAGGGATTCTCCTGCCGAAGTAGGCCCATTGCCGCTGCTTGATCTCGGGCCTTATTACCCGATCCCCCCTTCCTCTGTGAGCACAAACGGGTCCAATTTCATCTGCTGAGCGCCTTTGTGGCCTTTGCCGCCCACCATTATGCCTATTTCCAGTATCTGCTGTGGGGACTCTCCATCAATGTCCTGGCTGGGTGGAAAGGGGGGGGGGGTGGGCTTATAGGAGAGAAAGAGTACTCGCTGCCGCCAGCCTGTTGAGTGACGTCTTACTCCACGTGGCCTGTCGGTTTTCCACTGTCTTGTTCAGGATTTCTGCCCCCCCCCCCCTTGATGTCGCCGTGTTGGGCCCAGTTATTACTAGACCCGCCCTGGGGCACAACGTGCAGCTTGTCTTGGGTCGGTCTTAATTGTACCCAGATCCCCGGTATGATATGGACAGGTAAATTCACTGCAATGGCTGCCCATCCACTTCGGGCTCCGTCTTGTTGCGTGGTCCGTGCTGCCGATTTATTTCCCCTTCGCCATTTCCTGCCGTCTCCCAAGTCTTACATGGAACTGCAGTAAGCCCTCTCTGTTATCTGCTGAATCGGATGTCCAGGTGTTTTCCCGAATCCTAATGTTGGGATTTCAAGCGGGCTGCTGGTCCTGGTTTTTCCCTCTCTGCCTCCCACCACTATTTCGGCTTTGTGGGCGGCAGAGTGGGGAGGCAGGAAGAGCGATGTTCGTCGCTGGTGGAGTCTTACCCTGCGTTTCAAATCACCGGAGGGCGGTACTTCCTCTCCTCAACCAGGCCATCGGGGCTCCGTGTCTCGCACCGCCTGTGTTCTCGGGACCGCTGGGCTTCTCTGGTTCCCCTTAGTAGCGCGATCGACCCAACAAAGCTGAAACGCTCCGAGGGGATGGGTCAATGCCGGAGATTTGAAAAGAGGTTTAGATCAGATGCCGGAGCCGCTTCACAGAGTGGCCATCTTCGCTGCCGGCTGGCCACGCCCCCCTGATATCACTAGGGCACTGGACTTGTGGTCTGGCATGTTTTTCAAGTTTTGGGGTGAGTTGTGTATCGTCCACTTAGTTGTATCAGTTTAAATTGAATGGTTTGACGTCTGGCAGAGGGCTGTGGTATGCATTTCAGGTTGTAGGGAAATTTACTTGTAGCAGATGTACAGAAATTGTATGACCACGTTTACCAGGACTGTGTGAAAGTAGAGCAACCTACTCTGACCCTAGCAGGCTTGTCTATCCCAGGTTTCCAGACAGTAGTTTAACTGCTGTACTGCCTCTTCTAGGTCTACAGAAAGTGTCTGTATCAATCCTATATGCACCAAGTATGCAAAATCATCATTATGACAGTACTAACAGAACGTGTTACATAAAAAAAGAAGAAACATGTTTATTTTTATTCTTTCCTTTTTGTCAGTTGCTACTTTTTCAGTCACTTTCTGCTGCTGTTTTTAGCCACATCATTATGTAAACCTTTCCTCCTTTGACCTCTTCCTGCGGCCTCTTAGACGTGCACATCTTTTACCTATTAATGTAATGCAAATATAGATTTCCTTATTACAATACTGCCTTAATTAAAGTGTAGTGTGTGTTGCATGTCTTTTAATCAGTCTGACACAGTTACGAAATATCAAAGGCATTGTTTAGGTTTTGATCCCCTCCTAAAAAAAAACCTCTATATGGAGAGGCTTGCTGAAAAAGAAATGTAGGGATTGGGAAGCAAGGTACATATCATGCAAACCGACCGTTTTTGACATTAACAATCCACTTAAAAATGTAGTGATGATTACATTGAACCCCCCATTTGTGTCATATTTGAAGTTTCAATGTAACTATTTTGTGTGTGGCTTAGATAATTTGCTCTGAATAATCAGTCGTTTAATGCTTCCTTTATATTGTTATGCAGATGATCAAGGTGAGGCTGAGTTAGATACAGTCCCTATGTTTCTTCATGTTTCTCAGTAACCAGTTATGCTTATTATTTAAAAGGAATGCTACACTGCAATAATTATTTCTTGACATTTTTCTAGGTTGTTGGAAGAGGTGCATTTGGAGTAGTCTGCAAGGCAAAATGGCGAGGGAAAGATGTGGCCATCAAACAAATAGAAAGTGAATCTGAAAGGAAGGCATTCATTGTTGAGGTACTGTAAGGTCTCTATGATTGCGCTTGGGAAATGTTTATGTATTTGCTGTTAGTTGGAAAAGGAAAGGGAAGATAGGTGACAGCAAATGTATAATGTCCAGGCATGCTGTTGGCTGTAATCACCATTGTTGTAAAAAATACCCGCTAATGATTTTTAAGTCCTTATGATGGTATGATTTTTTTCTAACCTCTGTTTCCTGTTCAATAGGTTTGAGAAAAGGTGCTCTGAATGAATTCCAAACTGACTGAAAATCTAATAATATCAGTGCCTCCAACAATAATGAACTTATTATTCTTTGAAAGGGTTTAAAATATCTGGGCAAAGGAAGCAGGATGGCCTATTTATGATCCTGCTTCTTGTTGACCTCGTTTGATGTTTGGCTAAATTGTAATGTGTTTTCTGCACATTGCTGTAAATAAAGAGAATAGTATAAAAGGCACACGTTCTCAGATTTGGCTAGAGACTGCTGTAGGTGCATAAAGCTCATCTAAATGCAAAAACGAGAAAAGCTATATAAAGGGACTTTGACTCAACCTCTTGTTGATCATATTTACAATCATTAGATTGGGCAGCAGTTGTGTTCCATTGCTTATAACCGAAAGACATTGTTATTTGGGGTGCAGTTTAGGGGGTGAGGGTAACTAGTTTTGTATTTCTTGTTTTAACATGTACACCCAATAGAAAATGGATATTA
The DNA here is from genome assembly GCA_963921515.1 of Calotriton arnoldi. Lineage (NCBI taxonomy): Eukaryota > Metazoa > Chordata > Amphibia > Caudata > Salamandridae > Calotriton > Calotriton arnoldi. Next base: position 679,547 of record CAWUFW010009065.1, on the reverse strand, counting down.
TAATTTGGCCATTCATCCTGAGAGTGCATGTCTTGCCAGCCCCACCCCTTTCCTTTTAGGATTTCTGTTTAACAAGTGATACAAAAGAATTGCCACATGAAGGGATCTCTCTGGAGTTCAACAATTGCATCTTAGTTAAAACCGTTTACATGCATTTATCAAGGTTGTTTTTCAAGGTAGTCCTTACATCGGCCCATGAAAGTCCCTCCAAGATCCCTGCATTTTTTTAAACTTTCTTTATGCAGCTCCTCCCCTCGTATACATGCCTTTCCACCTTAATGCACCAGGTCATGTTTTATTGCCACTTGTTGAGCTTTGAGAGGTCTGCACCGCCCCAGAACCTGGCAATGTCCCACCAAGTCACTGTCAACCCAGTGCCCCTAAACAATTACACTTACTTAGTTTCATCAGCCCATTTTCCCAATAGCATCATTGGATGGAGACGTTGGTAAAGCATAGCCCGTGTCGAATACAACAGAAAGGGGCTTACATAGTCTAATTGCATAACAAATGCAGTTGGAAGAAGTTTTACATTGGGAACACTGACAAATACAATAGGAAGGAGTGCCTGAGGAATACAATAGGTTTTTACAATATTAACTCTCCGATAAACATCATAGGATGTGACTTGCATTTTCTTTTTACATTAAGAGGCCTTGCCAGATCTCTAGCTCAGGAGAGGCTTGAGAGGTCTGGTTTTTAGTGCGTACATTTGTAATTTTATGTTTGTTTTGTTGTGTGTTAATTAAAGTACCTTTTCTGTTTAAAAGTGAAAGTACTAGTTGGACATTGATTTACTTATTGTTACTGCTTTGCCAGAGTTCTGAATTTCAAACCCACAACACCTCCATGAGTAAGCCTTGGACTCTCTGCCTCACTACCCTGAGGGTCAATTGCTAAAGGGGAGGAGTTGGTGCCCAGTTTGTTCAGAGTACTAATGTAACCTCAGGACACCAGAAGTAAGACTTCACTCCCACACCTGTTTCCACATGAACTACAATGGAGACTCATTGTTATTGCCAGTGCCCCAGAAGGAACCACTTGCTCTAATGTCCATTTACTGAGTGCTCCTCTACTGTGTAACCACAAGCTTCAGCAGCTGTAGTGCCTGTCACCACTGAAGAAAAGGCGATAGCGTATCATGCCTTATGTGCCAGCAGCAGGGTTGTGCAATGTGGCATGGCTTTCTGTGGATTCCCTACTCCTTAGATGGCTGCCACATCCAGAATGAATGACACAGCAACATATGCAGTCAGCTGGTGGGCAGTGCGTGTTGCATTTAAGAAACAAACCTCTGTCTTGGTGTGTGTATTTCCTATCTCTGCCCCTCCAGTGATTGTGTTATGTATGGTTTTGACCATTACAGGGCTCCTCCCAGGGTCACTATTCTACCCCAGTAGGCAGTGGTACGTGGAGTCTGTTTTCCTGTGCTAGTTTATCTAGTTCACAGGTAAAGGGCGATCTTTGGTGCATCCACAGTATAGTTATCCTTTCCTGTGCTGAACCAGCTACTCCTGTCAAGCTCATCGTACCACAGACTCACCAAGTGCATGAAGTTTCTCCATGTGTGCACTGTGTGTGCATACACGCAGAGGAGCTGGAATGGGACCAGCATTAGCCAATGAGAGAAGCTACTAGAACCTGCTGCAGAACTGCTCATGTGAGCCTAGAGCCATAGTATTGGGAGTAAATGACGAGTGTCTGTGAGCTCTATTGAGTCTGGGGGGGAGGAGGCTGAGACAATTCACAGGTGCTTGGTCAAGCCACTAAACACAACCAGTTGGGCACAAGATTTGGGATTGGGGGGGTGGGGTAGTGAACCATGCTGTGGATTGGTGGAGGAGGGTAGCCTTATACTAGTCGCAGGGAAATGATTCAGAACATTCATTGGACAGCCTTGGTGTTAACTCTTCCCACCTTCCAATTTTTGGAAAGCCCCTAATGGAAGGTAGACGATCAAGGTTTCACTAACAGAGGAACAGGACTCTGCTCTGGAACAATTGTTGCAGCATTATTTCAAGAGTAAGGCTCGTCTATTGCACAGCGTGTCTTCAACCATGACCACAACCAAAACACTAAGGAAGCTGTTAAAGCCCTTTGGAAGAGCAAAGCAACCTAAATATAGACAGCACTCCCAAACCCCTCAACGACTAGCTGTCACATATTACCAAGAGTATTCGCACCCTGCACAAACTTAAAGTGCCTCTTCATTGATTGGTGTGTGGTATTATTGGTGAGTGAGGGGGTGAATGCACGGAAAACTCAATTTTTTAATGAATTGATGCACAAGTTCAAGGTTGGGACAGATGAATGAGTAACTGCTTGAACAGAAGCATCGAGGCACATCCATTTATATGCCTGACCGCAAGGCTTTGCCAGTGCTTAATTTTTTTTAACGCGAAGTATGCTTTCCAGTTGTCATTCTGGTGCCCCACTTTCAAAACCATGATAATGCACGCTACTCATTGTTGAAATGTTTGACTAAGTCTATAATAAACATCACTGCAGATAAAAGTGCACCTCACCCCAACTTGTTACTGTGATGGTGTAAAATTTACTTCCTATGTTTGATATCCAGAGTTTTCACAAAATACTTTTCTATGTACGCAGGACAGTGGCAAAGTGCTGTTTTGGTTGTGCCCAGCCCACAAGCATGCAGATGAGCTGTTTCAGTCGTTACAGAAAAGAAAACAACATTGACAGACTGTCAGTTCATTGGCTTTCATTTCTGTGGCATTCGCTATAAATGTAAATTTAGTATATCAGTAGCTCTGGGACATTGGCCTCAGAAGGTTGTGTTTTTGAATACACATGCATACTCCAGCGAAGAGGCAGGTTTATCACCTGGCTTAACAAGACAAATAAAGCTAGAAGCATTCTGCTATAGATTAAGTAACCTGGGAGGGACCACGTTTGCTGGCCCTGCACAAGATAAAACTACCAGCAGTGTCCCATTAAATAACAAGAGATTTCCTGGAAGGTGAAATGTGACTTAAAGGATTAGTCCATATGCAGTGGACCAAAGCCCATAAATGCTCTGATTGCTTTTGAGCTCCAAATATCAGCAACACCAACGTTTTTATTGACCCAGTCAGTTAAGGGTAGGGTGTCCCATACTGAAATATAAATCCAAATTTGTATCATTTAGGCGCTTGCTAAATACTTTGTAAATCAGCTTTTGAATGAAGGTAAAACCAAAATAAATGTGAAAAATGTAGGCTTCTCAAATAACCAAGATACATTGATGCAGCATTTTAAAAATAGTTATTTTGTCAAGATAGTAGGCTAAACAGTTTTTTTAAATTGGTGGAATTTAACATTTTAACTCCAAACATAGAAATCTTCTGTAATCCAAGCATGAGGCCAGCTTGGATCAGTTCCTTGCAGCAGTTAACTGTTAATAAAGAAAGAATAGTTTCACAAAAATAGTGTATGTCAGTTTGAAGTTTGTGTTAGTTCACTGTCCAACAGTAAGACCAATTTGCATTCCAAATTGACTTGTTTGGGAGAAGTAACTCATCTTGGGCAGCCACCAGGTGTTGGGCCATAAGGTGGTGGCACTCAGAATATGTACAGCGATCTTACCATTTTTAATTAAAATGTAGAGAGTTGCTACTTTGAGTGGGCAACTGATAGCTGACCCTGGAGGTGAATTTGCATGGCTGCTTTTTCAACATCCAGCCAGGTGGTGATTTGGTTGTCATCAGCATAGCAGTAGTGGAAGACGCCATATGATCTAATCATTTTGGCATAGATACTTGTATGTTTAAAAAAAGTTTAGGTTTTTTAATGAGCCTTGAGGGGTTCTGCAAGAAAGACATTAACTAGAAGCGAAAATAAAGATAGCCGTGTCCGCTGTAGCTTTGTCAGGAAACAAAGTGAACAATTGTAAGGCACTGTCCCTCACCCCTGTTTCTAATAGACGCTGCAACACCATGTGCCGTATTCAAGCAGCGCATCCACCCGTGTCAAGAGTCATACAAATGTAATCCAAAATGTTACCGGTATTCTGTCCCTTGTAAATAATGAAAGCCTGCCAGGGTGGCATTGTTTGCAAGGATCAGCAAGTTCTTGGTGGGAAAGCACACAGTTGTAAGTCCATCTGGGCCTGAAGTACCATGCTGCCTAGTTACATCTGAACGCTTATTGCAATAATACCGTGTGGTGATTCTTCTTGGGAAATGCAGAAGACACTGAAAACTCTGGGGCTGATCATGTCCTCTGAGCCAAATGCTCCAGGAAGGGGATTTGGCACAGAGTCACTGTGCCAAATCCCTTTCATCAGAGTCCAACTCTCTTTGTGATCATTATGCTTACAGTCAAAATGTTGGTGCCTTTGATTGGTGTAGCTCCATTGGGTGTGTCGAGGCAAACCATGCTTCTCACTCAGTTAAATGTATATGTCCCATCTTTGGTAATTTGGAGTCCCCTTACAAGCACCGCACGTTCTCACGCAGTGACAAAAAAGAAGGAAAAGGTTAGCCTGTTTTAATGCTAAATGTTCTACATGGATATCTTTAATAATTTCAGATTCACTAAATCAGTTATTTTAATTTTACAAGTCACTACTTGCTTGTGAGAAATAGAAACAGCACATGGGAAAGCAGATTTATTGAGACCCTTATTCATTTGGACACTGTTAGACCTGGCATCCTTGGCGTGGTTTTCCCCTGTCTTTTTGGCTCTGCCTCCTGTATTTTTTGCTGTGTGCTGGAATTTGTTTCTGCTGGTCTAGATGCTTTGGGCACTTTGCCACTGCTAATCAGTGCCAAAGTGCAAGTGCTGCCTATGTTAACTGTGTTTATGGATTAGTGTTTCTATGATTTGCTTATTTGACTTACTACTAAGTCCCTAGTACAGTGAGTGCACTGTGTGCCCAGGGCCTGTAAGTCATATCCTGCGAGTGGACCTACAACACTGATTGTGCCACCTACACAAGCTGCTATTTAGAGGGGTCTCAGACCTGCCACTGCAGTGCATGTGCGCAGTCTCTACTGCCATGTCCACCTGGCAAGTGCACCCACTTTCCAGGCCCTAACCTTCCCTTTCTTTACATAAGCCACCCCTAAGGTAGGCCCAAGGTACCCTCATGGGCAGGGTGCAGTGTATGTGAGAGGTAGGACATGTCCTGGTGCGTGTGACATGCCCTCATAGTGAAATACAGTGTATTTCGTTTTTCACTATTGAAAGGCTATCTGTCCTATCGGATAGAATGGGGAATACTTTGTAACATCTTACAAGTACAACTTCCCATGGGGACGAGATAGAAAGATGTAGTTTAGTATGCCTGAACTCAGAATATAAAAATACATCTTTTAGTAAAGGTCATTTTTATATTGTGTGTTTGAAAATACCACTTTTAGAAAGTGGCTATTTTCTTGCTTAGCCATCCTGTGTGCCTCTGTTGGTTTGTGGATTGACTGTCTGGTTTTGGGTGACAGGGCCTGATGATGTGCATTCTCTTCAGACAGCCACTGGGGGGTTGAGGTGTGTCCTGCCTTTCCTGGATGAGTAAGGGCGCGTCAGAATAGACCTGCGCTGCATTTAGAGTAGTGGGAGATTTCCCTGCACCTGAATAGGCCTGGTCTGCCTTGGACAATGATGTCTCCACCTCCTGCCAGGAAGCTGGGCCAGAGAGGATAGAACTGGTTTTGACTGAGCAAAGAGCCTCTCTGCCACAAGAGAACAAAGAGGAATTCAGTATAAATATTGGGGCCCAGACCCCAGAACTTTAAATTACTTCTGGACTCAAGAGGAACCTCTGCCAAGGAGTTGAGCTGCGAAAGCTGAAGGAGAAGTACTGCCCCTTTGCTGTGTGCTGTGAGGGGTTGGCCTGCAGTGGCTGCTTCTGCCACGGAGAAGCCCTAGGCTTTGCTGTGTGCTGTGTATCCTGCTTGAAGATCTCCAAGGGCTTGGTGTAGAGCTTGCCTCCTGTTCTGAAGTCTCAGGGACCCAAAGACTTAATTTCCTATGTCCTCCTGCACCTGGAACTGCTGTTTCAGCTGCCAGAGAGGGAAATGGAAACATCGACCCTGTTGAGCGACGCCGCAAACTGCAATGAAGCCATGGGCACCGCTTGTGAAGTGCACAACGCACCGCCCAGACTTGCGCCGCACCCCCGACACCGTACCAACTCTGACACTGTCACCGAGGCCAGTGCCTGCACCGGAGTCGAGGGCACCGCTCGTGATGCTCACGACGCACCGCCCCGACTCGCACCGCAGCACCTGACTTCGCAGACGCCGGTGCTTCATTATCGCAGAGCTGATACCTGATGTGGGTTACCTCCCGAATGCATCGACCCCACCTCATCGTAAGGAACCAACCTCACCTCCCCTACAACAGTAAGGAACCGACACCTCATCTCCCCTGCATCACAGTAAGGAACCAACTCCTCACCTCCCATGTGGTCGTAAGGAACCAACGCCTCCCGGCGCCAACGAAGCATCACCTCCCCGACACCATGCACCGTCTGTTTTTATCGTTTACCAAGGTAGTGTTCTTTGGGATCCGTGTGACTCCAGGCCTGACGCTGTGCACCTCGCGTCGGCGCTGTACTTTAGGATTTTCATCTGTCATGACGTCGTAATAGCCCCAGGTGGAGCTATTTGTTGGTCCAAGCTTTATTTTTGTGAATAACCTATTTTTGATGATATCTTGAGATATATGTATGGTTGATTTTTGTCATTTTGGTCTTGTTTGCTTTAGATAAAGATTACCTATTTTTCTAAACTGGTGTGGTGTCCATTTGTAGTGTTTTCTGTTACTGTATGTGTGCACAAATGCTTTACACATTGCCTCAAATTTAAGCCTGTCTGCTCGTGCATAGCTACCAAGGGGCGAGCAGGGGTTGACTAAGGGCTAAATTCCCTTACCCTGACTAGAAGCAAGGGTCCCTACTTGAACAAAGGTGTAAGCCATTGCCAACTAGAGACCCCCATTTCAAACAGACACTGACTCCAAATGAATAGTGTCAACGTTACTTCACACAGGTAATGTATGCATTAGCTCCATCTTGAGAAACTTGTGGCCCAAACACTACACCACACACAATTCGCACAGGAAGGCATGACAGACACACAACTGCCATTTTTGGATCAATCCCATATGCATATTCTATTATTCCGATTTATACCTGCATTATCGCCGTAGAAGAACGTGGGGAATGTTTCCTATGGTTGTTTATGGTTTGGCACCAAGGCCGCTGACTGTGCAAATTCTATCAGAAACACTACACCTTTTCAAAACTTAAGCTGATATGTTTCTTCACACCCGAGAACCACAAAAAGCTACTGTCAGGTAAGGTATTCCATCATTCTTAATTTCTAATAAACTGACTCTGGGCTAAATTAGCATATAAACACAGTTCCAGGCCTCTCATTACAATTAATGTTTTTATTGAGTGTATCTTTAAGTACATAAACAGTTTGCTCCATGTGGTCTTACTTCTTCAGGAAAAATACTAGTCCATTTTAGAGCTTGCTCAATTTCTCTCAGAGATTTGTATTGAATGTAATGGTCACACACTACTGTTCATGATACTTACCCCCAGACAAGATCAGAACACTTCTCTTGCAGGTAAGGGAAGGCTGCTTCAACAAGCTTTTCTCTCAGTGTGACACATTTAAGTGCAGCACTCCTTTTTGTCTTGCATTGCTGTGTTTAAGTGGTGTCGACTTGCTTTGCACGTTGGAGGATGGCTGAAGGATCAACAAGGTATGGAGTCTAGCTCACACTGAGTTGAGGGTAATCTGCATGAGACCTTGGGTCACCATGAAGTTCATGCTGCCTGAATACCTTCATCCATAGGGACATTTAAACATAGATCTAAAACCAGGAAGTGCACTTCTCTCGTGTGAGAAATGGAACTAGATTTATTTAGAATGTCATCATTAGCTAAAACAGCTTAGTCCGCGCTCTCTAACAAACACAAATGCTATGAAATCAGAATACACATTTATATAATTATCATGTTGTGATTCCCGTAGGCTTAGTGCTTGTGTTTATTTAGTTGGTACTTATCAATTCTTTACTAAAAAAACTTCATTTTCGCATATATAGCTGTGACCCCTTGGAACGTTATTCTCTGCATTTTCTGGTCCTCTCACCCCCTCTATTTTTGGTCGGTTTACTTTTTTATTCATAAATGACTATTGATATTCTGCAAGGTGTTACATTTTATTTATTATGGTATTAAGTTTTACATTGCTATATTCCTGTTCCTAAACCGCCCCTCCTTTCTTTGTATGTTGGTATCTCCCTTCTGTCTCAGGGAGGCTGCCTTAGAATGTTTACTATGAGGCAGTTGCTGTATTCGTGGTGGAGAGAGGAGACCGGTATTAAAGAGTTCTAACTTACCTTGCTTGAAGATTCATCTTTTCATCACTGGCGACGATCTGTGGAAGGGGACAGACGACACCGGCTCCTCCCCTTTTGGTGTGCTACTCCTCCAGCATTTCCTCATGGTTCTCCACCTACAATTTCTAGATTGTGGACTAAGGTACTGTTTTGGTTCTCCTTCTTTGGTTCCTGTGTGGCTCCCTTCGTACCACATTGCCCTCATCATCATTCCGAGGCGTGTCCTGCTCCTCCGTTTCTGTCAGCCTCCGCCTCCTCTTTACTGAGCAGTGTTTCTGACATCTCCACCACCCTCCGCTTACCGACTCCCCCATTAGACGTGCTCCTGCTCCTTCGCTCCTGTCAGCCCCCGTCTCATCTTTCCGGAAGACTTCTTCCTGGGCGGAGTGAAGTTCTGTTTCCGTCTTGGGACATTATTGATGCGTGGCTGTGAGGGAATTGCTGTTGTGGGCGGTTTCCAACCTTCTCTGAGGCGGAGCCCCCCCTCTTGAGAAACACATTGCTGCTCCGGTCTCAACGCTAGGAGGGCGGATCCTTTGATTTCCTGAGGTGGAGACTTCCTCGGTGGGAGTCCTTGCCCCTCCCCGGGGTGTGTCTTTTGTCTCGCTCAACGCTGTGGAGGGCGGTTCAAATTCCTTTAGGCGAAGTTTTCCTCTGTTCGGAGCCTTTGCTGCTCACCGGGGTGTGTTTTTGCCTTGCCACTCCCTCTCGCACTCCACACCTTTGGGCTTCTACTAATCGCATTTCTCCTGCATTGTGTGTCTTGTCTCGGTGACACGCACACCCTGGAGCATTCCCTTATTCCTTTCTGTACCACAGCGTGTCATGTCACGGTGACACGCACACCTTAGAGCATTATTCGTATCCTGCTTTTCCGCGTGTCAGACCACGGTGACACGCACACCTCGGAGCTTTCATCATACTTCATTCTACATTACATCAGCGTGTCATACCACGGTGACACGCACACCTTGGACTTTCTCCCAAATTCTAGTATCCTGCATTGCGTGGTGTTCCATTGAGCACACACAGTTATCCTCCTGTGCTTGCCATCACGGTGACATGCACACCTCATCATCTCCTGCATTTTCTGCATCCTTGGTTTCCTATCATCATCTATTGTGTGTCCTTCCACGGTGACACACACACCTTCATTTTCTTCTATTCAGCTGCCATTCTCAGAGTATGCCTTAAATTTCATATTTCTCTCACTTTGTGTATAATTAAAGTATATTTATTCTTGTTATTATGATGGCAGCTGCTAGCATGTCTTAACCCGCACCTTTCTTGAATGAATTCGGTGAACCCAGTATTCCATGGAAGGAATGGGAAAATATTTTTGAATCGTACTTAATGGCGATTGGTGGAGAAAAATGTAGTTCCATAAGGAAACACATTCTGTTACACAGTTTGGGTCCTCATGGAAGGAAAATATTTGAGTCCTTACCTGAACCTGATGACAATGATGCCGATTAGGAGGTAGAAGAGGATGCCTACAAGAGTACCTTGTTAAAGTTACAAATTCTTTTTGTTGATAAAATTAATATAGTACTGGAGAGGCACAAATTCTTTAGCAGATCCCAAGGTAAACAAACTGTTTCCACCTATGCAGCGATACTCAGAGGACTAAGTAAATTCTGTGAGTTTCATGATTTAAATGATTCCCCCATTAGAGATCAACTTGTGTGTTGTACAAATAATAATAAGATTCAAGAGAAGTTATTGCAAAAGCAACCCAACCTTCAAGAGGCCATAGAAATACCCAAATCCATCGAGCCATCTGTATAAAAGAAATTAAATCTCCTGATCCCAAAGAGCAAGTGTCAGAAATTACAAATTTAGAGTCAGAAATTGCAGTTTGTAAAATAAAGAATGACAAATGGCATTCCCAATCAAGAGATTCAGAATTTTTTTAATTTAGATGCTTTGGTTGTGGAAGCAATAATCATTTAGCCAATAGTCCCAATTGCCAAGCAAAATCCGTCATTTGCAGAAAAAGCAACAAAAGGGGTCATTTAGCAAGAGTTGGCAAAAGTTTCTCAAAGAAAAACTAGGGGAATGTTGCTCTTGATGAGAAATCTCAAGTTAAGAAAATGATTTTACAGGTAAATGATAATTGTATTGACAATCAACAAAGGTATCCTGAATGTAATATGTTCATAGATGGTAAAATGGTTAAAATGTTTCCCGACTCATGCTCACCGTTCACCCGGGTTAATTACTCAGACTTCAAATCTATTTTAGGTGGAAATAAAAATAATTTATGTACAGCTATTTCACCCCATGGATACAATAAGGACCCCATACCTATGAAAGGCATGATTAAAACTCTCATATCCTTTAAAGATCGTTCAACGGTGGGCAAAGTCTACATTGTAGAAGAAGGATTAAACTTACTAGGCTGGCAACATCAAAGAGAATTGGGCATCAAACTTGATCCCAACAATTCAGAACAAGTTTTAGCCATAAAACAATTGGTTAATAGTGAGCACATTAATAATGAATTTCCAGAAGTTTTTTCAGAAAAATTTGGCATCCTTAAAGATTTCCTGCACAAAATCCAATTGAAATCTGATGCTAAACCAGTGGTACACAAAACAAGACCTATACCCTACCTTATGTGGGAACCTTTAAGGAAAGAATTGTCAAGATTAGAAAAGTTGGGTATTATAGAACCTGTTGATTGCTCCGACTGGGTAGCTCCCATTGTTATCGGAAAAAAAACCCACAGTGAAGACATTAGGCTATGCATTGACCTTCATGACCTGAACAGTAACATCTGGGTAGAAAGACATCCTCTACCTCGCATCCATGAGATGTTAAGCACGATAGGTGAAGCTAAATCTAAATCCGTATTTGTAAAGCGCGAACTACTCACCCTTACGGGTCTCAAGGCGCTGGGGGCCGTCGTGGAAATTAAGTGAGCTATTGCCCAGAGTCACAAGGTGCTGAGCTGAGCTGCCGCCGGAGACGGGGATCGAACCGTGAACCCTGTGCTCCAAAGTCAGCTGCCCTGGCCGCTGCACCACACCTCTCCACCTGCACCTGCACCACACCTCCCCTACATGTTTCAGTGTTCTGGATCTCTCCATGGCTTATCACCAGGTCGAGTTACATCCAGATTCCAGACGTCTTACTGCATTTACCACACCCATGGGCACATTTATGTTCCGCCGCATGCCTTTTGGGCTGGCCTCTGCAGCAGCAGTTTTTCAAAAGATTATGCAACATGTTTTAGATGGTGTACAAAAGGCATTATGCTTCCAAGATGATGTATTAATTTACGGGGCTACCATTGAGGAACACGACAAGATATTGAGGGAGGTTCTTTCCAAATTTAAGAATGCAGGTCTTTCTTTAAAAAAAAGAAAAGTGACAACTAGGTGTAGAAGCAGTAGAATATCTGGGACACTGCATTTCTAAGGAGGGTTTTAAACCCAAATACAGCTTACTAGAAGCTATAAAAGACGCCCCTGCACCAGTAAACAAGGAAGAACTCAAATCGTTCTTGGGGTTAGCTGAATATATGGCAAAATATGTACCTCCATTTTGCGGATTTAACCTCTAACCTTAGAGAACTCATAAAGAACCACACACACTACCAATGGTTGGATAAACATCAAGTTTCATTCTTGAAAGTCAAAGATGCCATTCTCTCAGCCCCATACTTGTGCAATTTTGAACATAATCGTGAAACCATACTTACTACTGACGCAAGCAACAAGGGTTTAGGAGCTACCCTTTCCCAAATAATTGACGGCAAGGAAAAAAATTGTCGCCTTTGCCTCACGCACCCTCACAAAATCTGAAATGAGCTACTCTGTAGTAGAAAGGGAAGCCCTAGCCTGTTTTTGGGCTGTCAGGCATTTCAAGTTTTTTCTATGGGGCATACAATTCTGCATACGCACAAACCTCTAATTTTCATGTTCAATCCCAAGGGCACATCTTGCAGCACTCCCCGTATAGCTAGATCGGTCTTGGGTTTAGAGAGCTTCTGCTTCAAGGTAGAATATGTTCCTGGCAATCTTAATTCTGCAGCAGATTTTCTTTCCATAGCTCTTCTGGACAAGGTGGAGCAATTTGAGACCACTGAATATCCTATCCTACAACTTAATTCCTCTACTATCACATCTCAAGAATGGTCAGAGTGTATGAACAAAGACACCACCATGAATCAACTCTTAACGTACACCTTACAGGTTTGGCCTAGTTCCATTGGTTCTATCAGTGATGATGCCAGAAAATTCTGGGAAGTCCGTCATGAACTCAACATTAATCAGAATGTTCTTCTTAGAAATGACAAAATAATACCACCTGAACCATTAAGATGCAGAATTGTAGACCTTGTACATGAGGGTCACCTCGGCAGAAGCTTAACCAAAGCTAGACTACAAGAACGTTATTGGTTCCCCAACATGGATTCCATTGTAGAAGACAAAGTTAACAAGCATTGGAAATGCAATAGGTCTCGCATTTTTTTTAAGTTAGAGCTATTGGCATTGTAAATGGCAATGTCTGTTACCTACTAAGGGAGGATGGAGGGAGCAGTTGGTGTCGGAGTGCCAAAATGCTCTGTTGGAGAGTGACTGGCCAAAAGTAAACCAAACAAGCAGCGACTTTTAAAATAAGTGTTTAGCCAGAGATATTGACTTTACCTATGTCTTTAAGCTGTGCTGTACATAAGTCTGCAGCATGCTGAAAAGTTATAATAAAGAAGTGTCAGAAGCATTTTTGTTACCTTAGATATGACCCAAAAAACATTATGTACAACTGAACGACCATATTAAAAAAGTATTAAAAATAATGTCTTGAGTGTTTTTTCTCCTTTCAATGCTGGCAACTTGTATCTGCCTGTCCCAATGGTTGATTGTTGTGGTTTTCTTTGTTATGGGGGGGCATAAATAACAGGAGGGTGAAGGTCAGTCAGTCAGTCAGTGAGAGTGAGTGAGAGAGTCAGTCAGTGAGAGAGAGTCAGTCAGTGAGAGAGAGTGAGAGTCAGCCAGTCAGTGAGAGTCAGCCAGTCAGTGAGAGTCAGCCAGTCAGTGAGTGAGAGTCAGCCAGTCAGTGAGTGAGAGTCAGCCAGTCAGTGAGTGAGAGTCAGCCAGTCAGTGAGTGAGAGTCAGCCAGTCAGTGAGTGAGAGTCAGCCAGTCAGTGAGTGAGAGTCAGCCAGTCAGTGAGTGAGAGTCAGCCAGTCAGTGAGTGTGAGAGTCAGTCAGTCAGTGAGTGAGAGATTCAGTCAGTGAGATAGTCAGAGAGTGAGTCAGTGAGATAGTGAGAGTGAGTCAGTGAGATAGTGAGAGTGAGTCAGTGAGAGTGAGAGTCAGTGAGTGACAGTGAATGAGAGTGAGTGTCAGTCAGTGAGTGAGAGAGTGAGTCAGTGAGATAGTCAGAGAGTGAGTCAGTGAGATAGTCAGTCAGTGAGAGTGAGTCAGTCAGTGAGAGTGAGTCAGTCAGTGAGAGTGAGTCAGTCAGTGAGAGCCAGTCAGTGTTTTAGCGAGGGAGTCAGTCAGTGAGAGTGAGTCAGTCAGTGAGAGCCAGTCAGTGTTTTAGCGAGGGAGTCAGTCAGTGAGAGAGAGTCAGTCAGTGAGAGAGGGTCTGTGAGAGTGAGAGAGTCTGTCAGTGATAGTCTGTCAGTGAGAGTGAGTCAGTGAGTCTGTCAGTGAGAGTGAGTCTGTCAGTGAGAGTGAGTCTGTCAGTGAGAGTGAGTCTGTCAGTGAGAGTGAGTCTGTCAGTGAGAGTGAGTCTGTCAGTGAGAGTGAGTCTGTCAGTGAGAGTGAGTCTGTCAGTGAGAGAGGGTCTGTGAGAGTGAGAGAGTCTGTCAGTGATAGACTCACTGACTCACTCTCACTGACAGACTGTCAGTGAGAGTGAGTCAGTCAGTGAGAGCCAGTCAGTGTTTTAGCGAGAGAGTCAGTGTTTTAGCGAGAGTCAGTCATTGAGAGAGAGTCAGTCATTGAGAGAGAGTCAGTCATTGAGAGAGAGTCAGTCATTGAGAGAGAGTCAGTCATTGAGAGAGAGTCAGTCAGAGTGAGAGAGTCTGTCAGTGAGAGGGAGTCTGTCAGTGAGAGGGAGTCTGTCAGTGAGAGGGAGTCTGTCAGTGAGAGGGAGTCTGTCAGTGAGAGGGAGTCTGTCAGTGAGAGGGAGTCTGTCAGTGAGAGTGAGTCTGTCAGTGAGAGTGAGTCTGTCAGTGAGAGTGAGTCTGTCAGTGAGAGTGAGTCTGTCAGTGAGAGTGAGTCTGTCAGTGAGAGTGAGTCTGTCAGTGAGAGTGAGTCTGTCAGTGAGAGTGAGTCTGTCAGTGAGAGTGAGTCTGTCAGTGAGAGTGAGTCTGTCTGAGAGTGAGTCTGTCTGAGAGTGAGTCTGTCTGAGAGTGAGTCTGTCTGAGAGTGAGTCTGTCTGAGAGTGAGTCTGTCTGAGAGTGAGTCTGTCTGAGAGTGAGTCTGTCTGAGAGTGAGTCTGTCTGAGAGTGAGTCTGTCAGTGAGAGTGAGTCTGTCAGTGAGAGTGAGTCTGTCAGTGAGAGTGAGTCTGTCAGTGAGAGTGAGTCTGTCAGTGAGAGTGAGTCTGTCAGTGAGAGTGAGTCTGTCAGTGAGAGTGAGTCTGTCAGTGAGAGTGAGTCTGTCAGTGAGAGTGAGTCATTGAGTCTGTCAGTGAGAGTGAGTCATTGAGTCTGTCAGTGAGAGTGAGTCATTGAGTCTGTCAGTGAGAGTGAGTCATTGAGTCTGTCAGTGAGAGTGAGTCATTGAGTCTGTCAGTGAGTGAGTCATTGAGTCTGTCAGTGAGAGTGAGTCATTGAGTCTGTCAGTGAGAGTGAGTCATTGAGTCTGTCAGTGAGAGTGAGTCATTGAGTCTGTCAGTGAGAGTGAGTCATTGAGTCTGTCAGTGAGAGTGAGTCATTGAGTCTGTCAGTGAGAGTGAGTCATTGAGTCTGTCAGTGAGAGTGAGTCATTGAGTCTGTCAGTGAGAGTGAGAGAGTTAGTCTGAGAGTCGGTGTGAGTGAGTCGGTGTGAGAGTGAGTCGGTGTGAGTGTGAGTCGGTGTGAGAGTGAGAGTCGGTGTGAGAGTCGGTGTGAGAGTGAGAGTCGGTGTGAGAGTCGGTGTGAGAGTCGGTGTGAGAGTGAGAGTCGGTGTGAGAGTGAGAGTCGGTGTGAGAGTGAGAGTCGGTGTGAGAGTCGGTGTGAGAGTCGGTGTGAGAGTCGGTGTGAGAGTCGGTGTGAGAGTCGGTGTGAGAGAGAGAGAGTCGGTGTGAGAGAGAGAGAGTCGGTGTGAGAGAGAGAGAGTCGGTGTGAGAGAGAGTTGTCTGTGAGAGTTGTCTGTGAGTGGGCTTTGCAATACAAAAGGTGACTGCAGCAGGTGCATCCAGAGAGGAGGAACTAGCAGGTGTCCTGGCGGAAGAGCAGTAAGAAGTGGTCTGGGAATATCTCCTATCGCTTGAAAACAGGCGTCTGAGGAGGCATTCAGCCGTGCTAGGAAAGTAGTGAATTCAAACTAAGCCCCACTTCGGCAAGAACAAATAGGGTTGAATGCTCCAGCATACCAATAGAACTCGCGTTGCAGTCTCTTTCGGAGGCTAATTGTCCTTGCTTCGTGCTCACTTTATGTACAGTGGCAGGATGTGGCCTAACGGCCAGAGCTGCCAACTTTGTAGCTGGGGAACCAGGGTCGAGCCTTGGTGTTGGCTGAACAGCCTGTGATACTGGGCAAATCTCATAATCTCCCGGTGCCTACCAAAAGCAAGTATTTGCAATGCAATAGGTCTCGCATTTACGCGAGTTTAAGCTATTGGCATTGTAAATGACAATGCCTTCTATTTATGTTTTTAAAACGAAAACAAAAATAAAAGGCATTGTTATTTGCAATGTCAATAGCTCAAACTCGACGTAAATGCGAGTCCTATTGCATTGCAAATGCTTGTTATATAGTGCTTTAAAGCAGCATTCCTCACTTTTTAGCCACTCAAGCCAGCACCAGAACACGTTATCGATGACGTGAGAGTCCAAGTTAGTTTTTTTATAGCGCTTTAAAATCAGCACTTTAATGACACTCAAAGCAGCACCAGACCATATTACCAATAACATAAATGAGCGCACATGTATTGAATCCCAGCGTAGATTTATACAGCGCTTTACCTTTATTAGACAGACAGCACCAGGACATTTCAGTGGCGTATGGAGACTGAAATCTTTACCAGAGCACGGTAGTTTTTATATAGCGCTCGGGAAAAGTAAGGGACCGAGGCACAAGGAAGTGAAGTGATTTGCCAAACTGGGCTCTACGGTTGACGAGTGAACTATTAGCCTGCATGTCCTTTTGAAAAGAGTCAACAAAGACTCAAACGGGTGGGGGCGGGTTTGAGGGGGTCAAGAAGGAGAGGGCTGTTCCAAACGGGCACCGTATGAAAGAGATGTTTGTCTGATAATATGGTTACTTTTAAAACAAATTCTTTTGTGATGCTCTAACAGTGACGGTGTGCTATATTTGGACACATCGGTGCGCTTAGGGAAAAGTAAACATAACAGCATGACAGTTAATAGCAGGACAAGAACTATAATGTAGGTATAGGAGCGACGGTGTTTATGTACGAGAACACGGGGGTCAGGAATGGGAGGAATTTTAAAAGGCGGCTGTCACAGTGCTAAACACAGGCTGGGTAGTAATCACAGGAGCATTCAGCACCAATCGACTGACTTCTAGGCACTCCACTAACGTGTGTTCGAATTAGCCAACTGAAATGTCCACCTTACCCCACCAAGCTATATCTCTGGTCTGTATATCTTCAGCAAGTTCAATAGGAGCCTAGAATTAAGAAAAAAAATACCTTTTTCACATCAAAAGTGAAAGAACAATGTTGCCAGTCACCGAATTTCCCATTTCACCAGTGCGATCAAATGTGCACATTTCACGCATATAACACAACACAGATATCAACTTAAATTACTTTTAAACAGTAATTATTTGCGAGAACATGTGTGCGTGCGTTTTTGTGTGTGTCCCCGCCAGGCATGGAATCCAAAGCAAGCAGGAATAGCTTTGGAATAACGCCCAAACATGCTCGAGTGCTACCAAAAGAAGTCCAACGCTACGTAAAGGCAAGGACAATAAATGTAAGCGGCGGCAGAAAGTAACATTAAGAAAAAATAAACAGTGGTACGCGCGCACCACAGAGGAGCAGGGGGAGGGAGCGCGGCAGCGAGATGAACGCGCGCTGCTGCGCGTGCTGGCTACCGTCGGGAATGGGCGCGGCAAAGGCGGGACATGCGCCCGCCTTTGCCCAATCGCGTGCCGTTTTTGTAAAAAAAACGCACGCTCCAGCCAATGTGGGCTTCCCAAAGCAAAACCACACGCACGAGCGTGTGGGCAGCTTTCAGAAGCCCTTTCTAGAGGTCTCGCGCTGCGCGAGCAGGTCTGCGCACTGCAACGCTAGGCGCGAGACCTAAAAACTGCCAAATTTGTGCCAACAGCGATAAATCTAAAATAACTCGTAAAACCCCCATCTCTCCTGTATCAGTCCCAGATAAACCATGGGAGAAGATTGCCCTAAGCATAATTGGTCCCATGAATCAAAAAGGGGTGTTGAAACGTTTTGCCTTTGTCTTCAAATCAAAAAAATCAAATCAAAACAGCTTTATTCGATTATTACAAAATAATCATAAAAGCACAGTTAAGAAAAACCATCAAGTTAGCACATATATAAAATTCACATATTAATACACATAAAATTCATCACATCATAATTGATTTCCTACATCTTAAAACATTCTTTAAGAATGATAAAACAGTAGCAACTATTTGTATATCCACTAAGGATTGTAACATCAAATAGGCTGGACGACATTGTCTTAAGCCACTGTTTCTTAAAATTGGGGAAATCCACCTCTTCCTTTGAAAGGAGTAAAATTTACAGAAAAACAGGACATGGATTGTCGTTTGTGAAGACGAGTCGTCACAGGGGCATTTGCACAACGTCATTGCCCAATCGTTCTGCACCGGGAATGTAACTAATCTATGGAATAATCCTAATCTCAGTCGGGTCAATAAAAATCTATTATGATCACTTATCATCAAACCTAAATATGGCTGGAGTCTGTCAGTAGACACAGTGAGCTGATGGGCTAATACAGATACTTTCTTCAATTCATCATTGCTTCTAATACCCTCCAAATGATTCAAACATATGGCTCTCAGATCTTTCCTCGATAAATCACATAAACTTGTTGGATTCAGAAAATATTCGGGATGGCCTAAGGTGCACACAAAGTTTTTAATATACATAAGCCATCTTATGTGCGCCACCCCATCGAGACTGCCACAATCCTGTAATATCTGTCGGTTCAGCCCCAACTGTTCCTTCGTCCAGATCCTATGCCACATAAGTACAGGTTGAATTTTACAAATATCTGATAAAAAGGTCATCCCCAATTCCATGTGACAAATATAGGTAGAGGTACTCTGTGGAACAAGCAAAAGAAATCTTAAGAACTTATTCTCAATTAGTTGTAATGAGTGAACCTCCTCGTAACCCCAAATGCCCGCCCCATAGGTAGCGATGGAGATGCACTTTGCCTTATATATTTGTAAAAGTGCCTCGGGAGCCCGTTTCCCTAGCTTTCTACTAAAATTCATTAAGGCGGCAACAGCTTTTGAAAACAACAGCTTCCTAGACTTTATCGCTTGGGTCCAGCTCCCCCTTCTATCGAAGAGAATCCCCAGATAGGAGAAAGTTTTACAACTTTCTAATTGATTGGTGCCTAAAATTACATTTCTACATTGTTCGCTACCAACCCCACATTTCATTACAAACGTTTTTGAGATGTTAATATTTAAGCCCAATTTTGCCATAAAATTTGAAAAACTGCAAACCAACCTCTGGATGCCCACTGGGGTGCGGGACATAAGAACCGCATCATCGGCATACAACAATGCAGGGATCGAACGCTTACCTACTCGCGGGAGGTCCTGGCATTCCTCCTCCAACGTTTTCCCCAGATCATTTATATATAACGTAAAGAGGAAAGGTGCCAGGACACACCCCTGCCTCACGCCCTTCATCACCTTAAATTGTTTCGTACATTCCCCCCCAGCCCAAATCGGATCCTTGCATTTGCCCCAGCGTATAGTTGTCTTAAAAACACTATTAGAGGAAGATCCACCCCTATATTCTCTAAGATTCTCCATAATTCTTCATGAATTACGGAGTCAAACGCCGCTGTCAAATCGACAAACGTCAAAAACAGCCTGCCCTTTTTTGCTTTTGTATATTTGCCAAGCAACATATTTAAGTTTAGGCCTTGGTCCACAGTTCCAAGGCCCTTACGAAATCCGTACTGTAAGTCACTCAGGATGGAATGATCTTCCGCCCAATCTTGCAATCTGGTTAGCAGGACCCTCCCGATAATTTTAACGGTGGAGTCGAGCAAAGATATCGGCCTATAACAGGCTGGGTTTGACCTGTCCCCTTTTTTAAAGATCGGAACCAATACCGACTCAGACCAAGATGTTAAAATACCAGAGGAACTGCAGGCGTTTAAAACTTGAGTCAATATTGGGCCCCACAACCCAATATTATATTTAAAAAGGTCCACCGGGATCCCATCTGGCCCGGGGCCTTCCCCCCGCACATGCCTCAATAGCCAAATTGACCTCAAACAAGTCAAAACTTAATTTATTGTCATCACTAGATTGTGCACGTACTGAGGGCACTATAGTCAAGTCCTCCTTGACTAACATTAATGCATTATGACTATAAAGCTTGGAAAAATGATTCACCCAATCTGCCTCCGTAATAGCAAGCTCTACAGAGGCCCTATCACTCTCCAGAAGAAAAGGTGCATTAACAGCCTTCCAAAAGGCAGAGGAATCCCTAGTCTTTGTACTGTGATATAAGTCCTGCCAAGCTTCTTCTTTAAGAGCCTTTTTTCTTATTTTTAGTGCCGCATTGTACTTGCTTCTGGCATCCCTTACCTCCTTCAGAATTCTCGGTCTGTTATGTAAGGCCTTTTTAAGTCTAATATGGGCTTTGGTACACTTTGCATCAAACCAACCTAAATTAGGCTGTTTGTTTTTATTCGTCTTCCTGAATAATTCCTGCTTAATGCAGTCTGCAATATTTAAAAACCCATCAATTATATTTTTATTCGATGAATCCTCATCTAGACAAACCAGAACCGACTTCTTACAATTTAAAATAAGTTTCTTCAAAAACATATCCGGGTCGATTTTATTCCATTTTAACGCATACCCATTCTGCCTAGATAGGGCTATGGTACCCACAGTATTTGTCCTGTGATCTCTCTTCCCAGTCAGACTAGACTTCAACTGTATTGAGATGCTCAAAGGAAAATGATCACTCACGGCTATCTTATGAGTCAAAAAATCTCGTACCCTTGATTTATGTCTACAGGACATTAAAATAAAATCAATTAAAGACGTTTTGCCACGACCATTATAAGTAGAATTAAATGGTACAGACTTAAAACATAATAAATTGGCAAAACCCAAATCTGCATTGAACATAATTTCGTTCAAAATTTCTCCGTGATGATTATGTGCAAAATGTTGGAAAGACTGAGATTTATCGCAAGAAATCCCACAACACCCAGTATCAGCATAATTACAAATGTTACAATTGAAGTCCCCGCCCCATAAAATACATACATCTCTATTGGGTAAAATCTGGATATTTTGTATAATAGTACCAATTGATCTCACGGCTCCCTCAAACCTATCATGGGGTAAATTATTATAAAAGTTGACTACTAATAGGCTAAATGATTTATCAATAACTAAACGCACAACCTGGTAATATGGATCATCACCTATTATATCAATTTTATCAAAATTCAGTAAATTTGCGACATATAAACCTAGGCCCCCTTTTGCTCTACCTTTGGTAGACGGGACAGCCGGGGTGTGAAAGGTTCTAAAACCATTAATATGGATAGGATCCTCAATCCAAGTCTCCTGTAGACTAATAACATCAAATCGATTCACAAAATCACACCATGTATGATCTGTCACCTTGGATCTCAGGCCTGCGACATTCCAGGATAAAAACTGACAGCAGTTCTTCCTGCTATCTCTACTAGCTTCAACAGTTGAACCAACTTTGGGTACAATAGTAGGAGGAGAAGAGTGCGGGATAATGGAAGGCCAAGAATTGATAGAAGAGGTGGCCACACTTGGGGTAGATTGCACCACATCTAACAAATCTACCACGGTTAAATCACCTTTCTTGCATATAGGGCTCCCAGAAACACCATCCAATGACCTTAGTTCCTTATACAATTGTGCATTTACAGTGTTATCCTGCTTCATACCATAATAGCTATCCATCCTCCTCACATGATCTAAATCCAGTCAATCTACCTCCTCTAAATTAGGAAGAATGTCAAACCTATTATGGACTTGTACATTGTACCGATGTTCATGAACCAATAAGTGGGAGTCAGTGGGTACAGTTGAACAGGTTTCAGTAGTAGATTTATAAAAATAACCCAGGGGAAAAATATTAATATCGGAATTCAGAAGAACCCGATTACCTACCCTGGAAAGGATCATTTGAACGAACTGGGGATGACAAAATGATAAAACCACACAATCACCACTTAACTTCTTAGGGCCTCTACCCACCCAGCTTATCCTTCTTGCCATCTTGAACTCAGAAAATAACCTTTCAGTCTGGCCTAACTTAGTTCCCAACCAGCAAAGGCATTTATTTCTGAGTGAGTCCCAGGATTCTTCAACTCCTGGAGATAAACACGGGACGTTCGCTAATACAACTGTGTATGGAGTGACCTCTGGGGGAGGTCCAACGTAGTCTGTGAATAAAAAATCTCCTGACTGTCACGTACGGGGTATGGATCCTTGCCTCTCTTCTCACGAGATATTAATGGACGCGGGCCAAGGTTGATCCTCTCCTCTAGCATATCCCTGTTATGTGACCTCATAGTAGATGTACTAAGTGAGTTAGATGACAGTTGTAAGCCCGCCAATGTGGGTTTGTTCCGGCCCCCTGACTGAGAAATATTCCTACTCGGAGCCTCAGGACCCAAGTCAACCCGCTTTATTTGTTGACTGCATGATCTAAGGTCCTCACCACAGTTAGATTGAGAAGGAATTTGCCCGTCCGTGTCTGTATAATTATTGTGCGGTCCCACTAAGCTTGGTAAGCACGGTTGATAGAGGACCGGGCGTTTAGACAACGCCGCCTCAATATTGTCTAGTCTAGTGGACAAACCTGCCAAAGTATCTCGGAGAAATATATCCAGTGACTCTAATCTGAGTTTCAAGAAGTTGGCATCAATTTGGTTATTACGCAGGGCCCCAACTACTGGTCTCTCCTTCTTACTAAGTTTAGGCTTATGATGGTGCTGAGCTTTCTTAAGTGTGTTACTCGGGGTTTTAACGATGGTATTAGTTGGAGCCGGTACAGAGTCCGGACTTAAGATATGTGACAGATCTATATTACGAGGTCTCTTATCCGGGGGTTGAAGGACACTCTCATGGTCACTAATAGAAATTTGTTCCACAGTGTTTACTATACACCCGTTACTAACGCCAACCTCGCTAGGTACAGATGACTGTTGGGGGGCAGAGGAGGGTTGCTCTGCAGGTATCACCTCCGCTAAAGAGACAGGCTCGGTACTTAATTTCTCCGTATTGATGACTTCCTCAACTGAGATAATCTGTTGTTCTATAGCACCCATAGCCCCGGTCAAATAATTTAATAGGGTCTGCCGGGGAGCCGCCTCCCGACCTGGCCTTGGTGCACTCTGTGTTTTTCTTTTCCCCATCATAAACTAAGAAAGGCACACTAAAACCCAACTTATTATTAAAAATAGAACTGAGGATTAGAGGTGAGACAAGGCAGCTACTAATTCTATGAGTCAAAATAAAATATAGAGTATATGACACAGTGACCCCCACTCAGATATAATCCCTCTACATATACTACGCACAACAATGCACAACAACCTGAAAACACAGACTACAAGCTTACTAGTTGAGAACAGTCCAGCCAAATAAGAAGTAACCCAGACCAGCCTCTTCCGGACTATGATGGACTAAGACGGGCCCGGGGGCCAGGTGCGACGTGCGTTGCGTTGCGGGCTGCAGCGAGTACGACTATGCTGTGTCTTGAAAGGCTTACCCAGATGGAAATGTTCAAACCAACTTGTTAAGGGGGTGGCCCTACTCTGCCTCTTCCTGACGATGACGGGCAAGGACGGGCCCGCCCTTGGCCCGGGCTTCGCCCGGGCGCGGCCCGCGCGCGTCCCGCGCCGCGAGGTAAAGTCGGCGCTTTTCAGCGCGGGTGATGGAGGCTCCTCCTCCTCCCCCTCAGTCCGCAAATGCAGCAGGGCACTTTGGGGCTTGTGGTCTCCCCAGCCAGATGCTTTCCGCGACCAGCAGCGCGTCCCGCGCCGCGAGGTAAAGTCGGCGCTTTTCAGCGCGGGTGATGGAGGCTCCTCCTCCTCCCCCTCAGTCCGCAAATGCAGCAGGGCACTTTGGGGCTTGTGGTCTCCCCAGCCAGATGCTTTCCGCGACCAGCAGCGCGTCCCGCGCCGCGAGGTAAAGTCGGCGCTTTTCAGCGCGGGTGATGGAGGCTCCTCCTCCTCCCCCTCAGTCCGCAAATGCAGCAGGGCGCTTTGGGGCTTGTGGTCTCCCCAGCCAGATGCTTTCCGCGACCAGCAGCGCGTCCCCTTTGTCTTAATAGACTACCAATCCCACTGGACCGTAATGAGAATGGTCAATCAGATTACCACAGATTCCCTCATCCAGTTCCTCAAAGACTCCTTTGTTACGGAAGGTATGCCTTCCACCATTGTCACGGACAATGGTGTTCAATTTACTTCGTCTGTCATGATGGAGTTTCTTAAAAACTTAAATATTGTCAATTTCAAACACCCCTTTATTGTCCTAGAGCTAACGGCCTAGTAGAAAGAATGAACCGCATGATCAAAGAATGCATACAATTAGCATGCACAAACAGGATTCCACACCACTCCGAACCAAGTTACGGGTATTTCCCCTTTCACTGCCCTTCAAGGGAGAAAACCCTGCACGAAATTCTTCCCTAACTGGTTGAGAGGCGGTGCCAGTGTTATGCGCAATGTACAGGCCACCAGAGATGAGATCAATGCACATCAAGCTAAGTACAAATCACATTTTGACTACAACCATGGCACTAAAATTCCGCAATGGGTTGTAGGAGATATGGGTGTGTGTCAAGAATCCTAGGATAGGTAATATTGACGCCAAATTTTCCAAACCCATGCAAATGACAGCGATCAAAAAAAATATAGCCATTATGAGTAATGGCCAGACATGGAGCATGGACAGATTGTCTAAATCTCATCCTATGACCGATGAGGCGTCCAATCACAGATCTACCACCACCATTCCACACACATACCCTACACACAGCTCCTCTGTAAATCAGAGGATCCGCAGGGTACCCACTTGGCACCAAGACTACACCATGTCCAAGTGATCTTTGTGCACCTGTTATCCATATTATATCATATCTTATCTCTTGTTTTTACACTTTTCGTTGTTTGCTTATTGTTTAGGAAGGAAGATGTGTTACATTTTACATTTTATTTATTATGGTATTAAGTTTTACATTGGTATATTCCTGTTCCTATACCTCCCCTCCTTCCTTTGTATGTTGGTATCTCCCTTCTGTCTCAGGAAGGCTGCCTTAGAATGTTCACTATCAGGCAGTTGCTGTATTCGTGGTGGAGAGAGACTGGTAATAAAGAGTTCTAACTTACCTTGCTTGAAGATTCATCTTTTCATCACAAGTCTAAGTTATGTAAAGGTTTCCTATATTGGCAAACTGCGGCTGATTACTTTGAACACTCCATGGTTTGTTTATCTCATGGTCTTTACTTGTGAATTTTCGGTGTGTATAACACGCATTTGATTTTATAATTTTATCAGTTTTAAACACTCAATACTTAAACATGTCAATACAAAAAAATATCTATGAGCCTTCGTGTAGAAAACAGTGGACGTTTGTATATATTTTTTCTACGGGTTATTGCAGTGTCATTTTTTCCACAAATATAATTTCATATTTTTGGGTCACTGTGGGGCATGCTGAAAGGTAATTTAAGCAATGTAGCGGGAAAGGCCAATATGATTATAAAATCTAACGTGGGGTCTTGTTTTTAGGATTAATTGGTCTCTTAAAATAAACGTGAACAATACTCTTATATTCTGCCAAATGCATTTATTTTATGCTTGTTTATTGCAGCTTCGACAGTTATCTCGAGTGAACCATCCCAACATTGTAAAACTATACGGAGCCTGCCTGAATCCAGTAAGTTTTTTTTTTTTTTACTGTCAAACGACTGAAGACATTAATCGTCATGTAGCTATGTTACCTTTTGTATTTAATGCAATACTGCCTCTGTAGTAGATGTGCGGCTAATTTGTGAAATCGCGTTTGCCTGTTTTGCAGTGAAAGTAATTTGTTGTAAATGTCAGGTTTCCATTAAGATGGCACATATTAATCCTTTAGTGCTTCTGCAATTATTGTTCAACTTTTAGCGGGCCTTTTCTAGGTTGTAGTTGGATTTTCCAGGTCGT
This sequence comes from Calotriton arnoldi, assembly GCA_963921515.1. Classification (NCBI taxonomy): domain Eukaryota; kingdom Metazoa; phylum Chordata; class Amphibia; order Caudata; family Salamandridae; genus Calotriton; species Calotriton arnoldi. The sequence continues at coordinate 653,602 of CAWUFW010009065.1, read as the reverse complement.
TATGTTGTTCATGTGGTCATTAAGTTCTGACTAGACAAAGCACAATAAGGCTAGGTAAGACAGTATCCATATGGTTCTACCAGCAGGGTGCATGAGGAAAGGGGGCTGGGGTTACTTTGATTTTTATTCAGAATAATAATTTTTCACTGTGGTTTTGGAGGGTTATTCAAAGCTCAGAGCTTACTGAATTTTGCAGATACAAATTTAGATGTTTTTCTGAAAGGATAAACATTTGCTGTTAAACCCACGTGGTTTAAGCAAAAAAAGAGATACCGAATAAGATGTTACAGAAAAACAATGCTTATTTACATATTGGCACTCTCCTTGCACGTGGCTGGCTCGCTGGACAGTTTTAAGTATGAGGCCGACGTCTGATTAAAAACCGGGAACATAATTTCCAGCCTATTCGGCCCCCTTCCATCTAAAAATGGGTAGACCTTTCGATGAAACGGAAACGCAGGTTATTAGAAAAAAACTAAGTAGAATACTCGTTTGGAAAACTGTTTCTTGCACACGTGATTTTTTTTGTAACATCTGTATGAGGAACTAGTGCATTTTTTAAAGATGTCTTGCGCAATGATTATCATTTTTTCAAATATGCTTTATACCTTTTTAAAGTGAATTTTTTTTAAGCAAGGTTAGTCCTATTGATAAATGACAGTCAAAATAAATTGAAAACCCTTTCCTTTATACTTATTAAAAGAATTATATTTATTTATACATTGATTTACAGTGGCAGGTGTATATTATGCTAAGGTGGCTGCATGCTAAGCCATAAATCTCATGACGAAATTTTGATTCACAGTTTGATTTCACCGTGTTAGGCTATGAATATAGTGAATCCCCATGGCAACTTCATGATGCATGCAATTAGCCCGACAGGACTCGTCCAAATGAGTTCATTTCTGTCATTGTGGCCATGGTAAAAACAAGCTGCCTTGTGTTTCCATTAGACTTAGTTTACGGAAAGTGGCACTTTATAATAGCTGTTCTTTGCTCTTTGTGTGGCCCTGTTCTTTCTCATTGAAAGTGACTTGAAAATAGTCATCTCCACTCCTTAACAAGCATTGGCAAAGCCAACAGGTCTCGCCTATTCATGAGCCATTGGCTTTGCCAGTGTGTTTTAGCCATGTTGTACACCAGTGTGACTGCTATTCAACATGACTAAAAGTTAGTGACATAGAGGAGAGTGGAGTGGAATAGCAAAGAGTGGAGTAGAGTGTCGTAGAGTGTCGTAGAGTGGAGTGGCATAGAGTGTTGTGTATTGGAGTGGCATAGAGTGGAGTCACGTGGAGTGGTGTAGGGCAGAATGGACCGGTGTAGAGTGCATTGGCGTAGTGTTGCAGAATATAGTGGTATAGAGTGCAGTGGGGTAGAGTACAGAGGCATAGAATTCAGCGCTGTACAATGCAGCGTCTTAGAATGCAGTGGTGCAGAGCGCAGTGGTGCAGAATAGAGTGGCATAGAATGCAGTGGTTAAGAGTGGTGCAGATTAGAGTGCAGTGGCATAGAGTGGAGTGCTGCAAGGTTCAGTGGCGTAGAATACAGTGTTGCAGAGTAGTGTGTTGTAGAGTGCAGTGGCATAGAGTAGTGTGATGAGTGCAGCGGCGTAGAGTGCAGCGGCGTGAGAGTGCAGCGGCGTAGAGTGCAGCGGCGTAGAGTGCAGCGGCGTAGAGTGCAGCGGCGTAGAGTGCAGCGGCGTAGAGTGCAGCGGCGTAGAGTGCAGCGGCGTAGAGTGCAGCGGCGTAGAGTGCAGCCTCGTAGAGTGCAGCCTCGTAGAGTGCAGCCTCGTAGAGTGCAGCCTCGTAGAGTGCAGCCTCGTAGATTAGAGAGGTGCAGTGTAGAGTGCATTGGTGTAGAGTGTTGCAGAGTATAGTGGAGTGCAGTGGCATACAATGCAGTGTTGTATGTAGCGGTGTAGATTAGAGTGGTGCAGTGATGTAGAGTACAGTGGCGTGGTGCAAAGTAGAGTGGCAGAGTGTGCAGTGGCATAGAGTGCAATAATGCAGAGTAGATTGGCATAGAGCGCAGTGGTGTAGAGTGCGTGGAGAGTGCAGTGGCGCAGAGTAGATTGTTTCAGAGTAGAGTGAAATGGCGAAGAGTGGAGTGGGGCAGGGTAGGGTGCAGTTGCCTCTCCCAAGTGCACACATGACTCCCTCTCAGTATATGGAGGTGCTATCTTCCTTTGGGATGGTCTCAGATTTACGGGTCAATCGCCAGAAGTCGGTTCTTTTCCTGCTTGCAAGGTTGGTTGGGATAGATGCTGCCGCTCTCCCTATAATGGGACTCCGGTGGGAGTGGGACCACTTTAGGTATACAGGTCGCTCACACAGCTGAGGCTAACTGTGCGCTCAACATGGGACCAGTCCTTGCGGGTCTGGACGCTTGTATTTGATTTTGGAATCGCCTCCCTCTCTATATAATGGGGAGAGTCTCCCTAAGCAAAATGGTTCTGCTCCCGCATTGCTGTCATACAAAACTCCATCTGCTGATTTCCGCGTACCACATTCACTACTTTGAATAGTCTCCTGATTTCCCTGGTATGGGCCGGCGGGCGCAGTAGGGTGAAGTTAGAGATGTTAAAGCTAGCCATGGAGTCTGGAGGCCTTGGCCTACTGGACCTCCGCCTCTATTATTTTGCAGGTTTACTGCAGTATGCAGCACAGTGGTGCAATGAGGATACAAACATTGAGAATGCTTTAATAGCGGAGTGCGGTGAGGGAGCAGACCTCCCGAGGTGCCTGATGATGGGATGACCGGTCCCCTCCGACTACCCATTCATAGTCCGGCAGGTCGCAGGAGTTTGGGAGCGGGCAGTTACTTTGGTGCTCCCCAGGGCCCCATACCCTCGACAACTTCCCCTTCGCTGGCTCCACAGCTTTCATCAGGTACAGACTGTGATGGATCTTACACGGTGATATGCAAGGGGATGCTTGACAGCTGGAGATCTCTATTTTAATGGAACCGTCCTCTCATTTGAGGATGCGAGGTACCACTATCCACTACCACTGGGTCAATTTCTGCAATATGCAAAAATCTCACGCACTGCCCATGAAGTATGACCCGGAAGAATTGCATGCATTGCAATTATTGCTTGACTTGGGCTCCACTAGGGAGCTTATTTCGCACACTTATAAAGCCCTGAAGGCGGACCGCAAGGTAGACACGATGAAGGTCTGGGGCAGATGGCTAGCAGACCTGCCGCAACCCCTCGCAGAGGATGAATGGCGAAGAGCGTTTGCGCAGGTTCAGGAGGTTGCCAGCAATGCCCAATTTAAGCTCACGTAGTTCCATTATTACATCACACCTACCTGACACCCCAGTTTTAATACGACTTGCTCTGCTGTGTGCCCTTGGTGTGGTCGGGAACCAGCGACGTTCCTCCATATGACATGGTCTTGCGTGAGGTTGCAGGATTACTGTACTGAGGTATTGCAAACCTCACAAGATGTTGTGAGATTCCATATTGAGTCCTCCGTTAAGCATGGCCTATTGAGCCTACTTCCAACCCCTAAAAGGGGGCACAAATGCGACATAAATTCGCCCTATTGGGGCTTGTGTTGGCCCAAAGCCGAATTGCTATACCCTGGATGCACCCCTGCCCCCCACGACTGGATAAATGGAGGGCTAACTTGAGTGAATGGGGAGTGGCAGAGAAGGGGCGGCTCCGCCTGGTCTGCACTGATGAGAATGTGGGACGTGACTTAGAGATCTGGGGGACATGTTGGAACGATTGATGACGGATGAAGAGCCAGAGGTTGCAACATCTGTGCACTCTCAGATTGTGGGATCTGCCACTTCCCTGACGTCACCTGGATTAGACTCCTCGAATGGCTGAATGTTAAATAGTAGAGTCTGCAAGTGTAGGATGTGTGTGGGTGTCACCCATAACCGCAATACCAATGGCAAATGCCACGTGACCCAACGGTGTCTAGGGGAGATGACCTGGGCTGGAATAGATCCCCGGGGTGGCTAGGACTGCTTAGTTTTCGATGAAGGGTGACCATCTGCGAACTAGTTGGTCTCAACAACTCCTGGCCACCAGTTCCCCCTCTTTGAATGTTCCCCGTCTGGTGGAGGTGGCTGATCTCCCCTGAGGACTCAGGGACCCAAATCCTATTTTCTCTTTTTTTCTTTAATTTAGCCAGACTGCCATGGTTTTTTTTACACCCCTTAGTGCTTGCTTCCTCCACAGTTAATGGTTATTATGTTTTCTTTGGGATAGTTTACTCCAAGATCTATTACATTGTATGGCTGCTAGCCGATAAGAAACGGTATATTTTAGCATGCTATCATTGTGCTGGGGTTCCTGGCACAGGGATGTTACAGGTTCCCTAATTTGCACACTTTACATCTGTTTCAATTTGTAGTGTACCGCATTTGGCAAATTCTCAATAAAAACAAGTTTAAAAAAAAAAGATGGGGATCTGTGGGAGCAGGATTTTTAAGAGATACTTGGAGAGTTACATGGTATCCAGCCAGTAATCATGCTGTAGCTGACTTTTTTTTGTTTTTGTTTTAGTGTCTCATCAGCTTTATTACCTTGAACAAATGGAGCATATTACCGGTTGCGTACACTGCTTGCTTCTAAATTGTCAGATTTGCCAGCCTAGAGCTAAACACCTTGCCTTTTCTTTTGAAGGCTATCTTTTATCTCTCTACAACCAATGTGCAACTCAAAAATGTAAATCCCTGCTTCTCTGGAGAAGTCCTTTTTAGAGCACAAGTGGATGACTAGCATCATAAAATGTGAGCCAAGGTGGTAAAACTAAAAGCAGTTGGGCTACAAAAGGTGACAAACATGCGTAGGTACTAATAAAGATAGACTGGGCGTGGGGGTGGGGGGGTGGGGGAGTGATGTACCATCATAGAATGCAGTTCCCATTTTGGTAGCAGGAGCCTCTCCAGTAACATCAAAGGGAATAACAAGGCAGAAGTGACCTGCACACTTTTGCTGCTGCTACTGCTGGAAAGCTTACTGCCAGCAACTAGCATGGACTTCCCCCTTCTTGCTCTTCAGTCTTCCACTGTGGTAGGGGGAGCATCACATACAGTCTTTCAAACTGGAGAGAATTCTGAAGGGTCGATTGGTGCAGAATGTTCCACAAAGTGGCTTTAGGTTTGAGATTCCCACTTGTGTTTCAGCCGGAAAGTCTGGTCTGTTCCATCACCCTAAAAAGGAAAGAATTTAATCTTGTTACCTTCTGGTGTCAAACAGAAAGTCCAAAGAGCAATTCAAACCTAATGTTGATCTATTTGATCTATAAAATGGAAAACAAATATTTCAGGAGTGAAAAAATATGAATGAATGAAATAGCTTCACCTATTGGCATGTTTTTCTGTTGCTTTTTAAAAAAAAGTTTCTCTGAAGTAAATTTAGCATTTATTTAAAATATTTTCTACACTCAACACACACAAATGGAGAAATTGACTTCATGTTTACTGAGATGTTAGAATAACTTCAAGACTTTTTGAGGAACATGAATGGTTTAAGTTCAAGTTTTATGTCAAAATAAACACTGAACGGATTTCACCGAAGAGATTACAGAGACCATAACACAATATTTCCGATTCAATAAGGGCTCTCTGGACTCCCCTGTGTCGTGGGAGGCATTTAAGACAGTCCTCAGGGGCTGGCCTTTCACGAGGTGGAGGTGTGGCGACTGGAACGTGAGATTAGGGACATGAAAGGTGAGACGGGTGCCCTGCGCACGCCAGAAGAGCAACGCAAGCTGGCACAGATGCACCTGAAGCTCCCCAATAAATACTAGACTCTGCGAGAAGGAGTCGGCTCCACTCCATGGGAATGGTCTACAAGTTGGACGACAAGGCGGGCAAATTAATTAAATGGTTGGCAATGGCCGATCGCCCGCTACCATCATCACCGAGTTGCGATTCACATAGGGGGATGTCATAACGGAAGTGGCGGGCTTGGCACAATGCTTTGCCTGCCACTTCCAGAACCTCTATGCAGCCCGGGAACCTCCTGTCCGGGAGCTAGAACAGCCTCTAATTCACGATATACCCGTCGGGACACTTCGACCTCAGACTCTAGAGCTTTTGACGAGCCACTCCCTGCCGAGGAGATCCAGCAGTCAATATCGGCCATGCACTCAGGTAAAGCCCTGGGCCCTAACGTGTTCCTGCTTGAACTGTTCAAACTGTTTGCACATTTACTGCTACCCCACCTGCTGGCACTCTGAGGGTGAGCTTACCAACGGTACACTCCTGCATGACCTGAGGAGGGTGACAATCACGGTCATCCTGAAACCCTACAAGCCACCTGAGGACTGTTGGTCCTTCCGTCCCGTATTCCTTTTCAATTTGGAAGTGAAGATCCTGGCTAAGGTCCTGGCCACCCGCCTGGCGGTGGTGGTCTGCTCAGTTGTCTACACAGATCGAAATGGCTTTATGCAGCAAAGGAGCACCCGCCATAGTTTGCTGCAGTTCCATGTGGCCCTGACCAAATTGAGCGAGCTGAAGGGTGATGCCATGCTACTCCTTGTGGACATAGAGCGGGCATTTGACACGAAGCACTGGCCCTACCTCTTTGCAGTTCTACACAAGATGGGATTTCGGCCCCGCTTTCTCTTGTGGGTATCGATAGTCTATACCAGGCTCTGGGACCAGGTCCGAGTTAACGGAGACTTCATCACCCATTTTCCGGTTGAAAGGGGCACCCGTCAGGGGTGTCCCCTTTCACCTCTGTTATTCGCCATAGAAATGGAACACCTGGTGGAGCTCATTCGCATAGATGCAAGGGTCAGAGGTTTTGACTGGGGAGACTGGGAGGAAGATAGTTTTGCTATATGCTGACGACATGCTCCTCTTCATACAGGAGCCCCGCCACACCCTCACAAGATTCATGGAGCTCCTTGAGCCCCACCACATCCTCACAAGATTCATGGAGCTCCTTGATATCTACGGTGTTGCCTCTGGCCCGAGGGTCAACTGGTCCAAATCATCTTTGGTATCCATCTGTGGAGAGGTGTTGGGTGCGTGGGTGGACCTGCACCTCAAGATGGCGAGTGACAGCGTTTTGTTATCTGGTATGTCGGTCGCCTTAACCTGACCACGATACTGGGACCTCAAATTACACACCCTGGTGGCCCGAACGCGGCATGATATGTCCGAGTGGTCCAGGCTACCTCTGTTCATAGCGGGTAGGGGAGCCCTTTTCAAGATGGTGGCTCTCCCCCCTTCTTATATGTACTACAGCACTATCCCTACTTGATACCGCTCTCGTTCTTTATGGAATTACAGTCACATATTACCACCTTCTTCTCGGCTGGGAAAACCCCAGGGTCTTTTGCAAAATGCCATCGCCCTACTTAACCCTACTTAAGAAGAAGAGTTGGACTGGACGGATATTAGATTATATTACTGGGCCTCACAGCTTGTTAACACAGATGATTGGTTCCGGGCAGACAGTAGTGACCCAGCCCATAAACTGGAACTAGCGCTCATTCGGCCCTATAATCTGCTTTCCGTACTATATGATCGGGGATCCCCGCGATCATAGCCGCCGGTAACCCAGGTACCTGTCAGCGGCTGGCATTTGGTGCTCAAACATATGCTGTGCCATGGCACACTCACGAGAGCCACCCCCATATGGCATGGGACATGGCTGGCAGAGATTGCAAAACTGGACGGATTCCGACACTAGGACCTGATCGGAATCTCCACAATGGGCAACGTTTGGAGAGACTGCCACATGCGCTACTTTCAGGATCTGGCTGACGACTTCTGCCTTCACTCCTCCCAGTTCTACGATTAACTGCAGTTGAGGCATGCCTTGGAGCACTATAAAGACAGGCTAATTGTGTTCCCTGAATATAACTCATTTGAATGCAAACTGGTGACTGAAGCCCTGGGAAGGGGTGGGATATCCCGGCTCTACAAGTCCCTGGTCATGAACGCACCGGACCCCATGGGAACACTGACGACCAGGTGGGAGGAGAATGTAGGGGCCCTAAATGATGACGACTGGATTGAAGCGATGATGGCCCCTCGAAAGCCACTGGCGCATGGGTGGGGCCTGCGACCCCCACATGTCTGTGCTGTGGGACTGCTCCGGGTACTTTTTACCTTATTTGGTCGTGCCCAGGGGCGCAGGCAAATTGAACACTGATATCTGATCATATGGGCCGAGTGCTGGGTGTCCCCCCCTGGAACTTGATCTCAAAATAGTGCTCTTGGGGATAATGGAATCTGTGGGAGACCCCTGGGCTATCCGGGCACTTCTAGCAATGGCATATCTGATAGCCAGAAGAGAGTTGGCCAGACACTGGAGGGATGATCTGGTTCCGTCTTTATAGGAGTGAGTTTGGGGCATTGATTTCTGTGCCACTCTTGAAAAACTGGTATATAAGGTAAGGGGGGGTTTCCACAGATGTTTGACAGAATCTGGGGCGTGTGGACTCAGAAGTCTGACTGCTGATGTTATGCTCAAATGTCACAGTGATGTTACGTTATGTTATGTTATGTTAAAGGGATTTATAAAGCGCATAGCTGCCCCAAAAAACAGGGCTTCCCAGCGCTAGACCTCGCAGATAAATAAATTGTAACCAGCAGCCTAACGGAACGGGCAGGCATTAGATGGAAAAAAAAACATGTCTTCAGGTAATTTCCTAAAGCGCAGATGGTTCTCAATGTTTCTAATAGGGAGAGGTAGTGAATTCCACAGAACAGGGGGCTTGGCACGAAAGGAGCAGCCTCCAGCTCTGGCTCACCTTAAACGTGGCCCAGTGGCCAGATTAAGATCGGCTGAGCAAAGACAGCGGGAGGGTTGATATTGCGATAAAAGATTGGAAAAGATGGGGGCCCTCTGGGAGTACAGAATCTTATGAGCAACACAAAAGGTTTTAAAATGGATGCGCTTTTCCACTGGGAGTCAATTCAATTTAAGGAGAAGACCAGAGACATGGCAAAACGTAGGGAGGGAAAAGAGTAGCCTGGCTGACGCATTTGGGCAAGCTGGAGTCTTCTGATGACAGACTTATTGTTTCCTAACTACAAGATGTTACAATAGTCAGACTGTGACAGAAGTACTGCCTGGATGATAGTTTGTCGGGTGCTAGAGTCAAAGTGGCCAAGAATGGGTTTGAGACTTCTCAAAAACCCCAAACAGGTGCCTGCTACTGATTTAGCTTGAGCCTCAAAGGCCAAGGTTCTGTCCATGACCACGCCTAGATATTTTGTATGGAGGACTCCGGGGTGGGGGTATGCCAAGCGAAAGAGGCTACCAATGGTCAACCCAAGAGTGGGTGTCTTTCCCCAGTAGGAGGACTTCAGTTGTATTTGCATTCAAGCGGAGACAATTGACATTCATCCATTCAGCGACCGCTAACAGTCCTTTTTGTAAGTTAAACCTGTCAAGCATAGGATTATCTGTAAAGGAGAGCACCAGCTGAGTGTCGTCAGCATAAGAAATTAGTGCAATCCCTGTGGATTCAATAACCTGTGCCAGTGGTTGGATGTAGATATTGAATGGGGTAGGGCTCAATGAAGAGCCCTGTGGAACCCCATTGGGTAAAGTGTGCGACTGAGAACCTTTTGTGAGAAAAGGGAGGAGAGAAATAGGATGAAAATTTTCTGGCTTGGAGGCATCCACAGAATGTTTCTTCAGAAGGGGGATAACCTTGGCATGCTTCCAAGGACTGGGCACACAAGCTGATGACAAGGAGAATTTGATCACTTCCAGAGACAGTGGGAGGAGAAGGTCATGAAATTTATGAAACAAGTCGGGTTTGAGCAGGTCTGCAGGTGAGCCAGATTTTACTTGTCTGACGAGTGTAAACAGTTTGTATGCCTCTGCCTCAGCGGTTGTGATATATATTTTTTCTGTCTCTAAGCGAAATTTTCAGTAATATGCTTGATTTGTCCATGGTTTTCTACTGTGGCCCACGTGGCTCGAGCTCCAAGTTTGTTTTCTTCAGTTACTAACCAATAAAAGCAATAAAATGTGTCATAAAAAAATAAAGACTGTACATGTTAAAATTACATTAATTCTATATTTTGACTTGCTTGAATTTAGGCTTACTACGCTTGACATGCAAATGTCAAACTTTTTTGTTTTGTAGCTTTTTCTATTATAATTTCCATATTTTACTCCGTTTTATCTCACTTACCAGCCTTTCCTCATCTCCTTCATCCCCCTTAGTTGGGGGTTAGAGGCAGGAGTACAACTCTGCAAGAGAGCAGATGGGAATCAAAGTACTCCGTAATTGGTGATGAAATATTTTTTTCTTTTTTTAACTGTTATGTTCGGATGTAAAGCAGTGATGGTCTTATGTTTTCCTTCTTGGCGTTTAGTAAAATATTCTGCGTCTGTGTCTGCAAAGACGGGAATGCAAATCAGTCTTTCTATAATTATAATTTCAGTATGTACCCTGCTTGAATATCAACTCCGTATCTTAATATGCTTTACGGAAATTAGTAAGGAGACAAGCAAAGCACACTTAAACTCCAACAACACCTAAGAAACCTAATTTTATGTATTTATTTAAGTGTAGTTCAGATGCTTTCGCACTGGCAGTTCAAGTCCATTCAAATGCAAAGGAGACCACCTGACCGGCACCAGCATTTTTTGGTCACTGCCCAAAGTTACTGCATTAGGCAAATGACCATCTGAGCATTTCCCTTATGTAGAGTTTCTTAAATTGTTGGTACAGGTGTTTGACAGTTTGGAGCCCTTTGTTCCAGATTCTGAGAAATGTTTGCCTTTTAATTGAAATCAGAGCATCCATTGGTGTGTTTGTAAATTTGTGGAACTGATTGTCCTCCTGGGTTCTTGGTAGTGTTAAAGTTCTATGTTAGGTGTTTTTGTTGTTCAACCAGTTGCCCTCTGTAAATTAATGTGGTTTAAAGCTCCTTTGTCGTTCTATTCCACATTAGAATATGACCTTTTGTTTTTTTTACTTTTCCTTTTTTTGTAAGGTATGTCTGGTAATGGAATATGCAGAGGGAGGTTCTTTGTATAACGGTGAGTATTCCAGCTGAATTTATTTATTGACCAAAAATGAGACCAGTTTGAATGCCTATTTTTAAAGAGTTGTTTTTTTTTCTTGGTGTGTCAGAAAGTGTGTTTCTGGTTGACAGAGGTATGCACCCCGTCCAAGCAGGAACCACAATCCTAATCGGTAAAGTCAGATGCACACAATAAATTAACCTGTGCTCACCCTCTGGTAGTTTGGCACAGAGCAGTCAGGCTTAACTTAAGAGGCAATGTGTAAAGTATTTGTGCATACAACACACAGTAACCCAGTGAAAACACCACAAAGAACTCCACACCAGTTTAGACAAATAGAAAATAATGTTATAAATAAAACAAGACCAAAATGACAAAAAAACAATCGGTAGAAGTCGAGATGAATTTTTAAAGATTGAATGCAAAAATATTCTTAGAAGCAAATGGCACTCATGGTTGCTCTGGACTGGGACAAAGTCAAAAATTCAGGCCGTGGAGCAGAGGCCGGCTACACGTCCCATGCAGGGCCGTCTGAGCATAAGTACCTTAATCCTTGTCGCAGCATGAGCTGCGTCAAAGATCCCCACGCAGTCAGAGTGTTGCACCAGATTTCTCCATGCAACAGCGGCAATGCGCCAGTTCCATTGAGCAAAGCACCGGTTCCAAAGTGCGGCGACTCCGAATGCGATGCACCAGGTTAATCCACGCTGTAGGGACCATGCATCTAACTTCTCCATGTAGGGGCAGCCATGCGTTTGTTCAGATGCAAAGGTTCTGGGGGATATGCGGCGGTTTGGTGTGCTGTGCGCCGACCTGGTCCCTGCAACAGCGGTGACGCGTCGATCCAGATCTTGCAGCAGGAGATGCGTCTGTTCCGATCAGTGCAACGGCATCGATGCACAGGCTCTGGCCGATGCAGCACTTTAAACTCACTTGCAAGGGCCCTGGGCTGGATTGGCACCATTTGGCAGAACAAGACTTACTGCAAGTAAAGTCTGGGTTCTGAGTTGAAGATGAAGGCGGTGTCTTTGATATCCCTGAGACATCAGAAACAGGAGGCAAACCAGCAAGCCCTTGGAGAGTACTTAGGCCTGAGATGTAGTGTTAAATGGTTCTTAGGCACATTATCGACATTGCTAAGTTAGCATGAGCTTCGCTGCCATGATGCTGCTTTTGCGCACGCTACTACATGACTTTGTTTTTGCAAGACTTTGTTTGTACCCTTCACATGAGAACGGGTTGCCTTTCGCGTTCTCTGCCTTTCCTGGAGTTTAGTCTGAACACGATATGCAAGGTCGATAAACAATGCCCCTTGTTATTCTGTTCTGGTCAGTCCCTAGCACCTAGACATAACATGCTACACAGCTGCAGTACTGAAGCCTCGTGCTTTGATATTACGTTGTTGCATGTTGTTTTTACACACTTGGAGAAAGCCGTTCCATGGAGAAGAGCTCTGCTGTTCCTATGATGTAAACCTTACATTCAGGCTTTAAGGTATGGGTTCTGCTGTCAAAGCCCAGCGATCGTTCTTTAAATAAAATAAACTTCTTCTAGTCAAGGGGAGGGTGGTTAGGACTATAGGCCCTTATTTCCACAGTCTTTATAACATGACTTCTCCCTTTGTATTCTATGGAATTGTAACAATGCTAACTGTGCTGAGTTTATGCATTTTGCTGCTAGTAGTGGCACGTATACTGTATTGTAGAGCACGATAGTTAAAATAAACATTTTGAACTATTTCAGTGACTCTGCTTATTCTCATTGTGGACAAGTAAGAGTGAGTGAGCGAAAGAGTACGTCTTGCTCCCGCGATTCCTGAGAGAGTCGGGAGTGTTGTGTTCTGGGTTGTCTAATCATTTGTAGCTCCGTGATATTTGGAGGACGAATGAGACACTATAGCTAGTCGGTTTGGGATTTTGGGTACTGATGTGGTAGGTTGGTATACCCCTATTCACTGAGGTCCTGTTTTCCTGCACATAGTTCTGTGTATGTGCAGAATCCCTGCAACAACGTTTGGTCTGGTTCTTATCTGCGAGACGCTTGAGTAGTGCTTGTGCTTGTCCACAATACCCTCGCTTCTGTTTCCGGAGACAGTTGTGACAGTGTAACCTCCTATATTGATGTTTTTAGGTCTCGGCTAGGCAGCGCATGCGCTGTCTCGTCGAGAGATGCTGTATACAGCATAGTGAGGGAGGCTCCGCCTCCGTTTTCCGATTCGTTCTTCACTTATTTTTTTAAAATTGGCTTCTTGCTATTTGTTATGCGTGTGTTACGTAACGTCCCTCCTTTTCCTTCTTGGACACACCTTTGGCTATTGGCTATTGGCCCCTTTACATGGGATTCTTGCATTCTTTTCGTGTTTTTTTTTTTCTGCGTGGATCTCTTTTTTTCTGGGGACTTGAAGGGAAGCTTGGTTGACCAACAGCTTCGCTTTCTTTTTCGCTACGGCATTTATCAAAGTGCAATAGTAGTGCTCCATGCCTCCTCATCAACCCCTTAGCGGTTTTTGTTTTAGATTCCGCTATCGCATTTATCAGCCCTCATTATTAGTGTTTTTTGTTCCGATGTACCAACTGCTTTGTTTTTGGCGTGTTTTTCATTCGGTTTTCGCTACGCCATTCCTCAACCCGCATTATTAGTGTTTTCTCATTTATCAGTCCGCATTATTAGTGCTTTTTGCACCGCTGTAGCAACTGATTTGCTTTTGTCGTGTTTTTCATTCGGTTTTCGCTACGCCATTTCTCAACCCGCATTATTAGTGTTTTTTCATTTCTAAGCCCGTATTATTAGTGCTTTTTGCTCCGCTGTAGCAACTGCTTTGCTTTTCTCGTGTTTTAGATTCGGTTTTTGCAACAGCATTTATCAGCCCGCATTATTAGTGCTTTTTGTTCTGCAGTAGCAACAGCTTTGCTTTCCTTTTCGCTACGGCATTTCTCAAAGTGCAATAGTAGTGCTCCGTGCCTCCTCATCAACCCCTTAGCCGTTTTTGTGTGGCGAATTTTTTTTTTACTTTGCCATTTTTTTCTGCTGTAGCAACTGCTTTGCTTTTGTCGTGTTTATGAATCGGTTTTCGCTACAGCATTTCTCAGCCCGCATTATTAGTGCTCCATGCCTCTGCATCAACCCCTTAGCGTTTCTTGTGAAGTGATGCTTCTTTTTTCGTTTTAGCTACAGCCCTCCACCAGACTTACACAGAAGCTTGCTTTACTTTGGTATTTCGTTCGATACAATTTTTTCGTTTCCCAGCTAGAGCTCCCTTGCCCTTTACATTGGTGCTTGCTTATAACACCTACACACTCTGCATCACTGGGTGCGGTCAGCAAAAAAAAAAAAAGTTACTAAACTTATATTGTAGCAAACTATATGAACATCTAACTGCGTTCCCTTTTATAGTGTTGTACTCAATGTGCTGTTACTGTAAGCAAACAAAAAAACCACAGCAGTTCGTGCGCTCAGCAAACACGCCAAAAAGTTAATAAACAGCTATTGTAACCAGCTATATAAACTTCTAACTGCGCTCCTTTTCACACTGTTATAATCAATATGTTCTCAGCGCAAACGTACCTAATAATTATTAGGTGAGGCAGGTTAAGGGCTGGATTACAAACAACAAGTTGCTGTTGCACAAATGTTAAAAGCATCCTCATACTCTTCCTTTTCTTTCTTTGCCTCTGTTTTTATCTCCTTATTCCACTACCCATCCTCTTAACAAACCATTCCATCCCATTAGCCAGCTAGACAGTAACCCACCCACCCATCCATCTACCTACTCATCCATGCATACATCCACCCATAACCCTCTCTCTTTCATGCTTTCTCTTCTGCTTTTTGGTCTTGTTCTCTTTCACACACACTCTTATTCTAATTCTATATCCTATATCTCCCTCTGTATCTCACTATTTTCCTCAGCCTTCTCTGTGCCATGTTCAGTAAACGATAATAAGCTTTAATAAAAAAAACAGCGGCACACAGTTAATTAGCAGGTATTGTAACTAGCTATATCTACATCTAACTGCACTCCTTTTATATTGTTGTAATAAATATGTTCTTAGCGCAAACTTGCCTAATAATTCTTAGGTTAGGCAGGTTAACAGCGGGATTACAAACGAAATGTTACTATACAACAAATGTTAAAACCATCCTCATACTCTCCCTCTTCTTTCTTTGGCTCTGTTTTTATCTCCTCATTCTACTACCCATCCACTTACCGAACCATTCCATCCCATTAGCCAGCTAGCCAGTAACTCACCCACCCATCTATCTACCCACTCATCCATACATGCGTTTACCCATAACCCTCCTCTCTTTTTCATGCTTTCTCTTCTTTTTTTTTATCTTTCTCTCTGTCACACACTCTTATTCTAATTCTATATCCTATATCTCCCTCTGTATCTCACTATTTTTCTGAGCCTTCTCTGTGCCATATTCAATAAACGTTAAGGAGCTTCAATAAAAAACAGCGGCGCCAGCAGTAACCTTTGGGCTTCCATAGCCAGCGGCACATATGCTGCATTTTGTTCGAGGCAATCTTTTTATTTGAGCCACAGCTCCCCCGTGGTTTACATTGCTGCTGTGTGTTTGCCCATAGTATTTCTATATTTATGGACCTAGCCAGCGGACTTGCACAGAAGCTTGCTTTACTTTCTTATTTCATTCAAAGCAATGTTTCGGTTTTAGCTACAGCTCCACCGCCGTTTTCCGTTTAATTCAATATTACATTTCCTAATACTGTGTTATTTGTTAGCCAAACAAGTCATATTGCTAATGTCTCAAATGTTTCTGCCTGGAATAATAGTGTTTCAATTACAATTTTTTGGGGTAATCTAGTCTTTTGCTGCTAAGCGCATGTTTATAAATGTAAAACAGTTTTCGCGTATAGCTATCATGTGATTCCTCGGCACACAAAAGTTTTTTGTTTGTTTTTTTACACTAAGTTGGTGTCTGTCCTAACATCCGTTTTGTTGTAGCCACAGCCTAAAAATTCACAAGCCTCCTTTTCATTCTGTGCTTCTCTTTTACAATACAAACACATCATTGCACCCTTGCTGCTTGGCTTGGTGTTAAAGCCGCACCTAAGTACTTCCCAGGTCTTCTTCACATTGTGTGCTTTAGCGCCATAGGAGAAACAAATAACTTCAAAGTAGCAGCGTAACTTGGCGCCCGTCTTCTTGTTATAGGTTCTTTCCAGCTTGAAGTTTTAAAAGGTTTCTCTTTATTCTTAACCCATTATTGCGCTGCCGCACTCTAGGTTGTTATTCTTTATTATCAGTTATGGCGGTCCCGATTCCGGCCGCTAATAGGGCAGCACTCACGGCTTATTTGACTCAAAATGGAGTCCCTAATGCTGGTGTTGCACTGATTTTTGTATTGGAGGCTGATGCGGCTTACCGCTTCGAAGTGCTTTATTCTTGGGTCACCTTTCCGGCGGTGGATGGAACAGATAACTTGTTTCACGAATATACGCCTACGGCCCTTCCTAATGCCTATCAGCCCTATCGGGCTCTTGAGATTCCGCTTACAGCTTGGCAACACCAAATTTGGTTTAGTGGCGCCCTTCCTCACCCAATAACGCCGGTCCGTTTAGGTCCTTTATCGATAGATGGAGCCACGTGGCCCGTTTTGGCTGGCTATACCCCTCACCCGTGTCGTTTGACAATGCCGACGCTTGCAGAAATGTGCGTGTTACATACGTCTTTGATACGCGTGCATAGAGCTGTTATACAGATCATGTCGCTCAACTTTCAGGTGGGGCCACCTGGCGTTGCTGCGCAACCTGCGGGACCTGGTGGTGTAACCATCAGTCCCCTTTTGGTTAATTCAGTAATGGGGGGTATGTTAGTCTATAGACCCCCAGATACCCCGGCCGCTCATCTACTGGAATTGTACGACATCATTGCAGACCTCTCGCTGCGGCATACTAATTTTACAGTCTTAGGTGATTTTAATGTCCATATGGACAATGATAATTGCCCCCTAGCCTCTCAAATGGCCGACACCTTTATGGGATTAAATCTAACCCAAAAGGTAGTATTTCCTACCCATGTGGCCGGACATATGCTTGACCTAATTTGTACTAGTAACCAAACTTTAAAAGTTGAGAAGCCTTTACCACTAACCTGGTCGGATCACCAACTCATCCCCTTTAACATGACCATGACCTCTGGTCAGTATCCGGTCAGGTCGGGGTATGAAGACAGAAGAAACTGGAGGAAGGTTGTACCTGAGTCCTTGGGCCCGGAGCTGCAGCACACCCTACCATGTCTTTCAGGTGATCCAAGCCAGGACACATTGGTCTTTTAACAGTTGGGTCACTGCGGCCCTTGATAAAATTGCCCCTATTAAGACTATGAAGCTAGCCAGGAATAAACCCTCGGCCCCTTGGTTCACGACTGAACTTCGGCTGGAAAAGAGCTTGTGCAAGAAGCTTGAGCGGGCTTGGCGAAAAAATTACGAAGCAGAGGCCAAGGGTGTTTATAAAGCAGCCTTAAAAAAAATTCTGAGAAAAACGCAATGCCATTAGGGATTACGTGGCCAAGCAGATTAAGTCCTCTGACAATACTGTGAAAGAAATTTTTAAGATAGTCCAGGGATCTACCAAACCACTGGCATTGAAGAGCTCCATTGCCCCCTCAGCCATCCTTTGTGAAGACTTAGCCACCTTTTTTCAGGCGAAAATTCAGGCGATTTACTCCTCCTTCCCCCGACAGTGGCACCTAATAGGCCATCTTAACCCCCCCCCCCTCCTTTCTGGTATGTGGTCTGAGTTCCATCCTTTTCGTCCTGAAGCGTCCCTAGTGGAACTGAGCAAAACTAAATCGGGGTCTCCAGCCGATTCTTGCCCAGCCAGATTCTTTAAACTGCTGGCCTCTTGGTTTAACCCTGTTTTGAACTCCATTTGGAACTCTTCCTTGAGAACAGGGTCCTATCCTACCAGTTGGAAAACGGCTTTTGTCCGACCCATCCTCAAGAAAGAGGATGCAGACCCGGCAGAGCTCAAGACTTTTAGGCCTATCTCCCTCCTCCCAGTGCCGGCCAAAATTCTTGAGAAAGAGGTACAGAAACAATTATCGGTTTTTCTGGAGACGAATAACCTTCTTCATGACTCCCAGTCAAGCTTCAGGACAGGATATAGCACCGAGACTGCTCTGCTTGAGGTGGCAGAGACCATACGTACTACCGTAGACCAGGGAAATTGTGCAATGTTGGTGCTGTTGGATCTTTCCGCAGCTTTTGATACGGTATCACGCCGAATCCTTCTGGATAGACTTGAGCTCCTGGGAGTGACGGGAACCACTTTAACTTGGTTCCGCTCATTCCTTCAGGGCCGGTCTCAGCAAGTGTCTCTTTACCCTCATGTTTCCTCCCCCAGACCTCTGATGTGTGGTGTCCCTCAGGGCTCGGCCTTGAGCCCTACCCTTTTTAATATATACCTCACCCCCCTGGCGTCGTTGGTGGAGCTGTGTGGGGTGAAAGTAGTCTTATATGCTGATGACACCCAGCTGGTGTTTTCCTTTATGGAACATAATGAGGCAGCTTGCTTCAATTTCAGGCAGTGTCTTCTTAATATCTCATCATGGATGACGGACAGCTGTTTGAAATTGAACACCGAAAAAACTGAGGTGCTGTTATTCAATCAAGCGTCGCCTCCACGGTCAGATTTCTGGTGGCCGTCAGAGCTAAACCCCCCCTTCCCCTCTCCCAGTCACTTCTGCAAGGAACCTGGGGTTCCAGTTTGACGCTAAACTAACATGCAAGGCCCAGATCTGTCAAGTCTCCTCTCAGTGCTTTTGGAAGCTGAAAGCTTTACGGAGGTTTCTCCATCTCCTTCCCATGGAGTGTAGGAAAACTATAGTCCACGCATTGATCACATCACAGCTGGACTATGCTAATAGTCTATATCTAGGCTGCCCTGCATATTTGTTCAGGAAGCTGCAGATAATCCAGAATGCGGCAGCTAGACTCATTAGGTACGTGCTTCTCCGCCATCACATCTCCCCTCACTTGCGTAGTCTTCACTGGCTCCCGGTAAAGAGGAGAATAGAATTCAAGGCGCTGACTATGGCATACAGAACAGCTGGAGATAAAGGCCCGCATTATCTGAGGCGGAGGCTGCAAAAATACCGCTAGACAAGGGTCCTAAGATCTGCTCAACAGGAACTCCTCGCGATTCCACGTTTTGCAAAGGCCAGGATCGGCGGTAGAGCATTTGCAGTAAAGACCGCTGCCTTATGGAACTCCATGCCTGTACACATTAGGAAGGCCACATCTGAACCTCTGTTCAGAAAAGCGCTGAAAACCTGGCTCTTTGGCCTACCATAGAGTTTCCCATGAGTCAGTGAATCTTCATTTGTTGCTCCTGTGGCTAGCGCCGGGACACTTCCGTTAGAGGTAGCCGTGCGCTTTATAAGCTGTAATAATAATAATAATAATTGGCAAGCGTCCACAGAATAAGGATGAATTACCTTATTGGCTTGCTGAAAAATTTGGACAACTAGAGGCTGTTATTCCAAATACCTCTACTGTGGCTAAACACAGGATTTTGACTGTTAGTTTGCCTAAAGACTTGCTTCCCGAGTTGGCTGATTGTAACACCTGGGGTAAGGTGTTTGCAGCGGTATATTCGAAGTGTTTCGGCACTCCCTCCATGACAGTGCTCCCCTCCGTGATTAAACGTGTTCAGGATGAACATGGAGCCGAGGCGGCTGTAGAGTTGGGAATGAGACTGGTGGGGGTGTTCGACGTGGTTGCAGATATGATCCTTGCAAATGTCAAGGGCGATGCGCTAAGCTTTCAAGTGCCAAATCGTTTGGAGGCTGTCCCTGATGTAGACAAACCACGCGAATTACCAAAAATTATTGCAAAGGCTTATACGACCATAGGCCGCAATAGTTTGGGAGTTAAGCCTTTTACTCAACCGCAAACTCAATCTCAACAAAAGGCCCAGACTAATAAAGATGGGCGTCCGTTCTTTCCTAAAAAGAACTGGAAAACTAAAAAACAGGGGCAGCAACAACAGAAGCAAGGTTTGCGTGCTGGTTCACCGACACCTGAGTCTTCTGAGCGTACTTATGACTTGCGCGACCGCGCTATAATAAAGTCTCCTGATAGATTTCAGGTCCCTGATCCACGTTCTCCTCGTTCTTCGCAGGACACTTCTGGCTCTCAAGTCGGAGGAGGGGAACGCCAAGTTCGTGGCAAGAGTCAACCTGCGCCACAGGGACGTGATGAGCCTCGACAGTTTGAAGGCAAAGGAAAACAAGAGGATCTACCTCGTTTTCGACCACCGTTTCAGAAGAAAAAAGTTGCTGCTCTAACAGTGAGGTATACCTCAGACGGTGAGAACGCGACTCCTGGATTGGACATGGGCAGTGACTCTGCTCGACAGCGCAGCAGAAGTTACCATAGTGCGGGAGGCTCTGCGTCTCTGTCTGGAGGCGACAGCAACTGATACCTACGTTACAGTAGAGACTGCTGACACCCGGGTTGCCCACCCCGGATAGGCTCTATGACATAATTTTCCAAATTGAAGGTGTTATACCTCGTCCAATTAAAGCGGTGTTCTGGGAAAATTTAACGTCCTCATATGAAATTCTGTTGGCGGAGGCAGATTGGCCTCCACCCTTTGTGTTGGCAGCTCCTAGGGGAGAAGACGTGATACTTCCGAGTTTTTCGAGTTGCGTCCCTGAAGAGCATGCCCAGACTTTGGCTGCAGGGTGGGCTTGTGCCCTCGCCCCAGCGGTGTATCGTAATCAGGTGGGTTGGGATGTTGATTCACCGGCTCATGAAATACCTTTACGCTCTATGCCGCAGCCACAGCCGCAATATCCAATCAGATGTGAAGCAAAAGCTTCCTTTTGTGATATTCTAACACAGTTGGAGTATCAAGGAGTGATTGAATCATGTACATCACCGATGAATAATCCTCTCTTTACGGAATCAAAACCTGATGGTTCTTATCGGATTGTATTGGATCACCGAGAATTGAACAGTCATTGCCGCACATTTGCAGTGCAAAACACTCACAGCTCAGCGCTGGTGAACAATCTTGTTCGTAAGAAATACAAAACTACACTTGACATTTCTAATGGTTTCTATAGTCACAATCTCGCTCTTGAGAGCCTTGATTTGACAGCATTCACTGACGTCGAGAATCAGAGAAAATTTACACGATTTCCTATGGGGTATAAGAATAGCCCCGGGGCATTTGCAGCACGTGTCGTGTCACTATTGCACGACATAGATCCAGATGCGTTCTCGTACGTTGATGACATTTATCTGACGGACGATGAACTTATGCCGCATCTAGTCCGAGTCGACAATATTATTTTGTCCTTTGCCGACTATGGATACAAATTAAATTTTGCAAAGTCACATATCGCCCATTTGGCGGTGATCTTTTTGGGCTAAGAGCTCAATAATGAAGGAAAGGGCTTGGCCCCTCACTTTTTGGAGAAATGTGCACAATTACGACCTCCTTCTACACTGAAGAAACTTCAGTCTTTGCTGGGATTTTTGAATTTCGGGAGGACATACATTCCCGATTATGCCCAGCGTATCAAACCGCTTTATGCATTGATACAACCGACTTTTTCTTCTGCCAGCTGGCTTCCGGAACATACTTCTATTCTAACTTCTTTGCAAACAGACTTGCTTGCAACTAACTACTTGATGACGCGTGACAACACAACAAACCTAGTAATACGTATAGTTTCTGGGACAGTGGGTTTCACTTACTTGACGTTCAATGAAGGAGACACATTTCCGATTGCATACAAATCGCATTTATACACTGCTGCTGAAATGCGCTTTTCAACTGTTGAAAAAATCTTGATGGCAGTACAGATGGCGATTCTGAAAGAACGCTCACTGGCACAAGGCAAACGCATTCTTATGGTCACGCCCTTCCCTGCTTTGGAAGCCGTGACTAAGGCAAGTGTACCTAACTCGAAAGCATTCCATCCCCTTTGGATACAATGGGCAACTTCTTTGACATCGGCTGATGTCCCGTTTATCTTTGATCCTTCCTTACAGACACATGAGTTTTTACAGTATGAACACGTTCATCCTCCACCCTTGTCTCTGCTTCCTTTACATGAGTACAAATGCATCATTTACACCACTGGCTCGGCTCAACCGGCCACGGGTTCCAAACATGCTTATTCAGCAGCTTGCGCAATTGTTGCTGGCTCTGTTGTTAATGGAGAGTTTAAGTCTCCCATTGTGCACACTCAAGCACTTGGTGACTGTACGGCACAATTGGCGGAGCTGTGTGCTCTTGTACTAGCTCTTGAGTTTGCTGATCCAAATGTGAATACTCTTATCGTGTGCGATTCTTATTTCTGTGTCCAGTCTTTTAATGACAACTTGTTCTTTTGGTCTCGGAATGACTATCGCGATTCCAAAGGCAGCGCAATTAAGTATAAAACGCTTTGGGTTCGTGTGGCAGAAATTGAACAACGTCTGCCCCTCATTCATGTTATACATACTCTTGGCCATCAGCGTGTAGGAGTACATGCTCTTGGTAATTCTTTGGCTGATGAAGCGGGCAGATCTGCAGTGACCACGTGCTCCGTAGCAGCAGTTACAAGATCCAAGACTAAAATAGATAATGAGATTTTGGCAGCTGTAGCTGCAACGAAGGAGGGAACAGCTTATCCTCGGGGTTTCCCTTCGAAATACTCTTATCATATAACTCCCGAACAAGTTCCTTCTGCTTTGATTCCTTCCGTTGGGGAGCGGATGATCCCCAACATGGACCGCAGACCTAAATTGATCAAAGCTGCACACGAAGGCATAGCATCTGCGCATGCCGGGGTGTTCGCGACAGTCTCTATTTTACAGCAACATTACTGGTGGCATGGTTTATATAAACAGACCCGTAATTATGTCCTTTCTTGTGACATTTGTCAGCAAATCAAGCCGTCTACGGTCACCCGTCCACTACAAACACAGCTGTGTATTTCTAATCAACTTTTGGCTGTATCCATCTTGATCACTGCGGTTCTCTTTCTTCTGATACTGCGTATAAATATATATTTGTTGCAGTTGATTCGTGCACTAGATTCCTTTGGGTTTGGCCACAACGCAGTGCTGACGCTCGAAATGTCATCAGGGATTTGCGTGTCTTTGTAGGGCTGTTTGCCTTTGGCACCTTCCATTCTGACCAAGGTCCAGCGTTCGCCTCTAAGGCGTACAAGGAAGCAATGAAGTCAATGGGGGTGCTGGTGCAGTTTTCGTCTCCATACAGGCCTGAGGGCAATTCGGTTGTGGAGCGAATGAACCGTGACTTAAAGCAATCCTTGACAGCTAGAGTCTTAGGTACTGGCAGGAGCTGGCTGGCCCATTTGTATGGGGTTCAACGTGCACTTAATAACCTCCCTAGACGATCTCTGGGTGGGCGGACCCCATTCGAAATGCTCTTTGGCATTAAAATGTTTGTGCCAGACCTTGATGGTCTAGACGTTGTGGCGGCTGCCGCAACCTTTGACGTAGATAATCATTCTACTGTGTTACAGGATCTACAAAAGACCCGTGACAGCATTGCAACTGAACATTTACCCTCTTCCACTGATGCAGCACTACTGATTCCAGTTGCGGCTGGCTTCCAAAAATTGAAGATCTGGTACGAGAAAAGCTGGAGAACAAAAAAGAATTTGGTCCCTCTTATCGTGCACCGGTTCCAGTGCTTGGATTGAAGGGTACTCGTACAGGCATTTTACCTCCTTTACCTGGTCGCAAAGACAACAGATATATTTCAGTGGACAATGTCAAGCTACACCATGTGGCCAATTCTGAATAGTGTCACACCTGCAGTTTCGTGCAACGCTATTTCATTGGATCCACTGACTACATCATCTTCCACCGCTCCTCGTAGGGCTAAGAATGTGATGGACACTATCATTGATTTTTCACCTGTCCGACCTCTATCTTCTACCATGGATGTCGAGTATATATATCATCCTGATGAGTCTCAGTGAAGTGCCGAACAGTCCTGGAGAACATCAAGAGGACCCGACACTTCCACCTCTGATAAATCAACCCACGAGTGGCTGCTATGGATCACATGCCAGTCTCTCTTCCAGCTCTTCTTACTCGACATCCCGTTTGGCTGACACACCGACTAAATTAAGTATTTTTTTCTCTTGGTTCAAAAAGACTTACCTGGTCCCTCCTTGGACCTACATTTGGTTGCTGCTTGTCCTGATTTTTCTCTTCATGTGAATTGGTTTTGTGACAGTGTTCTTTTTGCTCATCAATGGTCATTATTTGCCAGAACGCTCTGCAGTGAACTTGGTCGATGGAGTTCTGCCCCCTCACACATCGTCCCATATCATGAAACGTGATTGGTCTCATGTTAATATTTCAGCATTCCCGATTCCAGATGGCATCGTTTGGGACAAAGTTGCCTACAAAGTCCGCGGTCCGACCGAAGTGCATTTGCGTATCATACGTGTTCCGCGTCTCTCTAGGAGATGTGGTAATACGGAACATACATTCGGATGATTGGGATGTGCAAGCAGTACATGCACTGTTTTCAGATTTAAAGTATTATGCTGCTTTTGATGCTGAAGATTTGTATTTAAATTCTGCCAATTATGGTGATTTATTTTGTCATCATTTTTTACACAAAACAAATACGTTAAGACCTGTTTTTAATTATACACAATGGGAACATTGTCCTACTCCCGTAGAGGGGAGTTCTAAAACATTTAGAGATAAGTTCACTTACTTTACGGATTATAACATATCTAATCCGGAATCCGATTATTTTAAATTTCGATCATATACTCTATCTAAATTTATGTTGACCCACACAAAATTGATTTACTCCAACTTGTTTAGAAATAAATTGGCTATGCAGGGTTATGATCATTGGAAAGATACTGTTGAGTTGAAATCATTCTGGGGCACAAAGCATTGGCAGGTTCAGGGAACTGAAGCTTTACATCGTGCCTGCCTGATCCCAGCTCAAATTCTGTTTTTAAATGATAGTGTACCAAACAACTTGTTTTGGCCTGGCAACTGTAAAAAATTTAAATACGCCATCCTTTACGTCTTTAGCAGAATATACTAATTGGCGCACACATACAGATTATACCATTGAGGCATTGCAAGCTTTGCTTCGAAATGACACCTTCAATGTCTCTGAAATTGATTCTTCTGGGTGGTTGGTGTGGCAAACTAATACAAATGCATGTCAAATGCGCTTTTATAATGTAACACCTGGTTTCACTCAGAATAGACCGGACCCACGTTATCCAAGTTCCCATTCGGTTACCACATACTCGGTCAGTAAATTATGCCAACAATGGTTGGAACATTCTACGCTGACATCAGTGAAGCAACATCTTTCTCTGCTGTCGCATGACATTAATTTGGCTGATTTTCTCTTGGGACCCAGGGCTCCGAGAGCTAAAAGATTCATGTATGTTGCTTACAATGAAATTTGGAAACTTTCGCAGATGGCAGCTGCTTTTCGTCTGCGCCAAATTGATCAGGCAAATTTAGAAAGTCCTTGCCGTAGTAGACAATAGCATAAACACACTTTCCTCACGCATTTATACGTTGGATAATATTGTTTCATCAGTTATTGATATTGTTCAAAGTGATGTATCTGTGTTATATCATGGTCAAAATCAGTTACAATCTGTTACGCAATTTGCTTGGACATTGCAAACTCTTAAAATGGGAAAAGTGCCTTGGGCTTATTTGAATGCCACTGCTTTATTCTTGCCATTTAATCTGACTGATAAGCAAAAGTTTATGTCAATGAAAGATGCTACATACACACTATTGCATATTGAACAATTGGAGCCCTTTCCGTTTTCTGTAGCGGAAACAGACTCTGCTGTTTGGTTAATTCATGGGGTTATTTCTCTCCCTTTTTCGCTATTTCAATTTAAATCATGCATGCAACATTTTCCGATTGGCCGTTATGAACCACTGGGTAGTGCTTTTCTACATGAAATGTGGTCCCTGCCTTTCACTTACAGCTGTCAGAGAGAGGGTAAGGAAGTTTTCCTAACAGGGGAGGACTGCGATTCCACAGTAGGACATTCCCTTGTTTGTAAACACGTTAAGTTGCACGGCGCTTGTAACGTTTCCGCGTCTAATCTGGCCTGTTTTTTGAAAGGGACTCCAGTGCCATCAATAATTCCCGTTTTTTCATTGCAGTTATCTTATTTTGAACAACCAAGACTGCTGTGGTTCGAAGGCAGGAGTCCCGTATTTAGTAACGGTTTCCCAGCGCGTAACTTGTTGTAGCAATGTGCTTTTTCCGCCCCCGCATGGGAGTCTAGATAGTTCAATTTGGCCTTCCATTCCAACTTTGAAAACCGATTTCAACAAGTTGAGCAGGCTCAAAGCGCTGTTATTCCAACAAGAGGTGGCCCTCCCTTCCGCCCGCGAGACCTTCCAGTTACAGGTGGCTAGGACTTATGGAGAGATACAGTCCCTTCTGAACACCAACCTCCCACTGCATTTTGGAGAACTAATACACCAAATATTTAATGCGTCTGTCGCCGCAGGCCTTGCAATTTTTTTTAAATGTGTGTGATCTGGCCTTGTGTCTTCTTTTCAGACTATATTTGGAGTAATACCAGGTTTTATTCATTCTATTTTTTCCAGCACCTTCTGAGGGTTCCCCTTGATTTTGACGTAAGGCGCTGTAATCCTGCTTCTCCTGCTCCTGTTGCGCAATGGCTGCTCAACTTGTGGTACTGCACAGACCAGGCCAGTTGCAGCTGTACCGTGATCGCATGCAACAGGTTTTCGGATGCTTGCCTTTAGCCACGCTTGGCGTCAGTTATGGATTGACTTTTCGTTTTGCGTACTTCACTTGCGTGCAACCAGTCCTTTATTGTC
Source organism: Calotriton arnoldi (assembly GCA_963921515.1). Lineage (NCBI taxonomy): Eukaryota > Metazoa > Chordata > Amphibia > Caudata > Salamandridae > Calotriton > Calotriton arnoldi. Next base: position 626,769 of record CAWUFW010009065.1, on the reverse strand, counting down.
AGCGATGTCCCTTCTATTGGGCACTGGATATATGCCTCTCCAATACGTCACGTCCCGGATTTTGACCAGTTGATGGGTTCCTTAAAGGCCCATGACCAGGCTTGTTCTGGGGATGGCCGTATAGCGCGTGCGGCTGCACTTGGAGTTTTGGCGGAATGGGATGTCTGTGTGGCTGCGCAGACCGTCCTGCAACGAAGTTTCATCGAATATTACGCAAGTTGCCCACTCATGCTTTTAGAGGCATCTGATTACGAGGAGCACGTTTGTTCCTTCGACTTACTTAATTGGATGGCGTCCCTCTTTTTTTACCAACGATATGGATGATCTTTTGGAGGGAATTGCATTCTCCGGTTCATACACCTTGATGGACTTCCCACCTCCTTCAAAATAACTCTTTCATTATTTTTGTTATCCCGGAGGCAGCTTTTTTCAGACACTAAGAATTTTTTTTTTTTTTTTTTTTTTTTAAATTTTTTTGATTTTTTTTAAATTTGGTTTTTTTCACCCGCTTTCAACTCTGCTTGACTTGTGAACTCTGTATTAGTCCTTTGTCTATGTCCTATGGCCTTACCAGGGGAGGGTGTTATATGGTTCTTAGGCACATTATCGACTTTGCTAAGTTAGTATGAGCTTCGCTGCCATGATGCTGTTTTTGTGCACGCTACTACATGACTTTGTTTTTGCAAGACTTTGTTTGTGCCCTTCACATGAGAACGGGTTGCCTTTCGCGTTCTCTGTCTTTCCTGGAGTTTAGTCTGAACACGATATGCAAGGTCGATAAACAATGCCCCTTGTTATTCTGTTCTGGTCAGTCCCTAGCACCTAGACATAACATGCTACACAGCTGCAGTACTGAAGACTCGTGCTTTGATATTACGTTGTTGCATGTTGTTTTTACACACTTGGAGAAAGCCGTTCCATGGAGAAGAGCTCTGCTGTTCCTATGATGTAAACCTTACATTCAGGTTTTAAGGTATGGGGTCTGCTGTCAAAGCCCAGAGATCGTTCTTTATATAAAATAAACTTCTTCTAGTCAAGGGGAGGGTGGTTAGGACTATAGGCCCTTATTTCCACAGTCTTTATAACATGACTTCTCCCTTTGTATTCTATGGAATTGTAACAATGCTAACTGTGCTGAGTTTATGCATTTTGCTGCTAGTAGTGGCACGTATACTGTATTGTAGAGCACGATAGTTAAAATAAACATTTTGAACTATTTCAGTGACTGCTTATTCTCATTGTGGACAAGTATGAGTGAGTGAGCGAAAAGTACGTCTTGCTCCCGCGATTCCTGAGAGAGTCAGGAGTGTTGTGTTCTGGGTTGTCTAATCATTTGTAGCTCTGTGATATTTGGAGGAGAACGAATGAGACACTATAGCTAGTCGGTTTGGGATTTTGCGTACTGATGTGGTAGGTTGGTATACCCCTATTCACTGAGGTCCTGTTTTCCTGCGCATAGTTCTGTGTATTTGCAGAATCCCTGCAACAGAGATGCAGGTCCAATCCTTCTCACTCCCAGGCAAGAAGCAACAGGCAGCAGGCCAATACAGCAAAGAGGTTCGGCATAGTGGCAGTCGTTCCTGGCAGCACAGCAGTCTTTCTTCCTGGTAGAATATCCTCCGTTCGAGAAGTGTTCTGATTTGGTGGTGTCAGAGGCCCAGTACTTATACCCAGTTGGGCTTCTGAAGTAGAGAGACTTCAAAGAGAATCTTTGAAGTGCACAAGACCTTGCCTTTCCTGCCCTGCCTCCAGACTCACTCTAGGAGAGTATGCTGTATTTTGTGTGGTGACAGGACACAGCCCTTTCAGGTGTAGTCAGTTCCTCCCTCCCATCCTGCTCAGCATGACCCATCAACATGCAGATGGCTACTCAGTCACACCTACCCTTCCTTTGCTTGAGGCTGTCTAGAGAGAATGCTGGAAACCAGCTGTCACCGACCTCAGACGTGTATTCCAGAGACAGACAAAATCCACCAAATGGTTTAAGTAAGAAAATGCCAACTTTTTAAAAGTGACATATTCAGAATTGCAGTGTAAAAACCAACTTCACCATTAGTTGTGTTTTTTAAATTGTGAGTCCAAGGACACCAAATGTCGGTTTCCCATCTCTTCCCAATTGGAAATTACACTTATTAAATGTAAAAAGGCAATCCAATGTTAACCTATGGGAGAGATGGGCCTTGTAGTAGTGAAAAATGAATGTAAGTGTATTTCACTACCAGAACATGTAAAACTTAAAAGTACATGTCCTGCTTTTTAAATGCACTGCACCCTGCCCATGGGCTGTCTTGGGCCTACCTTAGGGGTGACCTATATGTAATAAAAAGGAAGGTTTGGGCCTGGCAAGTAGGTTAACTTACCAGGTCGAAATGGCAATTTAAAACTGCACACACAGGGTCCGCAGTGGCAGGGCTGAGACCTGTTTAAAGGGCTACTTAAGTGGGTCGCACAATCAGTGCTGCATGCCCACCGGTAGCATTTGATTTACAGGCCCTGGGCATTACTAGGGACTTATACCTAAATCAAATATATCAATTGTGGATAAATTAATGTTACCATGTTTTAAGTAGAGAGCACAAGCACTTTAGCACTGGTTAGCAGTGAAAACGTGCACAGAGTCCTAACCAAGACAAGGTCAGGAAAAGAGGAGGAGGAAGGCAAAAAGTTAGGGTAACCCTACAGATAGGGCCGTTTCCAACAGTATGGTTAACTTGCTTTGTAATATTTCTTCATATTCTGATGTTAAGGCTTTCTTTTGGAATGAAGAATTCCATAGCAATTGTGTACTGAAATAGAACCCTCTCAAGAACCAGGATAAAAGGGTCTTTTCACAAAATTGAGTTACAAGTAAGAGCAGAGATTCTCTCTAGTCACTGATTTGATAGTGTCAAACTGACTGTATATTTCTTTTGGAGAATTTTTTTTATGGGCTACAGTCTGAGCAGGCTGATTTAAATATATTACCTGCAAAATGCCGATCAATTGTCGCATAAGATAGGTGTTCTCATGAACTACTTCCATAAACTCCTTCTAGTACGGGGTCCTCATATTATTTGAACCTTGATAGAATATTGTGTAGATTCAGTGGAGCTGAGCACCCTCCTGTCTCTGCAAACACCGTGCTGTTCGTATTCCCTTTCTGTGTAGAGCCTGTAGTTCATCGGGTGACTATGAAGGCCTTCTGAATCTCATGCTACTCATTTTTGTTTATACGCAAGTTTGGAAGCAATGACCCAATTCTGTTTTGAATAATTGATCAGTTTGGAGTTAAACTTCTAGTCTGGGGGTGGGCGGGGGTCTTCTACAGAGAATTTTGCAGTTAAGTTGCATGATATCTGTTCAGTCTGTGACTGTAGTTCAATCCCCTGTTAGCTCATGATTTGAGGTTTTGGACTCTGTCCTTGACTAAGGGACAGTCTTTAAAGAGTTGGGTTGAGGGTCCCCAGATGTGAGTTTAGATGAAGAATGTTCCCACTTTACATCTTTTTTTCTTAAAATAATATAGCCCGAGTATGAATCTCTAATGTGGGTCCAAGGCACTTCAGAAACCTAGGCTTAGTACTTTGTTGTAATTTCCTCTACGCTTCACCCTTTTATATTTTGCTTGCCACAATCTGTTAGAAGTGTTGACGCATAGGTGTAGTGAATTGTCGAAAGAGGATGAAACATTTAGGCAAAAAAGCCCTGGTAGCTATGGCACAGAGCAGACGGGCATAACCTAGGTCAGTGGTTCCCAAACTTTTTCAACCCGCGGCTTCCTTGACATATGGGTCGTTGGCTGCGGCTCCCCATTGTTACTTTTTTTTTGGCAGGTGCGGTGATATAAGTCCGGCCTCTGGAGTACTTTCATTTTTCTCGCTGCAAATTATTGGGATGAAGGTATTATAATCATAGATGTTATCCCGGTATACTATGTCAGTAAAACCGCATGACCCACAGTGCAAAGAGATGTCAAAAAAGTCAGAACTGGCTGCTGTTAAATATGACAGAGGTCTTCCAGATCAGGGCAAGGAAACTGATTTTACTTTAAATACTACTAGAATATATTTAAAAGCAGCTTTCCTGCCAATCAGCAGGGTTTCAAAACATGCTGTGCTTTTGCATAGGGATGGCATGGTTAAACAGGCTAAAAGTAGAGAAAGATGTGGTAGACAGGTTTTGTACATACAGTGCATAATGGGACAAAGAGAGACTAATTCAAAGTTAGTAAAAAAAAAGTGGTTGAAGAAAAAGGTGGGAAAGGATGTGCAAAAAATGAAGAATCGAGGGTGGATTGTGAAAGATGATTGGGTGAAGGTGAAGTCAGGATGAGTAGGGCAAGGATTATCATAGTTCAAGGTCAGGGATTGGAACAATTACTTTGAATTGGAAATGGGCAGAAGGAAAATGGGAATGAGGGTGCAGTTATGAAAATGAAAGAAGATGATGGTTGTACTAAGGTCGCATAGGTGAAGGACTTTGAATTCAAGGGAGGTGTAAGGGAGTCGCCAGGGTTGAAAATGGTGTTGGAGATTATGGCGCAGAGAATGCTGAAGCAGTGTTCAGTATTATGCAGAGCGTTAAACCAAAACGAGCTATGTGTGCTGATTTTGCTCTAGAGTTTGTTTTTCATTTTAAAGGCAGACTTGTACATCATCCGCTCTTATCTAGGCTGTGAACTGTCACGTTTTTGCTCATCACGCATTTATTTATAATCAATTAAATTGTGAAGCGAAGTATGGTTTCCTTCACCCCTTTTTTTTTTTTTTTCTTTTCGTGTTGTTAAAGGTTTATACAAAGACTGGGGTGTGTTATACTGGGACTATAACCTCAAGACTCTGGAAATCAAGGAATTCTACAATAAGATTTTAAAAACGTTCCATGAGGCTCTCTTTGAGTCACTTACAGTGGGATTAGTCAGTGTGTGCCCGTGTGATGCCACCCTGCAAGTTACTGAGCCAAAACACACTGCGTTTATTTTTAGCTGGAACCCGGTCATTACTTCAATTTCACTATGAAAAAAAGTGATAGAGATTTAAAATGGTTTTAAAATGTAGTGGGACTATAGAGCAGTTCACGAGATCAGTAATGAAAGTAGTACAACTAATGTCTAGTAGGCATGCACTGAGGCGCCAGTACTTCACTTGATGTCTATGGCTTGCTCTTTTTCTGCTTCACGGGGGTGCCAGAGAACCGCAGTGTTGTTTCATTAGCAAATGGGTGCAGCCTAACACTGTGTGCTTGCTTCTCAAAGCATATGTTTAAACAAACCATTACTTTTGAGAAAAGGAACAAAGCGCTTACTATAAAATTGAGTGAAAGTGCCTGCCGTTCAACGGACCTCTTGAGGAAAGCCCCCGTGCTCTTCCTCGCCACTTACTTTTTCCCTAAATCTCACAATATTGTTTCAATAGTTACTAGGTAACTAAAGCCACAGAAGCTAGCGCCATCACCTCTCTGAGTGCCAGAAGGTAGAGGAGTCTCGGAGCAGGTCTGAGCTCACCTCTGCAGGTAGAAAGATAAGCCTGCTCTCGTTTTTACCTGCGCATTCAGAGAGAGTTTATTGACGCCTCTGTGCCCGCTCTATCTGTTCCCCTCTCAAGTTCTCCAGACAGTACAGTTTGCTGACCGTCACGGGACAGACACTTCAATGACATTAAACCAGCATGGTGTTATTTTCAAGTCTCTTGCTCCACGTGTCATCAGGGTGCCGTCTTGTGCCCCGAATGACTTCTGAATACTGTGCCTTTATCTAAAAATCTTTTATACACGCTTTAGCCTCATCGTAGCACTATAAATTACAATACATGCTTCTGTTCATTTACCAAACACTATCTTGGTAAGCATCTGTTCACGGCGCCCCTGGCTCGCTTTCACGGCGCAACAGGGTGCCACGGCGCACAGATTGGGAATCACTGACCTAGGTCAATGTGTAAAGTATTTATGCAGTAGCGAAATAGTAATGAAGTTGAAATGCAAAAAATATACAAATTCTAAACCGAATCAGGAAAATACAGTAAGATTTAATAAAGTTAGGAGAACCGGGGATATGAATTGTTGAAAGTTTTAAGTAGGAAGAGCACTAAGGAGCTCAAAGTGGTAATGATAGCAAGGCATTATTTGCATATATATATATTTTTTTTATCATTACTAAAGTTCAATGGGAAGTGGCCATCTTGTTGAGTGCACACTCTAGTGCTTCAGGCAACACGATGTGCAGACTGTCATTCGGTTATTTAAGTATGGCTGCCTTACATTCGCTCTTTTTGAAAGGCATTCTTTGCATTATTTTTGTTTTAATTGTTACTAAAGTCTGAGGGTTGGGTATCTGATTGGGGAGGCAAATTTAAATTTTGAAATATTAGGAGAACACGCAATTACAGGAATGGTATGTTATAATTCTGTTTGGGGATGCTCCTGATTTTTATTTCCTGATCTTCCTTGGGTGACTTTTAGATTCTGTTCACTGATCTCAGATTCTGGCGTGATCGGTCGAGTCTAGTTGAAGGTTTTCGGCACATTTTTACTTGTTTTAGTGCTTCTACATGAAAGCAGCAATCTTGTTGTGTGTGCACTCTAGTGCTTCACCACCACGATGTGCAGAGCATTCTTCAGTTATTTAAGGATGGCTGCCTTGCATTCGTGCAGCAGAGGCGGTACAGAAGCTCCAAAAGGCAAGCCCGTCCTTACCTGATCATTGCCCAGGGCCCAGCATGCACCCTATTTTACCCCAGACCTTGACGGCATTGCAGTATGCTGTGAGTGCCTCCTGTCGGTAAGATTTTCTCTCTTAAGCACTTTCTGACCTCCTGTACATCTAGAGTTTGGGTCCTCACTTGAATGCTTTCTACCCTATCCCATTATTCTGGGCTTAGTTGAAGTGGAGACATCCTCTAGCAGCAAAATGGAGATCCATATACATGGACATTCTCCTTGCAGCCAAGGCACTAATCTGGTGTCTGCAAAGCCAGGACAATGCATCAACTGTGCTCTAGTCAATGCATGCTCTCTGATTGCTCAGTCAGTAGAAATGTGCATGTAGCTGGAAGAGCATAAGGTTGATTGCCCGTTTGTGACTGAAACTTGGATAAACGAGGACTCTGGACCTGAACTGGCATTAGCTATAGCTCCGGGCTATGTCATGCACACACAGTCATTCGGACTACGAGAACAGGGGTAGGAGTGACCTTGATACATAAGGAGACAGTCAGATATTCTTTGTGGCTTACTCACTCCCTGCGATAAGCTGAAGCATTGTCCTCCACGTCTGCTTCGGCAGATGCGGGGAGTATGCGAGAGGGAGACAGAGCATATTCTTCTCCACGTTGGTGGAAGTTAAGGCGGGTGTTAGTGTAGGCTGGTACTTTGTTGTGTAGAGCCTTGTATGCGTGGGTCAGCAGCTTGAATTGGCATCTCTTCTGTACGCTGAGCCAGTGGAGATGCCTGAGGTGGGGTGTGATGTGGGTTAATCAGGGAAGGCCAAGGATGAGTTTAGATGCAACGTTCTGTATGGTCTGAAGTCTCTGTAGGAGGTGTGTGGCGATTCCTACGTAGAAGGTGTTGCCGTAGTCCAGTCAGCTGGCGATGAGGGCCTGTGTCACAGTGCGTCTCGTGTGTAGGGATAGCCACTTGAAGGTCTTCTTACCTCTAAAAGCTGGCAATATGCATTGGTTAAGTTCCGTCTGACCATGGTATTCCCATGAATTGGTGCTAGCCAAAAGAAAATGTAAAAAGTTAGACAGGACATGGACGCTCACAGATGCTAAAGGAGAGAAGGAGGCATATAAAAAAGAACTAAAGGCCTACAAAGTATTGATGAAATCCATGAGATGTGATTACTGTTGAGAAAAAATTATATTAGCCAAAAACCCCACAAAAGAAATGTTCTTAGTTTATAAATCCTTTGTGAAAGACAAAGCCTATATACCCAAAAACTCCTTACTCAAATGCTTTGCTCAGAGCTGGCTACTTTCTTCAGGATTAAATCGCTACACTCTTATCCTCTTATACACCGGTTGCTTTAACAGCTAAGCCCTGTGATTGTGCATTCCTTCCTCACACATCCTGGTCAGACTTTACTCCTCTAACTGAAGATGTTGTAACATTCAGAATCATGACCATTCACTCTGGCTCACCCCTAGATCCCTGTCCTGCTATGGTTTTACAAACTATTAGCCTTCACACTCACCCCAAAAATAATTACCATTTGCAATAGCTCATTAGTGAGTGGTCCCATACCCTCTTTTTGTAAAACAGCACTGGTGCCTCTTGTAAAAATGGAAACCCTTGATCCTGTAATACCAGCAAATTATCGCCCCCCTCCCCATCTCCCTCAACCCTTTCTCTACTAAGATTTTGCAAATTTGGGTAAACGCTCTGTGAGAAAGTGCCATCTTTCTTGCATGGTATGCCCCCCACTTTTTTGCTGAATTGCTGATGTGCTTTGACTGAGTGTGCCCTGGGCTCCTGCCAATCAGGTACCCAGGGCCTGTGTTCCTTCCCTAAAACTGCAGTGATGCCTAAACTCAATTGGCAACCCTGGCCACAGGTAAAGTCCCTGGTAAATGGTACCACAGGTACCCAGGGCACTGTGACCAGGAAAGGCCCCTAAGGGCTGCAGCACTTATTGTGCCACCCTTAGGGACCCTGTACCTTTACACACACACACTGCCTTTGCAGGCTGCGTGTTTTGGTTCAGAGCAAAAGTGAAGAGTCGACATGGCACACATCCCTGTGTGCCATGCCAGCAACAACACTGCCCTGGCATACCTCAGTCACCCCTCTAGCTGGGTGCCCTATGCCAGTGGTGTGGGTACAGGTGCATGAGCCCTGTACCCCTACAGTGCCCAAGTCCATTCTTGGGCATTGTAAGTGCAGTGCTGCCATTTAAAAATATATGGTGCTGGGAGGTCGTCATTACGAACTCCACAGCACCATGATGTCTGCACTGAAGACTGAGAAGTTTGGTATCAAACTTCTCAGCACATTAAACCCACACTGATGCCAGTGTGGGATTTAATGTAAAAGCACACAGAGGGCATCTCAGAGATGCCCCTGAAACCAACCCGACCTCCAGTGCCTGGACTGAGTGGCTGCCCAGGCTGCCACCACCAGACATGTTTCTGGACCCCTGGGTTGAGAGCCATCTGCTCTCAGGGGCCTGAAACAATGCACATCCTGGGGCGAGGTGCCAAAGCCTCCTCCCCAGGATGGGCAGGGGAAGCTTCAAAGGCCTGTCGCCTTTTGAGCTTCCCCAGACCATTTGCTGCTCCCAGCAAACTGGTCCCCACTGGTTCTACCCCCACTTCTGGCGGGAGAACCGGTGGGAAAACCAGAGGCAGGAAATGGGTTGTGCCCACCTCTGCCAACTCCACCCCTAAGGTGGGGGAGGCGAGGTGAAGCACAAACTCTAGTCCCCGCCAACTTGGGGATGGGGGGACCCAGCCAACCAGGGACAGGCTCCTGCCCCCCCTCCCACTGGAGAGTGGCAGAATAGGGGGTGTACCCACCCCAGGGAATGGACCCATTTGGTCCCTGCCCTTACCTACCTGTAACCGCCCCTAAATTTAGTATTTAGGGGCACCCTGAACCTTCCTTCCTCAGATCCCGAGAAGAAAAGAAGAAAGAAGACGAAGCAAGAAGGCCAGCCGTGCAGCTGCTAACAAAGAGGCGACGACAACTGACTTGGCCCCAGCCCTACCGGCCTGTCGACCCCTGAACCTGCTCCTGCGAAACCCCGGCTTCCCTTGTGGTCAGCAACCTCACCAAACCCGGAGGACCTGACTGCCTTGCCACAGACTTCAAGACAGGGACTCCCACGAGCAGTGGTACTGCTTAAAGAAAAGCTACAAGACCAGGCCCTGGCCCGGAACCGTGAATCCACACCTCTCTGCACCCGCCGACCCTGGCCCGAGCTGAGGTGAACCAACACCACGAGGACGTCCCCCCGGCGACTGGGACCCAGTATCCAGCACCCACGGACCCTCCTCGACGACCCTGACGACGCCTGCAGCCTCAGAACAAGGGACCCCTCCTACCGCGATCATCAGAGGGTAAGATTTCCGACACCAAAAGACACCCCTGCACCCGGCGCCCACAGCCCCCTGTGCCCAACTCCTGGGTGTCTACCCGTCCTCTACCTTCCCAACTTACCTCTCGAAGTGGTGGTCACACCTGAAGAATCTCCGTCCCCGAGCTTGCAGTGTTTGTTCGTCAGGCAGCTTCTCCATAGGAAACCATTGGGTGCCCGACGGCCCAACAGCACTCTGCATCCGGCCGCCCCAGTGCCGCTGAGGGTGTAGAGATCACATCATCCTGACCCTGGGAGACCCCTGAGTCTACCCCCAGAAGATCAAATTCGCCAGTCGAGTGTTTGCCCTAAAACCGTCCACTTGAAATTCCTCCATAGGGTAACATTGGCTGGCTGCACTTGGAATTTCTTCCAAGTGTCCAATTTCGAAAGTTGCAAATATTCCTTAAAAATCGCCCGGAGTCCGAATCCGCAAAATCTCACCTGAACCCAGGAGAGACCCCAGTGCTGGAGACAAGACTCCAGCACTGACCCGAACAAGACCGATTAACCTGTTCAAAACCGTTCCTTTGTTTTTCGCCATTGAATAACATTGAGACATTTTCACTCGGAAATTCTTCTAAGTGTCCAATTTTGAAAGTTGCAAATATTCTTTAAAAATCGACCGAAGCCCGAATTCGAAAATTCTCACCTGATTCCAGGAGAGACCCCAGTGCTGGAGAAAAGGCTCCAGCACTGATCCGAACAAGACCGATTAACTCCTTAAAAACCAATACTTGTTTTTTTGCCATTGGATAACATTGAGACATTTTTACCGGAAAAGTTTCGAAGTGCCCACTTTTCAAAACTAAAGAAATTCCTTAAAAATCGCACGAATCACTAACCCGACTTTTTCCAACTGTTTGCAGGTACTGTCCTCGTGTTGAATCCCTGGTCCATCATTGGGGTTACAAAAGTAATCGTAACGTACCGTACCTTTAACTTGAAATTCCTTCCATAGGATAACATTGGGGATTCTGTGCAAAAATTCTTCTAAGTGTCCACTTTTGAAACAGCTAAATATTGCTTAAAAATCATATGCTTGACTAAAACGATTTTACACAACTGTTTCCAGGTACTACCCCGGTGCTGAATCCATGTTCCAGTACTGAGTTACAAAAAGTAATCCAAATGTGATTTACATGCATTTATCTTAGAGTCCATTGAAAGTAATGTATTGAGTTTTCTGGAATTGTACAATAACTTGACAACTACTGCAAACTCTAAAGTACAAAGTGCACTTGCCTTTGAAAAAGTATTCATTCAGTACCTGTAATTGAAAAGTATTTTATCTGCATACCTGCATCAAGCTTCCTTGGTTCTAAAATAAAAACTGTATATATATTTTTTATATATACAAAACAAATTGGCCTAGAGTTCAGTTCTTGAGTGTGTGACTTCATTTGCTGATTGAGTGTGTACAACAAATGCTTTACACTGTCCTCTGATACTGCCTTACTGTTCGACCAAGCTACCACTTTAGAGAGTAAGGTTATATCTAACTTTAGCCTCTGCCAAGCCACTGTGGACTCTGTGCACACTGTACCTATTTGGGAACAGTATATACAGAGCCACTTTCTTACACGCTCAACTATCCATTTTCATTGGAGAAAATAACCTTCTTAATAAATTTCACTCAGGTTTTATTTAGCACGGAACCAGTGCTCCCAGCTGCTGCAAATTATCTTGGATGATGGGAGCTCTGTGGGCTCTCATCCTCCTTGCCTGTCTGCAGCTTTTGACACTGCTTCGCATACTGTTCTTTTGGAGAGACTTGGATCTATTGCCATTCAGCGCAACACCCTCAGATGGTTCATGTCCTTTTTGAAAAATAGAACACAGGCGGTGTAGATGGCTTCTGCTCTGATTTTAAAGATCCATCTTGCGGGGTCCCTAAGGGATCAGCTCTTCGCTCTACACTTTTCAACATTTACATAGGTTTTTGGTTGACCTGGCTGGCCAATTTTATGGCTATGCAAACGACACTCCGAGTGAATGGGAATCTTAGCCACTGGCAAGATCAGTTTAAAGGCTGGGTGGAAAAGGTGCCTAGTTGAACGCCAATTCTTTGGGACTCAACTCTGACAAAACTGAAGTGTTCGTGTTTGGCAGTCCCTCTTTTTGATCATCCTTTTCCAGATGGCCTCAATCAAAAGGGTCCTGTCCCAGTCCGGCAACTGCAGTCCATAATCTGGAAGTCCTATTTGACACCAAAATGTCATATGAACCTCACATAAGGAAACTCGTGCCCACTTGCTTCCTGATTATGAATGAGTTAAAAAAAAAAAAAAAATCTTTCTTTTATTCCTCAAAGTCTAGGCAATTGTTAATGCAAGCTATGATAGTCAGTAGGCTGGACTACTGTTAACCGCTGTATGTTAGCCTTCTAGCCTACTTGGTGCACGGATTGCAGTTAATCCAGAACGCTGCCGCTAGTTTGATGTTCGGGATTCAGATATTCCACAGCATCTCAACACATTAGAAAACTTAAGTGGCTATGTTCAGCCTCTGCCAATCTGTTAGTTGTGCCTAAGTTTTCAAGGGCAAAAATGAGCGGACGTGCTTTTCCAGTGGTTACAGCACAAGCATGGAATAAACTATCTATTCAATAAACTGTAATGATTTGATGCCTTAATGCAGCGCCAGGACAACTTCTGTAGGTGATCTGGAATGGTTGGATGCCTTAAATCAGCACCAGGGCACCTTCAGGTAATCAGACGCTTTATAAACTAATAATTGTCAATGATTGCGGTAGACCTGGACATAGGTGCAATTTGAGGCAAGTCACGATGGAGCGCAGGTTAAATACATTAACCAAATTCATCATGGTCAAAGATTTTAGCTTCTGACTTAGTTCCAATTCACCACAGGAGTACACATCTAAAGGCTCCAGGATCTCAGGGGAAGCACTTAAAGACTCACAGGATGTCAGGCAGAGTCCGACAGCAGGGTCCAGTCCATGTCCAGTTGCCACTGGTCAGCTGGGCAGTTGCAGGAAAGGCCTCTGTTGCTTAAACAGGAGTTCAGCCTTATGACCCTTGGAGTCCACTTCTCTGTTCTGGGTGCAAGAGGCAGCAGGTCCAGGCCTTCATGGCTCCTCTCAGGTCACAGACAGCAGGTCAAGCCCTCTTATGTTCTTTCTCTGCTCCAGCAGTGTACTGAAGTGGGTGCCTCTACGTGCTACCTTTGTCTAGCACAAGCTAGTGGAAATGAGTGACTCCTGGGCACGCCAATTCCTGGGGCCAAGCTTACCTACTTCGTGCATTTTCAAACTTGGACTTTGAGGTCTCGGAGTGTGTATGGGAAGTATACTATGGTAATACGGGTGTGCTTTCATGTCTAACACTAAAATCCAGTTTGAGGAAGCCACTGTACCTAAAATAAACTCAGAGACCGTCTGGTAGTACAGGGCTCAAAACATCCACTCGACCGCTCGCATTTGCGAGCTAGATTTAACGAGCATGAGCTATTTTTAGGTCCTACTCGCCCTTTCTGGCGAGTAGGAAGACAAACTAACTTTTGTCCTCTGTCTTTGAGGACAGAGCAAATGTGACAAGATAACAAGATTTAAAGGCATTTTTATTGCTCACAAAGTGAATGAGCAATAAAGATGCCTTTAAATCTTGTTATCTTGTCACATCTGCTCCGCTTTCAGAGACTGAGGTCAAGTAGGTTGCAGTTAGGTCGAGGAGATTTTTCAAGGTAGTAGACCTGCAGGACTAGTAAAAAAAAGTTTAGATTTTTCAAGCCCTGTAGTACAAAAGCAGAGTCGTTCAGCACCCAGACAGTAGATACACAAGAATGGTCTTGGCAACCTGTTTCTAACTTTTAATTTCCCCCTGTGTTGTATGTAAACCCAGCAGATCTCTCAAGCAGCATTTGACACTCCAGCAGGATTTGACACTGTAATAGCAAAAAGAATTTCTGCAACCCCCCACCTGGCATGTTCTGTGAAGTTCAGAGGAGTCCACTCTGCACAGTCAGGTCGGCCTATTGTTTGCTACTGGGAGGCATTTCACACCTTTTTTGCTCCTATTCAAAGGCTAATATTTGGCTGGCTGAAGTTGGAGAGCAAATACAAATTAGCTTCCAGGATCTTTAGGCAGCGAAAAGGTAGCTTTCTAAAAGTTACTTTTTCCTAATATTTATTAAAAATCTGACTTCACCAGTTAATTGGATTTTTAATGGCAATTAAAAATAGGTGTGTAATTATTTTTCTAGCTAGTCCCATCCCCGAGATGCAGTTTTATATTTGTAACCTGTACTCAATTTTTCAATATAGGATAGCTAAGCTTGCCACAGTGGAAAATAGCTTTTGGGTGCTAGTCACTGTAAGGACATATTAACATTAAATTTCTCTTTGTCCTACCATTAATACCATGCACCTTGCCTTTTGGCTGCAAGGCCTACATAGAGGGGACTTTTTAATATTTAAAACGGGGGTTTTGATCTGTCAACAGTTTATTTTGACTGGTTGAATTGCAGTTTTACACTGCTACCGTTGGACTACAAAGGTAGGCCTAAAGCCATTTTTGCACTGTCACTATAGTTGATGTCACAATAGTTGCTGCAGCCCGACAGTGGCATTTAACTTTCAAGCCCTGGGAGCATTTTGTACTGTATACCAGAGACTTTTAGGCAAGTTAAATATACCAAGAAGAAAAATACCAGTGCACAGAGTTCTAAAGTCAGCACAAACATAGGGTCCACAAAAAGGTGAGAAATGTGGGGTAACCACGCAGAACGAGCACTCCATTGCTCTTTACTCTCTACATGCATCAGTTCTTTTAGAGAAGACAGACCACCACCCAGAAGAGAGTCTCTCATATACGGCTTCCTCAACCTCTGAATCTGATTGTGTGTGCCTGGGCCCTGCAGACCTTTAAAATCTTAATGTGCATATGCCACATTCTGATATCTCACTAGGAAGGATGTAGTGATGTTGAGCACACTGCAAATAATTGAGCTTTAAGGGCCTTCTTGAGTAGCCTCTTTTTGCTGATGCAGCGACGATTGAGAGATCGCAGATTCCAATCCTTAATTTAAGATACCTAAAAAGAGTGACCACCCATCCTAGAGTTACTGAACCTGGGAGACTGATCCAACAAGGA
This sequence comes from Calotriton arnoldi, assembly GCA_963921515.1. Classification (NCBI taxonomy): domain Eukaryota; kingdom Metazoa; phylum Chordata; class Amphibia; order Caudata; family Salamandridae; genus Calotriton; species Calotriton arnoldi. The sequence goes on along the minus strand of CAWUFW010009065.1, from coordinate 611,610 downwards.
CGTCAATGATCTAAGCGTTCTAGATGGCTTATAGTGAACAATGCGATGCAACTATTATTTAGGTCCAGACTTGTGAAAAACTGGATAGACCAAGAAAAGGGTCTTAAACTGAATCTGGTTTTTGACTGTCAGCTAGTGCAATGGCTTAAAATGATGCGATACAGAGGCCTGTTTTGGAATAGCAAGAATAAGACATACCACCACATTTTGGACCATTTGAACTGGCTAATCAGTTTGTCTGCTAGGCCAAGATAGACCAGATTAGCGTAGTCCAGCCTGGAAGCATAGCATTGACTACCGTTTTGCTGCCCAGTAATGGATAGAGAGCTAAGTATTTTTTGAGTGAGCAGAGCAAGGCGACACGTTACCACCATAGACAGAACTTGCGGACTGAAGGACAACTTGTTGTTAAACTTTGCACCCTGATTTCTTGTCCCCCGTGGCAGGCAGTGGTGGGGATAGCAGCACATCTGGCTAGCAGTTCTTGAACCAATTCCTATTGGCATGCCCAAAGAGTAAGATTTCAGTTTTTTCCAAAATGCATTGGCAATGGCTCTTGCATCCAGTCCAGAACACTAGACGGAGAGTTTTTGAAAAGTTTCCAGCATAATGGCCGGTACGGAGTCTGGTAAGTTTCATCCACATAGGAGACCACCTTAAAGCTGAAGGGTGGAACCAGCGAGACTAAGGGGGAAATGCAAATGTTAAACGGGCTTAGGGAGGAGCCCTGCAGGTCCCCAATTAGAATGCTTCAGACTGGTCCCAGGCTTCCTTCCTCTCTGCAAAGCCTGACTGTTCGACCGCTGTCACTGCTGGAGGGAAAAATGAAAATTTGAATGGACAGTTGACGTCTCCCGTGGTGACTCCGCAGAAAATTCGCCAGCTCATCAGCGAGGGGTTCGCGGTCGAACAGTCAGGCTTTGCAGAGAGGAAGGAAGCCTGTGACCAGTCTGAAGCATTCAATCGATCCTGTCAAGTTGATACACTTTCCTGTGAGACATCCAACAAGGAAGCGTTCTTCAGCCGATTAGAAAGCTTCACCTCCCTGAATTGGGCTGGAAAGCCTCATGAGCTGCCACCCTTGGCCTGTGCCCAGTATGGTTGGACCAATGTTGAAAGTGACGTGCTGAAGTGCTCCAGCTGCCAGGCCTTACTTTGCATGACCCTGCATCCAACATTCGATTTCAGCAACTATACAGAGAAGTGCGCAGAACTTCAGACTGCCTTGCGGACGGCACATGAGCGGTTTTGTTTCTGGCCCGACAGTCCTTGCCCAGAGATAAAATGATAACCTGAAATCCCAGTAGACACGCCACGTATGGCATTGATTGCCTCTTCCCAACGTGTCTCTTCAAACCACGAACGGCCATCCAGTTTGATGCCCTGTACAGTTTGATGCTCCACACTGTCCAGATTGCCAATCTACTATTTGAAATTATCATAAACGCGCTGAATGACTGGATCAATCCCTGTTTCAGATACCTGATACAGTCTACCCTTGACGTTTAGTTGGATTACACCCCTGACGTAGCCATCCCAAGGCCCCATGGGCTTGCCCCATTTGCTTTCTTCAATTTTCGAAGACCTGGCTGTCCAATTTACCATCCTGTCCTGAAGAAGACCCGTCTTTGACATCCTTAACTTATGCTTTTTGTCAGGGTCGAAACGTCGAAAGTTGTTTGTCCTTCCATGCTCCAACAGGCCCGCTAGCACGCAAACCCATATAATTCAATTATCGAGCTAGCATCATTGTTTTCCAAATTTGAAATTGGAGCGGTTTTTCAAAAAAAATCTTTTTTTTTTTATTGTAAATATATGTACAGTATTTTGTCACCTTTGTGTTTAATACACAAATTTGGTCACTTTGTCACCACACTCACTATGTCACTTTAATCACGCTCACATGCGCCGCGTTATCAATTCAATTATCGGACAGCCTTTCTTGTTTGTCGTGGTAATTCTTGACCTTTTTCTGAACAAATTGAAAATACAAAGTAAAATATTATCTTTTTCATGAATAACATATTTTGTTTGTTCTTTGGTATGTGTCCAATGGTTATGTGTACTCAAATGTTTAATACTACAAAGTAATTGTTTGACCCGACAGAACCAATTGTTGTTATATTGCATAGGCCCAGGTTCTGAGGGACACTGGGTTACCCCATTGCTTTACACACACACTTTTGTAGGGAGCAGATTAACTGGGGGGAGGGTGTCTAAAAAGATGATGCCGTTGTCCTCCTTATTTCCTGACTTTCGGATGGCTGTAGAAAGCCTACCTGGATTTTTAAAATCTTTTTTCAAAAAGTTAGAGTTTAACTGAAGCCTTCATAACCAGATTGCAGGCTTTAGACTATAAGAAACATTTAGCAATGTTAGTTTGCCATGTTGAACATATTGGTATTGTGTATTATTTAGTTTTCAAACTCCATGGCATTGGTTTGATTTCACAGCACATTCTGTGTCCTTTGTAATTCTACCAACCCACTTTGCACACTCAATTCTTCTGCAAGTAATTGTTTCTCCCCTCTTGACACTTCCTCTCCACCACTGACCTCTGCCCACCTGCACAGGTTTTTGGCTTGCTTCACTTCATCACACAACTGTGCACTGGCGTTGAACCAACTTCACCTATGTTGTAACACCGTGTTTTTACTCTATCTGGCTGTCTTTGCCAGGATTAACAATGATACGTGGATGAAGATGAACACGTATAAAGATGAACACACATGAAGCTTCGTTTCTTTGGGGTATCTGTTTGGCCCTGTCATGGTGAGGAAAAGCAGAGAATAAAGAACAACGCTGAGACACTGAAAACACATCAACAGAGCATTCAAACCCTTCAATGGTAGTATTAGAATTAACTGCAGCAAGTCCAACCATACCATCTAGTGGCAGAGAATCTCAATAATAATGATCTTGTTCAGGGAAGTCTCAGGCCTTCCATTCCATAAGGGAACATTTCAGTGGAGGAAAAGGAAAGTACTCGCATTGTTTTGAAGATTGGCTAAGCGTAAGTAAAGACCAACGGTCTTCAATTCAAATCACCACTACCAGTGAGTCCGCTGCAAATTGCACAAAGAAACAACTGTCCTTCATAAGTAAGCCATAGAAAAGATCCCTCCTCCAAAAGAAAAGGGTATTTACTCCGGATACTTCCTAATTCAAATGAAGGATCAAAGCTTTTACTAGTAGATTCAAGCAGCAAAACAGTCCTTTGCATGCTAGACGCATTGGTGCAACCTCTTGAAGGGTGTTCTTTTTAATTAAGACCTACCACTCAGATTATAATAGCAATAGGCCTTTGATGACGTGGATGTTGGGTCCACTTGGATGCTCTCATGTTACGATGTTTTGGAGTAGTGTGATGTCCTCAATGTCAAATCTGTCTTTTAGACCTTGAGACATTCCACATAGAATTGGCTACTGTTTCTCACAATAGGCAATATTCGCATATGTACCAACAATATCACCTCCCTGTACTACTTAAGCAAAAAGGGGGCACCAGGTCCAGAACACTCACTCTGAGCCCAGGTCATATAGAGGAGAGTTCCTTCAAAAGTCTCTCTATATAGGTAGTGCATCTTCTGGGAGTAGATAACTCTTGATTAGATGGGCTCAGCAGAATATATATATATATATATATATATATATATATATCTATATCTAAAATGAGTCATCCACAGTGATCTTCAATGTCATTCAAGACCTCTTTCGCTAGTGGGTTTTACCTTAAATAGACTGATATAACACATCCAAAATGGCCAAACGTTGCACCCAGATTCCAGTAGTCTGTATCAGAGGGCAATGAACTTTTGATGAATAGGGTTGGGAAATGTCTGTATGGTTTTTCTTCAATTCCCCTGACACTAAGACTGCTGTGAGTGAAGTAATCCAGGGCTACAATGTTGTAGAACATCTCAGGCAGTGGTGACACACAAAGTTCCTATTGATGTAAAACCATACACAGAACAAACTTCCATGCAGTCTATATCTTCTGTCCAGATGCGAGTTTTCCATTCCAAGCTGACGTTATTGAATTTGGCAGCATAGTTCCTGAATATGCACAACAAGGTTCTTTAAACTTGCCTTGTCTGCACTCAACTTTTAAAAGAAGCTAAGAGGCAGGCCACTACAACGGTATATGTTTTCAACTGAAAAGATTCTGCATATGGTGTCTACTACAGCATATTGAACCCACCTCCTCCCTAGAGGGGGCGATGCTGTCTTATCTCCTTCACCTGGCATAGTCATGGCTGCAATGTTCTTTCATATAGGTACACCAGACAGTAATTACAGCATAAAAAAGTCCATATCAGAAATTCCTTTTTAAAATCCCTGTCATAAGGGATTTCTTAAAGGGGTCGAAAAAAGATTACTTCCCAATTTTGAAACTGTCTCCTTTCTTGACTGGTTGGTTTGGTGTTGTCTAAATTGATAGCTCCTCTTCTTGAACATATGCATAAGGCTTCATTGCAGCAGTTCTCTTGAAAAAGTTGCTGTCACATTGGCCTGTAGAGTCTGTAAACTGGAGACTTTTTCAGTTGTTGAGCCTTACACAATTTCCCCTTCAGAGTAGTTATTGGTACACAGTCTTTATTCCTTCATTAAGTTGTTTACAATATTTCAGGGAAATCAGACCATTTTCTATATTGCAAATGTTAGGAGGGTCCCTACGGTTTTACTTAGAAAGGGACAAAATACTTCAGAGAGTCTAGCCAAATGAACAGGGTTCCCTAATTCAAAGCATTATTTGCCAGGTAGCTAATAAGCTGTTGCCATGTATGCAGGGCTCCACCCTTAGCCCCACCCTCTTTAATCTCTACATCACCCCTTTGGCAGAGATTATTGAAAAATTTGGGGTCAGTGTTGTGTCTTATGCTGACGACACACAATTGGTGGTGTCCCTAACACAAGATCATGAGAGGGCAGCCATCAATTTTTTGACGTGCCTTCAAGAACTGGCGTCTTGGATGGCTAACAACTGCCTTAAGCTTAATGGTAATAAAACTGAAGTCCTTGTGATAGGTAAAGCTCCCACAATCTGGTCATCAGCATGGTGGCCTCAGACACTGGGACCAACCCCGTCCCCCTGTGATCAGGTAAAGAATCTTGGGGTGTGGCTGGATTCCAAGCTTTCCTTTGATAATCAAACTAGGCGAGTGGCGGGAAAATGTTTTGGGGTTCTGCGAGGTCTCCGGAAGACCTTGGTGTACTGCCAATTTCAGCGGGGAAAACTATGGTCCACGCTCTGGTGATGTCACGCATGGATTATGGGAACGCCCTTTATTTGGGAGCTAGTTCCAAATGTGTGCAGAGACTCCAACGCATTCAGAATGCTGCGGCTCGTCTCATTTTAATGTTACCCAGGAGAGCCTCTTCCAACAAGGCCCTGGCTTCCCTTCACTGGCTCCCGGTAAGGGAACGAATTCTTTTTAAAGCTATGTGTGTGAGCCATCGCATTTTACAGAGAAAATAACCCACCTATCTGCATGACTTTCTTACCCCATACTCTCCGACCCGCTGTTTGAGATCTAGCGGGACAGGGCAGGTTAGCATTCCGACCATTAGGAGAGCTAGGATGGGTGGCCGCTCCTTTCGTTTCCTAGCTGCCAAACATTGGAATAAACTCCCCCCGGGGCTCCGGCTGGAGTCTGCGGAGACCGTCTTTCGGAAAAAGCTAAAAACCTGGCTCTTTCCTTCTTTGAGCTCTCTTGTTTAATCTCTTCTTCTTTCTTCTGCCCGGAACCTGATTTGTGCCGCAGTGCGGGGACACACTAGTAAGTGTAACCAAGCGCTTTATAAGCTTGTTATTATTATTATGCCAAAAATAATTCTTCCAAAGGCAAAGCAGTCTGGGTGGGAAATGTACCTTTTAGTGATATCTGCCAAATGTCCCCAGTAAGACCCATTCATAATTTCACAAAGTACTATTGTTTAAATTTTAGATGCCGAAGCACACCCATAGTAGGTCTGGAGGTTCTGAAAATTTCTTTGGATAATTATCTTCTACTATCTATTTTGTTTAGTTTTCCCATCCTATGTATTGCAGCTACGTTTTGCTTGCTATTCTATTTGATTATCAATGAAGCTCCCACTGTGAAGAAAAAAGTTACTTGTAATCCTCGTTCTGTATAGTAGGAGGCTTCATTGAAGTCATGACCATCCCTCCTTACTCCTAGACTTTACTCTTTGAATCGTAAAAATTCCCACAGTGTGGCTTCGTATAGGTCTCTCAATGAATTAAGCCTTTTTAGGTCCAGCCTAGAGGCAGCGCGCATGCGCTGCGAGGCATGCTGTATTCCCTCTGTGGGCTTTGAACATGCCCACCACACGCCCACTGCTTTTTATTGGTAGCTTGGTCTACCTTTACAAATTGTAAAGTTTCCATTGGTGAATAATGTACATTTGTCCCGCCTTGTGGCTGTTTTGTTCCCGCCTTGGCCATTGCCTCTGCTACATGGATCCTTACACTATGGGCCATATGTTTTTGTTTGAGTGCACTACTTTTTCTTTTCTCCCTCTCCTCGCCGCTCACTGGCACATGGCGCTGCTTGCAGTTCACTCAGTCTCCTCCTTCGTAGGTATTCTTTGAAGTTGGCACGTATGCGTATTTATTTTTATTGATAGCATTTCCTATATTATCAAAAGTCAAAGTGGGTTTCATAATGCTAAGCAATGCTGGTCATGTGTTGAAAACATTTCTTGCTGTTGACTATTTCTTATACCATAGGTTGCACAGTCTCGGGGCCCATCGAGCACGCGACAAATGATTAATGTCTGCAAAATTTGGCCTCTAAAGAAAGTTTCACAAGGGCTGGACTTCTCTTTTCCACCCCTTCCCCACAAAATTTCTGATGAGTTTTATGACGCTCTGTTCTCTGTCCCACCTCCTCGCCCCAGGGAGGGGTTTTTCCACTCCACCACAATACAGCATCCTGCCTTGAATACAGCATCCTGCCTTGGGGTATCTGCTATCACCTGTTGGGCCTGCTAGAAAGAGAGGACAGACTCACACACCGGTCAGCACGCAGGCCATGCCTGGGCATGTATGGCCAGAAAGAGGCACTTCTGCCTTCTCTTCTCCCTCCAGCTTGTGCCTTTGAGTACACGATATATTTTTGTGTCCATGGGCGGGCTCAGGCTGTGAGAATCCCCGCAGTCTCCGCCCAGGCCATTGTTATCTAACGCACCTCATGCTATAGACACAGAAGCCTACGAGGCAGCGATGGCAGAGCACTCGTTGTCGAATTCCTGTCCAAGACCGTGCACGTAGCACCTACAGATGACCACGGAGCACAGACTGCCAGGCACTGCGCTCAGAGATCAGGCCCCAGACCTCTTCTGCACCTCCATGAGCAGAAGAAGCCGAGGAAAACAACCCAGCAAGGATATCCTGTCTTCAGCTGGTACATCATGTATACGTCCTCACCTTAAGTGGTGGTGCTCTCGTTATGCCATTCAGTGTTGATGTTCCTCACCTGTTTAGCACCTAAAATGTCCATTATTTCAATTTAAAATAGGAGAATACTCTCTTTTTCTGTCGCCAAGTGTCCTTCTTGGGGGTTATCAAGTTTTGGATGGCATCTGCATACCAGCCCCTGGATGCTGTATACGTTCTGGTAATTAATGTTCAAGGAGTCCCTGTTACCTGGAGTGACCAAAAGCTGCACTCAAACCCTTCACACGGAGAGTGTAATAATGGTCATCGGCTCTTTTATTCGGAGATCTTATACCAGCGTCGACTCTCCTTTGAACGGTTTGACTTGCAGGGGAACTCGAGGAAAATTAGGAGCATCCCATTAGGAAAATGGTACATATCCGACCTATAATGAGTTTAAGATTGTTTGCTCTATTTAACCTGCCGTTTGGGGGTTAGTTTAGCTTACTGTGGTAGAGTAAGATGCCACTGACCTGGATAATGCACTGAGCCACCAGACCCACAACACGGCCCTTAACCTGTAAAAACCGCCACCTGAAGCCCAAGGTGAGAGATGGCATCTGCCCTGGTGTGACCCGAACTGTCCCGCCTGATTTGTTCATCTCAGAAGGAACATCTGCCGTTAAAGGTCTGCGGTGCTCGGGCTGGGGAATTCCCCATGGAGCATGGGTCCTGTCTGGCCTCAGTAGCAAATCTGAGGTGAAAAATGCCACCCCACCTTGTCTTTTGATGTTTGCATGTTTTTTTCAAATGCGTCTGTTTTTGTGAAATGTCTTCGTCAACAATCTACCTAACTACACAACTGGTTTTTAATTTGTTTAATAAATCATACTTATGTATTTCGTTTCTTCAAAAAAAAAAAGTGCAGTATGCAAATCTCTGGAGGAACAGCTGGATGCCGATGTTTTTGACAAGATACATTGAACTGCATAGTAGCATTTATTTCCCAATAACCCACAATATATCCAAGTAAAAAGAAATATGTTTCCAGTATATTTTTTGTGCTACATGCAGGTCATTGGTTGATTGGTCTTTCGCAAAATGCTCAGTAGTGTGCAATGTAGGACTGTAACAAACCGATGTTTATGCTAAAGCAATATGTTAAAACATGCTGGTAATGTGAAAGAACGGTTATTAAAAATATTGAAAACTGCACAAGGAAAACGCAGTACTTTCCTACAGCCAAACTTTGTGTACGTTGTTCTTAGCACCATCTCAGTCCCTCGGCCTTCTAACATTGATATATTGAAAACACCACACATTTTTTTTTAAACATTAGGGTCTCTGTATCGATTAAATCCACACTAACAAGATCTTCAATTGTTGGGCACATCAAACGCTCTCTTTTCCACTTAGACATATCTTTCCGCTTGGGTGACATAGCTTAAAAACATTGCCAAAGCCAATAGCTCTGGCTAAACACCTATAAGGTACCAAAGACGAGACCTATTGGCTATGCCAATGCTTGTTATCTACTGCAAGTACAAGGCATGGTAGGGTAGGAATGTGGCTCCTTAAAGGAGCAGTTGGTTTTCAGCTTCTCTGTGGATGCAGTTTATCTCCCTTATTTTTCCTTCTTTCCTGCTTCCTTTTTCCTTTTCCCTGGGCAGAACGGTTGTAGATTATTCTGCAGTATGAGATTGTTTTATGTACTATTTTACTCTAAATGGATAAGAAAACATGTAAACAGTAAATTCAGAAAATATATCCTACTGCTTATGACTTCAATGAAGATTGCTAAAGTGCAGAACAAGAATATCAAGTAGGTACATTTTCCTTTTCTTGTACACCAATTTCTTCATCTGGGTCATAAGCTGTTGATCACATCAGCCTATTGTGCTTCAAACATATGCTGTGGGGAAGGGAGTTGTGGCAGATCTTGCCCAGCTCAGCGAGAAATGGAAGGAGTATCCCATGACCTTGATCAGCCGCAGACTATTCCCTTTTCAGTAGAACTGGGCTACTATTAAAAAAGAGTACTTTTCCGGGGGTTTTAATAGTGGGCTTTACATTGCTCCAGGCCTTATTTGTTTACACAGACAGGCTATTGTATAAAAAACAAACTAGGTATGACATAGTAATACCACATCTGCATATCCTATCACAACTTCTTTAGCCACAAAGGTATTTTTACTTCTTGTCTGTAGCAAAACATTCCTTGACTCCCACAATCTTTCAATATATCTCGTAGTGCAGTATTATACTTTTAAATATTGTTGGATTTTCCAGACAGAGTCTTACAGTGACCCTGCTAGATCTAACCTTACATTTAAAAAGCAAAGAATTGGTCTCCGCGAACTATGGCGTACATCCTTCGCATATATAGTGGATCTAAGTGGCACTCATTATGTAGCCAGTGGTTGTCTGGAAAATCTGTCATGGATGTGGCCAGTTCGCCTGCATTTGTTTTAACTTGAGTTCAATAAAGTTTGTCAGAAGTGATAAACGTTTTTGAAAAATAAAAATTTGTTTTTGGGCCATTTTTATATGCATTTGTCCTCCCATTTATCCTCCCATTACTGAGAAAGAAATTTGCTTGCTTAAAAATACAAGAGAAGCTTTAACTTAGTGTCCCCCAAAATGTATATGGTGTCACCTTGCTCTCCTGTCCATTTTCTGCCTGTGGTATACATCTTAAATACTCGAATTCCCCTTGTAGTTTGCTGAACCACACAAAAGATAAACTAAACTGTAAAAATGATGCACTGTTCTTAATGAAATGTTTTATAAATCTAAAACTTGAGTTTAGAAGCTATTTTAGTGATAATATCAACCTTAGTGAACACAGTTTTTTGCCTGTTCTAGAACTTTAAAGGAAACTAACCTATCAGATTTTCTGTAAGGCCTGACTCTGCATGACTTGGATTGTATGCTGGCTAACTGATCCTCTAGGTAAAGGATGGAGATAATAAAACAAAAATAATGTTTGTTCTAAGTGTATTTGTTTTAGCTTGTATCTTTGTTTTGCAGTTCTGCATGGCGCTGAGCCATTGCCACAGTACAATGCTGCCCATGCAATGAGCTGGTGTTTGCAATGCTCACAAGGAGTGCAGTATCTTCACAGCATGAAACCAAAGGCTTTAATCCACAGGGATCTCAAGCCACCTAAGTAGGTATTAATTTGCTCTATGTGAAAGCTACATACAGGCATATACGTGTATGTGTGATTTGTAAAAATGTGCTGCCACTACAACCGTTTAGCCAAATTACATAAAAAGCAGCCAAAACTCTCCAAAACAATTGGCATATCCTGACCTGATGGGCTGAACTTATTATGCACAATAAAACATGCATTGGGCCCGAATTTGTTTTTACATAATGATCGCTACTTAAGGACCAGTAGGGAAGCATTTATCCAGAGTATTAACTTTCTTTGAGAGCACAATGTAATTCCTTGATCACTACATATTCCCTACTGGGTTAGTACCACTCCTAGTTTCAGTATTCTGTGCAATACTACCTGGCAGTTACCACTTCCCTTCAGTCTCTTCATCATGCCCATGTAAGTAAGCAAGAAAGACCTTCCCAACGTTAGTTAATATCTCGCCCTCTCCCCTGCCCCCACTGTCATCGCTCTAGTAGCAGTGTAACCTCCGTTTATACTCATTGAATCAGACACGTTAAAGCAACTGCTTCATTTATATTTAAGTGATCATGATTTTAAATCAGCAATTCCATCTTAACAGTCACTGATGCGTAGCTACATTTTTTGGATCTTGACTTTTCCACCGTATAGGATCATCCGTATTGGTAGTACTGGAAGAGCCAAGCACAGACACTCACTTCATGAGTTTTTACCTCTATTGCCCATTATCGTTCTGCATTCATTTTGAAAATGTATCAATTGCTGCTGATTTGCCACGGGCCTTGCTGATTCTGCACATTTTCTCCTTGCACTTTTTGCAGTTGTATCTGCCTATCTAATAGACTTAAATTGAAAATCTCTTAAATTTGTAATACCTTTTATAGTATTTGTGGTTTTTGCATAGCATTCTACTCAAGTCATTGTTGTTCTCATCAGATGTATTTTTTTCACAGCTTGCTTTTGGTTGCTGGAGGGACAGTGCTGAAGATCTGTGATTTTGGTACAGCCTGTGATATCCAGACTCACATGACCAACAACAAAGGAAGTGCTGCCTGGATGGCCCCTGAAGTTTTTGAAGGTAAAGGAAATAATATGCAACTGCAATTGCAATATTTAGATTCTTTTTACGCATTTGTCAATAGAAATGAAATTGTCAGGTTCTGAAGTAAGTCGTGAAATTAGGATGAGATGCATTTGGGCCTCTGACCTGTGAGTGTACTGGTGTTGCAGAAAGTGTGATCATTACACTAGATAATAGATGAAGTACGAAGAGCTGTGTTATTTTTTCTGGAGATTTCCAGGCCATTTAGTGCATGAATACAGAGAATGTTGATGAGCATGGCATGGGTTTTCAGGTCTAGCTATCCTATGATTTTGCTTTACTGCATTACAGTGTTGTTAATATTTGAATGTCACTGTTCTGTCTATAATCTGTACCTTACTGATTCACATTCTCCAAAAAAGCATATATTTCCTCATTGTAATCTCGCAAGAGTGCTTGCATTGGTCTTTCACTTTTGTAGAAGTTGGACCTACATACCTTTAAGGGACACATGCATGGTCTGAGACTGTGGCTAGTGCTCATAGGGATACAGTGGTATGACTGCATTAAATTAGCTATCGGAATGCAGTTCTTATGATGGTCAATCTGTAGATCTGAATATTGCTATAGGAACAAAATGGAATGTCTCCTTACTCCAGATTTGGAACTTTCATAGATTCACATGCTTGAATCCTTCCCCGTCGTTGTGATGGGAGTCCCTCCCCTGTTGAGGACAGGGAAGGATTCAATACTGGAAAACTACAGTTACTGGTAAGTAACTAATTTCTTCCCCATCAAGTTTGCTAATCGCATTCAAGACTTCTTGATACTTATGGCAAAGCTAGGAAAGAAAGATTGGAATATGAGAGAAGACACACGAGTTGTATTCCCACAGCTCGCCTCGTCAAATGGAGGCACATCTGGGTGTTATGCAGTCTCTAACAAGTGACAGGTCTTTTACACTAAACAGAGAACAAGACTACTGCTGTTACTTTCTGCTCTTTTGTCAAATTTCAGTTGCATTATTGTTTTTTACCTGCATTTCACATGAATGATGATATTCTACAGAAATGTAAAAAACACTGTGGCAACAGGTGTATTATTATAAACATTCAGCATATAAGAGGCAGATTACCTTCATCTTTCTATAGCCAAGGGAATTATTGTGAAACTGGCCCTCTACTAATGTTGTTAAAGTACAAAAACTTGAGTCACCGAACAGAAACAAAGGTTTACTCCGGATTTAAATATAACTCTGCGAAGGTGCAAGAGACAGTTGTTACAGCACAACTTAGAAGTTGATGCAGAGTTCCAGCACATAGTTGCACGGACATTTCAAGAATCAAACCGTAATTTCACCATCTAAACCAATAATGTAACTCTCTCTAGATAATCACTAATCTGAGGCCTTTCATGGTTATTTTCATGGTTTTACCATGAAATTGTCTTATTGGTAGTTGGGTAACATTTTTTATTGTGTAAGTTTATTAACTCCATTGACAACAGTAATGTATTGTCATATGGAGAAGCAAAAGTTAAAAAGATTGTCATTAAGCATCCTCATAAATGGGGGAGGAGCTCAGCTGGGCTGCAAGATGGCCACTCTCTATAGAGATTCTGCCAGCCGAACCCAAAATTCTGCCGAACAACGGGCTGCCCACCCAACTGATCTCAGCAGTGACCACAAACTGCGTTGCCCCCACTGGAGTATCTTGGTGGCATTTGTTGACCCCGGCGGCCCGCTGTCCCGGACGGAGTGCTACAGCCTGCTGTCATCATTAATGCGGCCTGCGCTACGGAGCCCTGACCTCTGGTCGTTCCTGGGACGGAGACTGTGCGCCCCATGCCGGACTTGCCGGGCGCTGAGCATGGCCGCCGCATGCCTTCGCTCGGCGGGCCGTGCCTTCCGGGGAGACGTGCTTTGCTGCACCAGCTGGCTGACGCTGGGGGCGGCGAACGTGAGCTGCACGGTACGGCCCGGTGTCTGCCCGCTAGGTCGCGGTCCTGAGTTGGAAGGAGGCCCATCTGTATTCTCGGAGCATCCAAACTAGCTGCCATCACTGGGGCTACTTGCGCGAGAACGGCCTGCATCGAGGCGGCGGGCGCGGCACCCTATCTGGCAGCGGAGGGCACACGCCTGAAGCTTGGGATGGGGACAGCGAGCCCCCGGACATCCCGCTGGCTGTGAGTGGGGCCCCACGGGCCATCATCCGTTTTCCTGTTGCGGCACTGCGTGGTCTATTTCCGGGCCCTCCAGTTTGGCCCCACTTAACACACTGGATGTGATGCGCCTGGCCTTGTGGGTGGCGCTGTGGGACCTTGCTGGGCACAGAGATTCCTTGCTGCTCGCCTCCAGCCTGTGCTGTTGCTCGCCGTCCATGAGCATTGCGCATCTGCCACGGGTGAGGACAGCTTACAGTCCGTGACTAGCTGGGCGTGAGATGGCAGAGCCTGACCCGCTTTAGTGATCCCACGTGGTGAGTGCCTTCGCATCTTCCCTCAATATACTCTCGCACAAACTATGCTTAGTACCACCAGTGCGGACCACCTAATTGCCTCTAACCCCCTCACCCACAGTTCTTCGGTCAGTGAGCCCCCTGTTCAGCCAGTATTGAGGCGCACTTCTCTGGGGGGGAATTGGGACGGCTCATACTCATGCGGTGAACGAGCCTAGCGTGGTCTCCTCTCAGGATCCACTAACCAAATATGGGACTTGTGCCTGTTCGTGCCCCCTGGTCAGGAGAGAGATCCCAGTTGTGGCAGGGCTCTGAAGACACAGTTGCGCCTGCTACAGACTACAGTTCCCCTGGCCTTTGCTCCTGGACCTTCCGGACTACCTTGTCCATTTTGGGCGTCGGCCAAGGCAGCTCCCTTCGAGTGACGTGCAGCATGGGACGTCCGCCACTACTGCCGCCTCACACGGCCATGGGAAAGTGCAATGCTAAACAATTGAAATTCTCTTTCGAGGGCAGGCGCCTCACCTGCCAGGTGGATCATGGACCGCGGTCTGATGTTTCCCCGGGTCGTTCTGGGCAGGACAGTAAACAATACATTGACCTCAAAGAACTCTTAGTGGACATAAAGTCAAGTCTGAAGGCCATAAATGCTAAGCTAGACATCCTCACTAGCCTCCTGGATCATGTCAAATAATGCGTAGACAAGGATGAACATAGACTGGATCATCTGGGAAATCATGTCTCTGATGCGGACGACGCACAGGCAGACTCTCTAAAGAACATCTATTGTGGATGGACAAGGTCCTTGAACTCATAAATGTTAAAATTGAAGACCATGAAGTGCGCTCCCAGCTCAGCAACCTGCGGATCAAAGGTGTCCCTGAGTCTACCGCAATGAACAAAATGGAGGACTTTGTGGAGACCATGCTGCGTGATCTATTTGGGGAGAGCCTGTCCACAGTCTTCATCGTCGAGCGTGCTCACTGCTCGCTGGGCCCTCAGCCCCCTCCGGGCACGTCTGCTCGCACCATAGTCGCACGCCTTCCGAGTCACAGGGACCGTGATGTGGTCCTGTGGCTTGCATGTGAGCGTGGTTCAATCCACTATCAGGGAAACAGCCTTTCATTCTATCCTGATTTCATGGTGTCGATGCAAGCCACCCGCCGTGAATTCTTGCCCATCAAACTGATTCTCCAGAAAGCGAATATTTCTTATGCACTGTTATACCCTGCCAAATTGTGGATCACCATGGAGGGTAAACCATACTTTTTCACAGACGCTAAATCCGCCCTGATGTTTGCTACGCACGTCATCAAGGGAGGACTCTCAATCAGAGACTCTCCGCGCACATCCAAAGAGAACCCACTAAGCTATAATGATTGCTGACATGCCGCTCCAAACCCCGTTTGTACTAGGTCTCCTTACTTTGCTGCCCTTTTTCGTCACTATCTTTGATTTCAGCATGCTTATTACCTGGCAGGCTGCCTTGCATGCGTGTACCCTCACTACTATCCCTGCTATGCTGTTATGTAGGAGTCACTTGTAATTCACTTGCACTGGGTCGGCCCTTGTGTTACTCTCGGTTTGGTCACCCAGCCGTTCTTGGCAAGGTTGTCTGCCTGGAAACTCTCTGCTCCCAGGCATTATTCTCACTCGAACCACCAAGCTGAAAGGGGATTGTTGGGGTGGGGGGTGGGATTGTTCTTCTCAACCTGGTTCTTGGGTTGTAGTGGGTGGGGGAAGGTGTGGGGTTGTTTTTTAGACTGTTTGCCTTTGTCATGTTTTTCTTTTCCTACTGGGATCCAGCCACAGTACACTGATCGTCCCTCTTCCATTTGCACTTTACATGATCTATTACAGGGGCTAGCTCAGCGTCTCCTTTACAACACCACCACCACATGCACAACGTTGAACATTTGCAGCCTTAATGACCACAGAAAGGCAGGCTTATCTCACTAGACCCAAAGTACACATCTGCTTCTTGCAGACGACCCATCTAACACCTTTGACACGCTGCGCTCCTGATGGAGGGGCGAATCGCATACTTCATTCTACTCCAGTTACGCCTGGGGCGTTGCCATAATGCTGCACAGGGGGCTCCGGTGGCATCTAACGCAATCTCTCATTGACGGAGAAGGGTGCTATGTTATTACAACTGGCTCACTATACAGGCAACCAGTAATCCTAGGTGCCATCTACGGCCCTAATATGGATGATCCTGGGATTTGCTCTGATCTGGAGGTTGATTTTGAGCCTTTGCCCCAAAGCGATAATTTGGGGGTGGAGACTTCAATGTAGCTCTAAAAGACTGGCTCGACCAAGCTGGCACCTCCAGGCGTCTGCACCCCAACGCTGCACTGACACTCAACAAAATCATCCAAGGCATCTGCCTACCGGACGTCTGTAGACACACTCGCACTCTCTCACACACTCTCTCTCTCACACTCTCTCACACTCTCTCACACTCTCTCACACTGTCTCACACACACTCACACACACACACACTCACACTCTCACACACACACACTCTGGATGGCATGTGCTTGGTCCAGAATAGACTACTGGCTGACTTCTAGAGATGTCCAGACGTGTACCACCAGAGTGGCCCATCTCCCTTGCAGCATTTTGGATCACGCCCTGGTCCTGCTGGAACTGCAGATTCCCCAGGTGGTGCCTCGTGCATTCACCTGGTGGCTGCTGCCAGACGCACTGCGCGATGCAGTGTTTCATGAGGAGATCCACGGAGACATCGTTGATTTTTTTTTTTTTACCAGTAACGTGGGCTCCGTACACTTGCCCCCCACGCTATGGGAGGCAATCGAGGTGGTCATTTGTGGGGCATGCATTGCAAAACAATCGCGAGTCCTGAAGGCCATTCATAGCCGACTCACCCGACTCGAGGAAGATATCTGAACACAGGAGATGGAATATTTCGATCCAAAGATGTCACCATACTGGCCCACATTCGGAAAATGCTGTCAGAATTCCATGAAGAAGCTGTTCTGGAAACCCATTACTTACACCGGAATGCGCAGGCTTGCCGGTTCGGGGGGAGTGACTGCCCGGTTAAGACACTTGCGGGAATGCTACGCAGACCGCTCGCTTCCCCATATGTGGTAGAATTACTGGACAAGGAGTCTAACCCCGCCTTCTCCCCTCCGGCATTATTACGCATAATGTCCTCCGTCTATTCCCAACTATACACAGTTACCCCAATCCTGGGATCAGCTGAACTGACTGCATACTTTGACACTATACAGCTGGTATGGCTTGATCAGGCTCACTGCACTTATTTAGATTTGCCCATTACTATGGAGGAAATGAAACCGGTCATTATGAGCCTACCGGGGGACAAGGCGCCCGAGCTTGATGGCATGATGACTACCTTCCACAAGGAGTATATCTCCCTGCTAGTCATGCATCTTTTGGCTATGTTCAAGGACTCCTTAGACACAAGGACCCTGCGCCCTCATTGAGAGAGGCGGTAATAATGATGCTCCTCAAACCGGACAACCAATGTGATTCCTACAGGCCCCTTTCATTAACGATTACCAGGTCTATGCCAAGGTCCCTGCTAACTGCTTCCTGACAACTATAGCCCGACCAATCGGAGTTTATCCCCACTCGCTCCACATCGCACAACCTCCATACCATCCCAGCGCTTATACACCATCTAGACCCCCATATCTCTGCAATTGATGCCCATTTAGACGCCACGATTCCCTGGAATTGGCACACCTCTTTACCTTGCAGGCACGTCTTGGCTTCAGTCTGCAATTCATCAGGCATATACAGCTCCCTTATACCCTTCCCACTGCTCAGGTTTGATTGAATTGGCTACTCTTTGACCACTTCATGATCACTTGCAGAACTCAACAGGGATGTCCTCTGTCGTCGCTCCTTTTTGCAATGGCAATGGAGCCATTGGCAGCGAGGCTCAGGGAATGTCATGAGACCAGGGGCATCTGCTTCACCACCAGAGGACTGGTGGTTTCGATGTGTGCTGATGATATTACTCTTTACGCAAGTGACCCACATTAGAACCTGGCCTCACTGACGTGCATCGTGGTGCTTTTTGGCAGATACTCAGCTTTCCGAATCAATTGCTCCAAATCCATCCTATTTCCCCTCATGGACGGAGCGCTGCCATTCCACACGGAATACCCTCCCAGGTGGGCGACAGAGCCAGTTCGATACTTGGGTATATGGCTCAGTCAAGACCCTGAAGAACTGTGGCATGCAAACTAAACTATGGTCGGGCCGCCGACTGGCTGGAAGACAAACGTTCAGTCTGGTCTAAACTGCCAACTTCTTTACCAGGACGCATTGCGATAGCGAAGGTGATTATCCTCCCCAAATTCCTATACTTGTTCCTTAATATACCTCTTCCTAAGACAGTCCAGTTCTTTAAGCGCATTAACTCAACCTGATATCATTGATCTGGACGAATAAACAACCATGAGTATCATGGGATCTACTCACTATGCTGCTCGCACAAGGCAGCTTGGGACCGCCTGACATGACGCTATAAGCCCTGTGCGCCCAAGCTCAATTCCTCCACTGTTTGCTTCACTCCATTCCAGCCCCACACGGCCATAGCTATACACCGCGCATCCCCATGGCCATTGACAACGCTGCTTTATATACCTTACAAAACACTGAGGGTGGAAATAGGCACGGTAGCATGTGTACGGTGGGCATGGGAGTTGTTGCGAAAGCAAGCTGAGCTGACGTGTCTCTCTGCCCTATCCATTCCCCTAGCCAATAACCCCCAGATCCCACTGCTCCAGGACAAAAGTGCTGTGTTGCATGGACGACAGCTCAGGATATTCTCAGACCTATAGCCCGATGACCAGTTCATCCCTCTATTCGATGCCACGTCATCCTCAACTCCTACCTTCCTAGACACCGTTCTAGATTATCAACTCAGGGCTGCTTGCTGCGCAATTCATGACAACACTTTCCATCTCCCCCACCACCCCTCCCAGCACTAGAACTTATCCATGCTTCCCCATCCCCACGCAAATTGATAACTCTCCTTTACAACAGTATGCAATCCACTGCACCGATCACCACCCCAACTGCGCGCAAGGTATGAGACGGGGACATGGACCCTCCCCTAACGGATAAGCAGTGAGCGTTTTACTGCGGACAGCTGAAATCCCTCTTCCACAAACTATAAACTGTGTTTCATACACTTTAAATTTCTCCTCTGTCTGTATCGCACTCTGCTCCAGCTTTTGAAAGTGGGGCTTGCCACTGATCCTCACTGTCTCCGCTTCCCTCAGGCTTCCTATGTTCATCGAGCATGGCAATGTCTGAGAGGGATGTGGTTCTGGCAGGAAGTATATATGACCATACACACAATCACTGGCCACTTACCCCCCCCCCTCCCACGGTAGGGCTATTAGGGTACAACTTGGACACACCTGCCTCTCACCGCCAACTCAGTGCCATGTTATTACTCTAAGCCAAAAGCAGGGTGGGCATGTTCTGGAGTCGGAAACCTGCTTCTACCTTCCGAGCATGACTGAGCGATGTAACTTTTTGTCAGGAGCAACTATCCAATTGCTGGGAGCTAATGTCATTACGCTCCCTTCCCAAAAACATATGGGAGCCCTTTCTATCCTTTCTTCATCAAATTCGCCGGCAGCGGGCAAGACTGATCCTGTCGGAAACTCTCTTGCCAGGATTGCAATCTGCCATCCACTCTGGCACCCCAGGAGTGACATTGTATGACAGTCATGCTGTGATACTCCAATATCAGTGAGTGTGGGAGAGATGCGGACTGCACGTCGGTCACACCCCATTCATGGTAACATGTTGTAAATATGCTGTGTGTATATGACACAAGGTCTATATGCTAGCCATTGCCCTTTTATTCCCTAACTGTCATGCAAATTGAATTGTTTTGCTTTAATACCAGATTGAGTATCTGTGCCCCCCAACTCAGACCTCTTCCTCGACTCCCCCTCCACCCCATCTTCTTGCACCTACCTTACAGTGCTCCTTCCCACTCCCAATGTGCTTCCTGTTGTTGTACTGTTCTTTATTGATAAATACCAATAAAAATAAATTGAAAAGAAAAGAATTCTCATAATGCATACAAATATTTAACATCTCATAAGTAGATATAATTTACTAATTGTTTTATGTTGCCTGTTTTCGATTGCTTGTTACATTTCTCATTCTGTATGTAGTTGTCGCAGAGGGTTAAAAAAAAAACCCATTTATACAGCTATCACATGAGCATGGCATCTTTTATTGTCTGTACTTGACTCTCCTGAATATTGGTCTGAACCTCTTTCTTCTTATGCCCATCAAAAGGGGCACACACCTAGAATATGTTCTATTGTTTCCTCCTTAGTATTACCCAAACTGCATTTCCTCTTGGTACTTTTGGAGCGTGTCTAGGACCCTTCCAGTTGCATTAATGGGATATATGGTCTTATTGTCTCCATCTCATACATTAACAATTGGAAGCCCAACAGAAAACAATTTCCCATTCTCAAGACCTACTTCTACTATTACACTGAATTAGAAATGCTGCATTTGAAAGCGGAGACTGCTTGGGGTGTGGGCCTTCAAAAGAGAAAAAAGCAACAAAAAAAATAATAATCCACGAGTGGCAATGCTTCGATCAGACCAGAGCATCACATCTCTGAGTCATTATCAGCGGCAAATACAGCAGAGGCAGTCATGCCAGCAAAAACGGCAAACTAGGGGAAGAAGTAGTAGGGCACCTAACATGCAAATAGGTAATCCTTTGTCTGGGGTGAAGCCACAAATGCTGTCTTCTGTCATTTTGTGTAAGAATATCCTGAAGAAGGAAACAGATAAACATTTCCTAGAGTGACAAAAGATTCCAAAACACAGATGAGTGCACAATCGTCAGCAATCTCAGACTTTCATGCTATCTTTACAAACGCATTGCCGACCTTCTTTCATAACTCTTCTTCACCTGTGAAAAGGTTGCTGCATGCTCTGACAGTTGAAGTATTGTGGGTGAGGGGGGAGATCTGGAGAAAATTAGACCTAATTTTGTCAGTTATGGGCCAGTCGCAATGGGGTAAGCCACAAGAAAAACAACCCATCTCAAGATGAATAACTTTCCTTAGTTTTATTTATGTTTTTTAGCAACCTTACCTGATGTGGCAAGTGCTCACGCCATTAAAGACCCCGCTGCTTACTGCCTTATTACTAAGCAGCATCTTAGTTGCACAAATCTGCAAAGCAGCCACATAGAGTTTTGCCTAAACTTTCACTAGACACAAGTCTTGAATGTGATTTCAGAGCTGATGCTCAAATAGGTAAGGCTTCACGAGGAACCGGTTGACATAATGCGCAGGTTGCTAGTTTCAAGGGATTGGCTTGCTAATCTCTTCAGTGGCTATGGGTATGAATGAGTATCCCATGCAGGACCTGCTCCCATGGTCGTATTGACTGTGCCAGCCCCCGCTGCCTGTGCAATACATTTCCCAGCCCCTTCGAGGTCAGGCCGTGGGACTCGAAGACAGCAGGCCGACCTTCAGGGACAGTGTTCCTCCCAGTGTCATGCATCTGCCAGCAACTGCAAAATCCCTTTAGTGCACTCTTAGTGGGTTAGGACCTGCCACGTCCTGCCTGAGTGTCAAAACAACTAATCTGACAAATGGGTCCTGCAAATTTCCCAATGGGGCTACACTCTGCCTTTTCTTTTTGACCCACTACACCTGCCACCTACAGCGGATCTATATTACTCACAAAACAAGAAGGACACATATATAAAAAACTAAATGAGTCTAACATAAAGAGGGAGAAAAAGACCCGAAAAGAAGAAAAAGAGAGATTGGCCCACTTAAATCCTGACCAAAGCAATCCACATTGGTAAACCACTAAGAAACCCACTTTTGGAAAACCCTTAGGATTTTTTAAATTGCCCTCGCCCACTAAATAGTGGCATGCTTCATCATAGGGCTGCTAACACACCCTGGCGCAAGCCAGCGTTCAGGGTGGAGCAATATTGTTTTGGAACAAAATTATTTTAAACTAGGGGTCCCAAGTGCATAAAACAAATTAAGTTAAAACTGTCTAAGTGGGTACCCGCCTATATTTTATTATGGGTCCCTCTTGGCAGGATTAAAAACACTCTAGACTGGTATATATGAGAACCAATGACTCCATTACCCTATCTGCTCTACCGACATGTTTCAGTCTATCACAATCGCCCAACCGGTTCAGAGGCCTTCCTCAGTATACAGATCCCTTATAATTTGTTGGACTCCCTCCTAGTCCTAGAACCTACAGCGGATCACGTGTCGTAGAATCTCTTACCCGTTTGTGCCAGGAAGTGCAGGCTCCTTTGGCCAAAGGTGCTATAGAGAGGTCCAGCATTGGAAGTAGGGGACCGACTGCTATTCCCATTACTTGTGCTGCACAAAAGTCAGGGTCCTAGACCTTCGACCTTTCAATACCTTTTTATGCATAGACAAATTCAAGATGCTCACTTTGGCCCAGGTTCTTCCTGCCCTATTTCTGGAGACTGGACCTGCAGGGCGCTTATTTTCACATCCCTGTCCTGCAGGGCCACAGGTGCTATCTATGGTCCAAGGTGGATCATGTACACTTCCAGTTTGCTCTAATCGCTCACCATTAGCCCTCAAGTGTTCATTAGGGTAACAATGGTGGTTGCTGACCATTTGAGGTCTGGGTTACCAGCCTTCTACCTTGATGACTGGCTGTTTAAGGATGGCTTGCCACAGGCGGTCGTGAACGACCTCTAGACGATGGCAGACATCTTTGGGGTTCTCAAACAACCTGCCAAAGTCACACCTGACTCCTTTGCAGAGACTCGTATACATCAGACCCATCCTGGATATGGTGCGCTTTTGAGCTTTTCCTCCGGGCTAGCAAGTCCAGGGCATTTGGACTATGATCCCAGTGTTTTAACCTGGGTCTCAGTGAGGATAGCTCCGAGGCTTCTGGGCCGTCTAGCTCACTGATGATGCCAGATGGCATATGGGAGTGTTGCTGTGGGACCAGAAGTCACAGTGGATCCAGCACCCAGGGAACCTATCTGATTCCATCCAGGTGTCGGAGGACACTGCAAAAGATCTACAGTGGTGGCTGCTCTACCACAAATGGACCAGCAGCGGGCCCCAACTGTTACCTTGGAGACTCATTCCCTATAGGGTGGAGCATGGGACTTCTGTACACCTTCCCGTCGCTACCTCTCTTGCCCAGAGTTCTGAAATAGATCAGGAACAACTGAGCCCAATTCATCCTACTGGTGCTGGATTTGGCCAGGAGAGTGTTGTACCCGGAACTTCTGGGCCTGAGCATCTGTCCTCCGGGTCAAAGAAGAGCAAGGTGGTACAGGGCCATTACTCAATGGATCTTTCTCAGCTACGCACTGGGTAAGAAGCAGCCTCCAGAAGGTTTGTGGGCACCCTCCACCAGAGTCGAGGCCCCCTACTACTGCGTCGGCACACACAGTGCCTGTCCTGCATATTTATTATCTCCGCACACAGGCAACCCTACTCAACAAAAACAAGGGCTTTAAATCATTTTACATACAACATTGGTCCTTATTGGAAAAATATCTGTATACGTGAATGAATAAGAGCACAATCACATGAATGAAACTGTGGTAGTACTTGGTCAAGGAGAGCTCCACACTGAGATCAAACATACATAATAATGTCAGACATAGATACCCAATTGATATTATTTAGTATATACTGTCAAACACATATACAGATTACAAAGTGTCCCTTGTAAGACAGAACCCAGAAATATGTAAAAGAATTGTTATAAAAACAATAATGTAAAGTATTCGACAAAATAGAAAAAAAAGGTTTTCAGAATCAAAACAAACTACCTCAAAATTGTTTGCACCTAAATCTCTAGCCAACCCTTTCAACATTCAAAGGATTGAGTTGCAAGGTTCGTTTGATACTGTTGACAACATTTCGACCCCCTGCAGGATAAGGGGTCTCATCAGGACTGGATATTTGACTGCTATGTGTTCACCGGTAATCTTGTTCACAAAGCACTATTACCTCAGCAATTAGTTCTGTCGAGAGTGACGTTTTGCCTGTCTGTTCCTGCAGGAATTTTTTAGTTTGAGTTATTCCACAGACCCACCACCTTGGGAGATACTGCTTTAGTATCTCTTCACAAGTTGAGTCTTCTGCAATTAGAAGTACCCATCAGAAGAACAAGTTACTTACCTTTGGTAAAGCTCTTTGTGGTGGATACTCAATCTAACTGCAGATTCATCACCACCCTCCCACCTCCTATATCCTTAGTATGGTCTCTTTCATCTAAAAAGATCCCAAATTTGGAATTTGCGCTGATTTTCAGTTGGTTAGTGAGCTCCACGTCTGAGGGTGTGGACAGCTTTATGAAAGAACCTGATACCAGCACACATGGGTGGTGCTTATACGCATCTCCGTTCATCACTTGTGCAGTAAAATGGCGTTGCTGCAAAGTTGCACGCTGCCACCCGCTGGTGTGCAGGAGCACTGCTTTGAATATTCCGGATCCAGTCTGGCACCTGGGATATATACATGGTGAGGAATCTGCGGTTAGATTGATTATCCACCAGAAAGAGTTTTGCCAAAGGTAACCTGCTTTCTCTTCTGGCCTTTCATTTAAATGTAGGGACATTTTTCATCTCATAATTGACTGCCTTTTATAGAAATGCAAACACAGTTTGACCAATATGGTCTGCAGATAGGCTACTAAGATTATTAATTATTTTCAAATGCTGGCTTCAGGCTATGAAAAATCTACTCGCCCAGTCGTTAAGGCGAGTCAGATTTTATCAGGTTGAGCTATTTTTAGGACCTACGGATCCGTTCTGGCGAGTGAATTTAAGCTGGAAAGGTACAGGTGTTCTGTTCATTCTGAAAGTGAATGAGCAATAAAGGTTGTTTAAATCTTATTTTGATCTTGACACATTTGCTGCTGTCTGTTCAAGGACAGAGGTCAAATGTTAGTTTTTCTTTTTACTAATTGCTGCTTATGCTTATCTTATCCTTGAAAATGGTGTTTACCTTTCTTTCTCTTACTGCAGTTAAAGGTTTTTGTCAAGGGAGCTGTCTGACAATCGTGAAACAAAAGGCTGTAAGATGTCAGAATTCTTTCTAACACACAACATTTAAATAGCTTATAAATGAATAGTGCGAATATTAACAATATATCCGGAATTACGAAAGCACTTTATTTTTAACATAATTCAAAAGCGTGTAGCAAACAAAGATTTAAATAGGAGCAAAACAAATAAGTACACTTTAGTTGGTGATGTACAAATGACAAATATTTGCAGAAACTCTGCATGCGGCATGTCCCTGGGATTTGTTTGGCCCATTTCAATGGAAAATCTGCTGATTGCAAATGGGTGTGCTACCGTTCGATGCTTTAGTTATGTATTTATTAAAAAGTGATAATTTTTAAACATGATTTGAGAAACATTCCTACCCCGCCCTGATGACGATGTTAATGAACTAAGAGGTAAGTCAGGGGCCATGTGTATCCTGTATGTGGCTAGATTTGTATTCTATATGGAGCAAAAGTTTAGTCTTTAAATCAAACTAAATAGTTTTTTGTACAGCAGACCTGCTGAACTCGCACAGTTGAAGGTGCTCTGATATGTGATAATGAAGAAAATGGCATCTCAGTGAACTAAAATATTTGCCCAGGATTGCATAATTTGAAACCATTTTATGGTTCAAGAGCATTACAATTGGGGCGCGTAGATTATTTAAGTCAATAGACCTGCAGGTCTAGTAACATTTTTATGATTTTTCGAGGCCTGGGCTTTTCTAAAGCTAAATATTCGCCTATATGAAAGTGATCCAGAATCCCAATTGTGGACTGTACTCTACAGTGCTTATGACTTAAGTGAAGATTTCCTTGGATGAGAACAGAATACTGTACTTAGATTGTGTGTTGATCATGAGAAGGCCTCTAGTGACTCTAACAACTTCTGTGTTGCTGTCTCAGACCTGGATAAAACATTGTTATTTGCAAAGAAAGGTGGGCTGTAGAAAGAACTCATTAACCACCAAAACACTTCCACTGCTGCCTTTTAATTGACAACTCTGGGCTTTTTCATATCCAAATTAAGCAACTTGGTGGACAGATCTGAAAGAGACAATTAGTTATAGATTCCTTACCTTTAGAATTGCCCCCAGACGTCAGACTGGATCCGGAGAATTTTTTTCGTCAGCAGTACCCCTGCGCGTCGAAAGGTGGCGTTGGTCGGCTTCGCTTTAGTCGTTGGCGTCGTGGTCACCGGGATGATGTTGCGGTAGCTACTTAGACGCCGCCCTCACGCGCTGACGTCGGTTCTTTCTTTTTCCGCGCCAGCCAGCGCAGATCCGGAGAGAGCCATACCTCCGGTCACTTTTTGACTGACTTTTTTGTGACTTTTGTCGACACCCTTTTTTGAGTCTATCGACTCCTGGTGCACACAGGGATGTCCAGTCATCCTCGGCCCGGCTTTTAAAGGCTTGCGACACCTGTCGCAAGCTGATGTCGGTTACGGACCTGCACCACGTGTGCCTGTGGTGTCTGGAGAGCGACCATGATCCCAAGTCGTGCTCCGACTGCCGGATCATGAATCCGAAGTCTTTGCGGGAGCAGTCCTGAAAGCTTTTCGAGGCCCGGCAGTCCGCTCCGCAAAGTCTTCGCACTCCTCAGGTAAGTCGAAGCACAAGAAGAAGTCGAAGAAGCATCGTCGCTCTTCGACTTCTCCCGGTCCGTCGGCCGACGCGACAAGGAATGCGGACGTTGCCCGTCCCGCGGCTCCGCGTCCGGAGCCTGAAGGGTCGACTCCGAGTTTCCCTCCATTTCCGGTAGCCGGAGCGACTCCTGCCCAGCTTCGGAGTTTCTACGAAGCGATGATTGCCATCTTTGGGCAACCCGACTCCGCTGGCGCGCCTTCGGGCCCCGCGGACTCAGCTGGGGGTCCTGGGCCTTCGACGCCGGCGGCTTTGGCCCGGGCACCGCAGAGTCCCCTTGGATCCAGGCCTGGATCCGGATCGGCGCCGGTCGACCTTGTAATGCCTCCACCGGCGCCGATTCCACCGGCACCACGTCCGCTCCCGATGCCGGTTGGATCCCCAGCCGGCGTAGACCCCGGCCTTCACCCTGACTTGGACACGGAGCCGGACTGACGTCGACCAACGCCGGATCCGGCACCGAGCGGTACTTGTACCTCTGTTCGACCCTGGTGTTTCCTACAGGCCAGATTGGCAACCAGAGGAGGGTGAGGAGGACTGGGAGGGGTCTGTTGACTCTTTGGCTGACCAGTTAGATGAACCGTACAGGAGAGAGTAGTTGGGGGAAGCCAGTGGTCTGGATACCTCACCAGACCTTGGCATGCTGTCTCCTCCTACCGTGGCTACGGAGGAGGGTGCCTCATACGCAGTGGTGTTGCGTAGGGTGGCCAAGGCCCTCAACCTCAAGCTACCTGCGATGGCGGTCAGGCCGAATCTCCTGACGGAGGTGCTTCAACCGGCAGCGGCCTCTTCGGAGCCCCTGCTGCCTTTCAATGAAGCCCTTACTGACATCCTTTTGGGCGCCTGGTCCAGGCCCAACACAGGGGCTCCTGTGGATAGGATGATTGCCCGACGCCACCGCCTGGCTCCGGGCGACTCCTCTTTCCTCTCCCAACACCCCACCCCTGAGAGCTTGGTTGTCCAAGCCTCTACATCCAAAGGCGCATTCCCTAACGCACCACCTAATAGGGAATCCAAAAAGCTGGACCATCTTGGGAAGATCTTTTCTTCCTCCAGCTTGGGACTGCGGTCGGTGAACACCGCATGTCTGTTGGGCCGTTACACCCACTCTGTGTGGGATGCGGTAGTGCTAGTGCTGCCACAGTGCACGGAGGAGGCCCAGGCCATGCTCTCCCGTGTAGTCACAGTGCGGAGAGACGAATCCAAGTTCACCATAAGATGTGGACTGGACACCGCCGACTCGCTAGGCAGGACAATTTCAACGTCAGTAGCCCTTCGACGCTACGCCTGGCTGAGGTCGACTGGTTTTTCCGTGGATGTCCAGGCTACCTTGCTGGACATGCCTTTTGATGGCCGTCGCCTGTTTGGCGACAAAGCAGACAGTGTGCTAGAGCGCTTCAAGGACTCCCGGGCTATGGCCAAGTCCTTGGGCTTATCCACCAGCCCTGCGCAGTCTGCTTTTCGCCCCTTTTGTGGCTACGGTAGGGGTGTCCGGCCACGTTTCACCCAGGGCCACAGGCCGGTGCAAGCTGTCCAGATCCTGCGCGGCTGGGGACGTGGGACCTACCGTCGTGGGTCTGGGGGCCAGCAAGCGGGCCAGTCCACCAGCGCCCCTTCTTCAGCAGCGTCCAAACCCTCCTAGTCCGACCTTTCAGGGCCACCAATCGCCAGTGGGCGGCAGGATTCGCCATCACCTCCCCCACTGGGGCACCATCACGTCGGACAGGTGGGTTTTGCAGATAGTCCGAAGGGGATACTCCCTCCCCTTCGAGACTACCCCTCCATCCATGCCTCCTCAATACCATTGCATGTCGGAGGATGATTTGGCCCTTCTCCAACAGGAAGTTACGGCTCTCTTGGCCAAGGGAGCCATCGAGCGAGTTCCTACCCCAGAAGCAGGTTGTGGTTGCTATTCCCACTACTTTCTGGTGGACAAGGCCTGCGTCCTATCTTGGATCTCAGGAACGTCAACCGCTTCCTCCGGAAGGAGGAGTTCAAAATGTTGACACTAGCTGCGGTCCTGTCTGCCCTCGACCCTGGAGCCTGGATAGTAGCGTTGGACTTGCAGGACGCTTACTTTCACATCCCCGTCCTGCCGGCCCACTGGCGTTACCTGCGGTTCACAGTAGGCCACGAGCACTTTCAGTTTACTGTGCTCCCCTTTGGCCTTAGCAGCGCCACTCGGGTGTTCACGAAAGTGATGGTGGTGGTCGCAGCTCATCTGCGCAGATCAGGGGTTCCAGTCTTCCCCTATCTCGACGACTGGCTGTTGAAGGCGGGCTCACCCCAGGCAGTCGTCTCCCACCTCCAGACTACGGCGGACCTCCTGCATTCGCTGGGGTTCACTATCAACGTGCTGAAGTCACACCTGACTCCCTCTCAGAAGCTCCTTTTCATCGGAGCGGTTCTGGACACAACGCAGTTTAGGGCTTCTCCTCCCGAGCAGCGAGTCCGGGATTTTCGGGCTATGATTCCGATCTTTCGGGCTCTATCCCAGGTTTCGGTCAGAATGACCCTGAGGCTGCTGGGCATCATGGCCTCCTGCATCCTGCTGGTAGATCATGCCAGGTGGCATATGCGGGCTCTGCAGTGGGACCTGAAGTTCCAGTGGGCACAACATCAGGGGAATCTGTCCAATTGCGTTCAGATCTCGGAAGGCACTGCACAACAATTGCAGTGGTGGCTAACGAACCAGGATTGGGTCAACGGTAGATCCCTCTCCCTGCCTCAAACTGAGTTCACAGTGGTGACCGATGCATCACTTCTGGGGTGGGCGGCCACATGGGAGAGGAGGAGATCAGAGGCCTCTGGTCTCCGGCGGAGTCCGGGCTCCACATCAACCTTCTGGAGCTCCGGGCGATCTGTCTTGCGCTAAAAGCATTCATTCCCTCTGTCCGGGGAAGAGTAGTGCAGGTGTTCACGGACAACACCACAGCCATGTGGTACTGCAACAAACCGGGCGGGGTGGGGTCGTGGACCCTATGTCAAGAGGCTCTCCGTCTCTGAAAATGGCTGGAACATCAGGGCATATCCCTGGTGGTTCAACACCTGGCAGGTTCACTGAACGCCAGGGCGGACAAACTCAGCCGCAGGTGCATGATGGATCACGAATGGCGTCTTCACTCGGAGGTGGTGCAAGGTCTCTGTCAGCAGTGGGGAGAGCCTTGGTTAGATCTATTCGCCACCGAAAAGAACGCGCAATGTCAGCAATTCTGCGCGTTGGAATTTCCAAGGCGGCACTCACTAGGTGACGCTTTTCGACGCGAGTGGAGTTGCGGTCTTCTATACGCCTTTCCGCCTATACCACTTCTACCCAGAGTGCTGAAGAAGATCAAGCGCGACTAGGCCCAAGTCATTCTTGTGGCTCTGGATTGGGCAACAAGAGTCTGGTATCCCGAGCTGTTACACATGGCCATCATTCCTCCGATCAGACTGCCTCTTCGGGAGGATCTTCTATTGCAGCAGCAGGGGACGGTCCTCCACCCGAACCTGTCCAGCCTCCATCTCCTTGCGTGGAGATTGAGCGGTGACAGTTGACAGCGTTCGACCTTCCTCCCGAAGTCTGTGATGTTATCTTGGCAGCCAGGCGTCCCTCCACTAAGACGGTATACGCCTGCAGATGGAACAAATTTGTGGCATGGTGCGCAGCAAAGGCTGTGGATCCCCTTTCTAGCCCTCTTTCTGAGGTTCTCTTGTTCCTCCTTTCTTTGGCCCAGCAGGGCTTTACTCTGGACACTCTTAAGGGCTATCTCTCAGCCATTTCAGCCTTTCCTAGGCTTCCTGATCAGCCTTCTCTTTTCAAGTCCCTTGTTGTAAATCGCTTTCTTAAGGGCATTACTCATCTTTTTCCTCCTGTTCCCTTCGTAATGCCTCAGTGGGACTTGAACTTGGTTCTTACTTATCTTATGTGCGCTCCCTTTGAGCCGCTACATAACTGTCCTCTCAGACTTCTCACTTTAAAGACTGCCTTTCTGGTTGCCATCACTTCTGCTCGCAGGGTGAGTGGGCTCCAGGCTCTTTCTTCGAAACCTCCTTTTCTGGCGGTTCATCCGGACAAGGTTGTCCTTCGAACTCTACCCTCTTTTCTTCCTAAAGTGGTTACTTCTTTCCACATTGGTCAATGGTCATTGGTCAATGGTCCACTTTGCCCACCTTCTTTCCGCATCCTTCTAAGGAGGAAGAGAGGCTCCACCGTCTGGATCCAAAACGTGCGCTTTCATTTTATTTGGATCGCACGAAGCAATTCCGGGTGGATGACCAGCTCTTTGTTGGCTACGTGGGCGCCAAGAAAGGTTGGGCCGTGCACAAGCGAACCATCTCTAGGTCGGTCGTTTTGTGCATTAAAGCTTGCTACTCTTTGGCAAAGAAGGAGCCTCCAGTGGGATTGCGCGCCCATTCCACCAGGGCGACGGGAGCTACCACTGCTTTGGGACAGTGAGTCCCCCTCAATGACATCTGTCAGGCAGCTACGTGGGCATCTCGGCACACGTCCACAAAACACTACTGCCTGGACAGCCAAGTCTGGAGAGACGACTTCTTTGGCCGTTCTGTTCTCCAGGACTTTCTGGTGTGAACTTGGTTCGCAGACCCACCTCCGGGGTTGGTGTTGCTGGGGTATCTATTCTAAAGGTAAGGAATCTAGAACTAATTGTCTCTTTCAGATGAACAAGTTACTTACCTTTGGTAACGATATATCTGTAAGAGACATAGATTAGTTATAGATTCCTTACCGCCCCACCCATCCTCCCCGTTCTGCAAACTGACTTCTAGCGTCAGGGAATCCCTTTCAGGGGCCTAGTTTTGTGCACCAATGGTCCGTGTCTTGCATGGCTCTGCGCTTCTGGTGTGGAATGTCGTGTAAAAGAATTGACGTCAGCGCGATAGGGCGGCGTCTAAGTAGCTACCGCAACGTCATCCCGGTGACCACGACGCCAAACGACGAACGCGGAGCCGACCAACGCCACCTTTCGACGCGCTGGGGTATTGCTGATGAAAATAATTCTCCGGATCCAGTCTGACGCCTGGGGGTAATTCTAAAGGTAAGGTATCTATAACTAATCTATGTCTCTTACAGATATATAGTTACCGAAGGTAAGTAACTTGTTCAACGCATCTTTGAGTCACTCCCTTCAGGCCTACAAAATTCTCATCCAGGTGACCCGACATGACCTCCCTGATGTTCATAGTATTTCACATGCAAGCAACTGGAATGACACTAGGAGAACAAGATCCCACCCAAAGTTATAAAATACTCCGCCATAATCGAGCTGGGTACTTGGAATCAAAGTTGATATAGGCCGTGTTAGGGGACCTTTTTTTTACTCGTATTAATCATAAGTTCCAGAGGACAGTCCTGCTCTAATGTCATAAGACCTTTGCCAAACACTTTGTGTACGCACATCAACAAACCACGTACTCCCCTAATTCACCCATTCCAGATGTTAAGCTAAAACCTTAAAGGGATCCATGATGTGTGTTGAAGAGCAAGATGAGGTGAAAAGCCATTTTTTATCCGTGGTTACATTTTTTTCATTTTAAAAAAAAAAATCAAACTACCATGACTGATAGCCAACTTAGTTTGGGAATTTTTCACCCTTCCAAGACTCAAGTACAGAAAAGTATACAAATGAGGAATAAGTGGCCCAAAGCTCATACAGATACTAAACAAAATACCATGTGCAGTCCATTGGACACATTTTAATATGCATAATACACCGGGGTTTCATGAATATTTCCATTTAACACCGAGTTAAGTATTGCTAGCATAAACGGACTCAGTGGAGATAGAAACTGTGACCCAACTCCTAATCATCCTTTGTGATGGGGTGGATGTTGTGACTATCATATTACAGCCCCACCTTCCATAACGCCGTTTTTACTTCCCCAGTGTTCGGCTGATGCTGGTGTTATACCAGTCCTGAACTATTTCTACCCATGCTGTATGTATTTTGTATGTTTTAGTGAAGCTTATTAACATAGTTTCCCCATACAAAAGCCTCATGCCTTTGTTGCTTGTTTTCTAAGAACATGTGCCTCTGTTGTTTCATAGTTATAAAACTGCTATACAGAACAGGTTTCAGCTGAAATGTTTCTATGTGTATTAGAATTATATGTTTAATCAGTTGATGCATGTTAAGCTGTGCGACTTCTTCAAATCCCATTCCACAAGAGGCAAATTGTTTTCTGCTGCTTCAGTTGAAAGAATTATCTGGGTATCCATTAAGATGATTTTCCTATTCCTTTTAAAGGCACTACTGTTGAGACTCTGCCAACGTGACCAGCTTTGTAGCTGCCATTTAAACGTACTCCAGCAAACAGCCTTTCACTCAAATCTTTCCCCCTGTATTTTACTAATTGCTAATCTGTGCAAATCGTGCAAGTACGTGTCAAGTCAACAGAATTTAGATACAGAAAATGTTTCTTTAGCACTGGTTTTGTTGCTTATACATTAATGAGGCACCAGCCTTACCTTCTTGTATAGTAAAGGTAATCGACAAGAGTTCTAATGTCAGGAGGTGTGGCAATGTGTGCGAAGGTTCGGCCCCCAAAGGGAGGATGGGAAAGAGGCTTGTAAATATAGATGGAGTGCACATATTGCAGCTGCTGCTGAAACATAGCATGTATGAAAGGCACACCGTGACAAAACAAGGAGGAACATGGTGCCCCTGAGAATAAGGTCTTGCAATTCCAAAACGTTTGTACATTATCTATAGTGTTTTGAACACGCACCTCCAGACTTGAGGGGAAGTCCATGTGCATTGATATATTTTTGAAAGAACGCTATTTTGGGCCTGATGTACGATACCCGTTTGCAAACCAGGGTTGTGCAAACTGCACACTGACTGGTTTTAAAAAGGGATGCAATTTATGTACTAAATGGTCCTTCTGCAAATTGTCCAATCTCATGGGGTTTCAAAGCGACCTGTTTAATGATTATTAGTTGGGCTGGTTAAAATGAGTGACCCTCTAGCCCTGCAAGTCACAGCAGACCTCAGTCTCTGCAGTTGCCTTCCCAAACAAAAAGCTTCAATTAAAAAAATAAACCTGGGCCACATGTATCAATATTAGGAATAGCGATTACCTAATTGCGATTTTCTGCGACTCACAATTAGGTAATCGCTATTCCTAATCTATGAAACTCCATGGGTTTCATTTAGCAATTCCTAGGGGGTGCAAATCAGCCTACCTCATGAATAGTAATGAGGTAGGTCGCAATTTGTGACCCTTTAGGAATCTCTAAAATCAAGGGTATGGTGGTCTGCTGGGGTCAGCAGACCACCATGTCCGTGATTGCTTTTAAATAAAGCAATACATTTTTTTTTAAATGCAGCCCATTTTCCTTAAAGGAAAACTGGTTGCATTTAAAAGGATAAATTGAAAAGTTTAAAAAAAAAAAAATTTAAGAGCAGGCAATGGTCCATGGGACCACTGCCTGCTCTTAAAAAACGTTTTCGCTGCCATTCAAAAAGGGAAGGGTCCTTTGGGACCTCCTTCCCATTTGCAAATGGGTTACCATTCGTTTGAATCTGACAATAAACTGCGAATGTTTTGCGACCGGTATTTGGTCGCAAAACATACATACATACATACATACATACAGCTACAATTCTGTATTAGGAAGGGACGCCCTAAACACGGCCCTTCCTAATATCGAATCACATACCCATTTTGTGATTCGTTAACAGGTTACCAAATTGCAAAATTAAGGTTGGTACATTGGAAAAGTCTTTTTTGCGTTCGCAAACGGGCCAATTCTGCTAATCGGCCTGTTTGCGATCCCAAAATAGCTTCATGCATGTGACCCCTTGTCCATTAAAGGGACAGAAGCTGATTTTTAAAAAAATCTCTTTTTGGGAAAACATCAGGGGGAGAAGGCATTAGAATGTTTACCAATGTTTGCTCCACCATACACCACCCCCTCCAACCCAAGTACACACAGCACAGTTCCAAAGGGGACATTGTCACACTGAGAGAAGTACCCCTTTGTAAATTTGTTATCACTACTACTCTGGTCATTGACTGAACAATGGTTTGCAACCGCAATTGTGGTCACAAACTATTGAAACATACCTTTTTGACTCGTAAATAGGAGGGGACCACTGCTTTTGTGCCCCTTCACAGACCCATGTGATTTGGGGAATCTGAGGGTTTGCGGCTCAACAGGTGTTGTACATAAGATACTTTGTGATGAAACATATTTTTGTAACTGAGTGAATTCACTTCGAGTGCAGTTTCAATCATTTGGGTTTTGGTTTTGGACTTTCGTATACAAGTTGCTTAATTTCTTAATCATTTTGATGCTTTTTCTGTTTTATTTAGGCAGCAACTACAGTGAAAAATGTGACGTGTTTAGCTGGGGAATTATTCTTTGGGAGGTGATAACCCGAAGAAAACCCTTTGATGAGATTGGTGGTCCTGCTTTCCGCATCATGTGGGCTGTGCACAATGGTGGGTGGTTAACAGCTTTTCATTATAAATAAAATTGTTTACATATTCCTTCCACTTGCTGTTCTGTGTTTGTTCTTTAGTATGTCGTGACATTTTCATTTAGTTTACATTGTAAAGATTTGGTATTTTCATAATGTACTTGAAATGAATTGCCTGTTTTTGTTTGTTTTTTGTTACAAGTTGAACATTTAGATTAATAACTTTTATGTAGCTTCTTTTTTCTCCGTTAAATCTGTAAACAGCAGTCGTTACTATTGCACAGTTTAATGGAAGTCAATATATCAATGCCTTCAGGTTTAAGGCTGAGTTGGTCTTGCCAGAATGCAAACTCTTAGGCTGCGTATCACAACATATGTCAGGAGTAGCCAAGTTAGTCGCTAAGACTTCTTGCCTACTAAATTAGGTGATTTTTTGCAATCAATAAAAAAATATTATTTTGAAGTTATAGATTTATAAAATGCATTCCATTGTAAGCAATAAAAAATACATTAAAAATAAGAGTGCACACCAATACGATGGGTTCACAGCAAACGTTTTGTCTTTAAAAAGTGCCATAAAATTGCGGTACGATTAAGTTAGTGAAAAGATAGTTTGTCACTGTGGGTGTTGTCGATTTAAAATGTTTACTCTCGTTTTACATGTCTCTGAATGTAATTTTATACACAAAAATCGAGATAAACCATGGGTAGCCAATAATGCTGACCTCACATTTCTTACATTCAGAACTCTCTGTAGCGTTTAATTCTTTTTTGTTATGATATGCTATAATCCGACATAACATGAAAGTGGCCAGCACCTCAATCAGGCCTTTGAAGTGCCCTTCGTTCATCTTTTTCATATGAGGCTACTTGTGGCATCTCCAGTCTATTTCCAGAATAGAGGTCTGCAAAAACACAGCACCCAGAATGAGTTGTCTACTCCTGCCCTTCTTTTGGCTCCGGAGCAGGTAAAGGCTATTGTGCTAGATGCAGCCATTTCCATATCTCTTGAATCAGCCCATTTCTAGGATGCCACTGTAACAATTGTTTTGCTACACTTGTTGAATTGCATTACTTGGTCCCACAGATGGGGAGATTTATTTCCTGTAACACTGTCATTATGTATCTGCAACAGAATTTTCAAGAATGTCTCCATCCAGCTGAAGTGTGCCCTTATATGTCCTACCTTTAGTTTTAACCAAGTCTGTAACTGCATTAAATCATGCTAAGGATTGCATGTTCTCCAATGCCATTTATACCAAATTCCTTCAAAGTTAAAAAGAAGGCGCTGGAAGTAATGTTCTAAACAGATGCAAAACTCCTTCAGCTGTCCATCTCTGAGGTTTTACAACAAGAACATCCACAGATTCCTGAGCGTTGGGGGACAAAAATGAATTCTCCTTATAAACCTGTAATGCCTACCTGATAGTACGAACACCAAGTTAGCTTGAAATCTCAGAATTGCATGGCTGTACTGGTTCAGTTTATTTCCAGGTTTTGCTATTTGTGGATTTCATGATAAGATGACAATTTCTCGATCAGACAATCAAATAAATCTACGCTTTCCAAGAGATGACCATCAATGTTAAGTAAGTTAAAGATTTTCTTGGTCTTATTACTATAATTTTCAGTTTGGTAACATTCATCTCTAATTCTGAATCAGTTTTTATTTTCAAAGATTACTCTGCAGGTCGTTAATAAGTAGGTTAAATATATAATTCTGGCATTTTTCCTCGGTTTCCAAAACACACCTGGGCAGCTGTATTGGCTTGAAGGTGCTGATCGACATTGGTCATTCTTTGAGCCGTCCACAATTCATGTGTAGCATTTCATTTTAAGGGTTTTTATTGGAATCTGCTTTAAGGTTGATGTAAAATAGGTAGAGGCTCAACTTCATTTGCTTACTGTATGAGCCCGTGTAGGCACCAGAGATTATTAATAAAGGCTGTACCAAGGAGTGTAAATATTGAATTTGTTAACAGAATCGGGTTAAAAATTACTAGGGCTCATGTTAACTCTTTTTCTTTTTTTTGTGCCAAAGTATAATTATAGCTGCCTTTCAGCTGTTGAGTACTTTTGTGGCAAATCCACTTGGAACGCCTTAACGAGGAAAGAGGCCCAGGCAACCAGGTCCTTATAATAACAAGCATTGACAAAGCCATTAGGTCTAGGTTTAGTGTGCCAGCGCAAGTAAACCCAGGCAATCACAAATGAAGTCTACACGCATTGCATGCACAAATGAGATGTACCACGTTAAAGCCTGCCCTATTCGCTTTGCCAGTGCGGGGGGTGGAAAGTAAAAAAAAAAGCATTGCTTTCTGTTTAAAATGCATAGAGGAGAGAAAGATCTGTATGTGACGAGCAGCGAGATAGTTAAGTTTACTTTTCATATGTGATATTGTCCCTCGTGCATTCCAGTGGAATAATTTCTTAGAAGGTGAAATGATACACCAAATAGTCAGTAGCATGAGGTGTGATCGTATATTCCTCTGTGTGGGGCCGTATTCCTGTCTGTATAGCTTAATTAATGACAATATTTCTTGCAGGCAGCTGCGCTATCAAGCCAGACCTAAAAGTGTATTAGGATCCTATCAGGACCCCAGTGCCTCTGTTCTTCTTTTGTCAAAGACACCAAAGGTGTTGGGAGGAATGCTTGCAATAAGTCTAAACATTGGCAGTAACTTGGGATAGCATTCCAACCCATTGTTCTTCTGCCACCTCAGTTTGGACCCAGCCAAATGCAAATCAGTCTGTTCATCTTTTGGGCACTGAGTGCTATTTAAGTTTTCTCCATGGTAAATCCATATATACTGCTTTCCAGATTTCGCGTTACAAAAGGGGGGATGATGGACGGAACGTTTGAGCCAATCAAACACTCACCCCCAGTCAACTGATCTGGGTTTAATCCATCATCATTCTTTAGCTCACTCCACCACCCCAGTTCAGACATGGCCATATGCAAATCAGTCTGACCCTGTGCCTCATGGGAACAGTCCAGCACCGAACTGCCAAGCCATGTCTTCCCTGGACCGGAAACAAGCATCCTAGGACCGGTTTCTGGCATTCCAGCCGTCATCAGCCAGGCTTGCTTGAATCCAGTGGCAAAGTGAGCAAGGGACCCACGTCTGGGCATACCCCCCGCCAACTTAGGGCGAACAAAGCGATACAAAAGGGGATGATGGACGGAACGCTTGAGCCAATCAAACACTCACCCCCAGTCAACTGATCTGGGTTTAATCCATCATCATTCTTTAGCTCACTCCACCACCCCAGTTCAGACATGGCCATATGCAAATCAGTCTGACCCTGTGCCTCATGGGAACAGTCCAGCCCGAACTGCCAAGCCATGTCTTCCCTGGACCGGAAACAAGCATCCTAGGACCGGTTTCTGGCATTCCAGCCGTCATCAGCCAGGCTTGCTTGAATCCAGTGGCAAAGTGAGCAAGGGACCCACGTCTGGGCATACCCCCGCCAACTTAGGGCGAACAAAGCGATACAAAAGGGGATGATGGACGGAACGTTTGAGCCAATCAAACACTCACCCCCAGTCAACTGATCTGGGTTTAATCCATCATCATTCTTTAGCTCACTCCACCACCCCAGTTCAGACATGGCCATATGCAAATCAGTCTGACCCTGTGCCTCATGGGAACAGTCCAGCCCGAACTGCCAAGCCATGTCTTCCCTGGACCGGAAACAAGCATCCTAGGACCGGTTTCTGGCATTCCAGCCGTCATCAGCCAGGCTTGCTTGAATCCAGTGGCAAAGTGAGCAAGGGACCCACGTCTGGGCATACCCCCGCCAACTTAGGGCGAACAGAGCGATACAAAGGGGATGATGGACGGAACGCTTGAGCCAATCAAACACTCACTCCCAGTCAACTGATCTGGGTTTAATCCATCATCATTCTTTAGCTCACTCCACCACCCCAGTTCAGACATGGCCATATGCAAATCAGTCTGACCCTGTGCCTCATGGGAACAGTCCGCCCGAACTGCCAAGCCATGTCTTCCCTGGACCGGAAACAAGCATCCTAGGATCGTTTCTGGCATTCCAGCCGTCATCAGCCAGGCTTGCTTGAATCCAGTGGCAAAGTGAGCAGGGACCCACGCCTGGCATACCCCGCCAACTTAGGGCGAACAGTAGCTGATACAAAGGGATGATGGACGGAACGTTTGAGCCAATCAAACACTCACCCTCAGTCAACTGATCTGGGTTTAATCCATCATCATTCTTTAGCTCACTCCACCACTCCAGTTCAGACATGGCCATATGCAAATCAGTCTGACCCTGTGCCTCATGGGAACAGTCCAGCCCGAACTGCCAAGCCATGTCTTCCCTGGACCGGAAACAAGCATCCTAGGACCGGTTTCTGGCATACCAGCCGTCATCAGCCAGGCTTGCTTGAATCCAGTGGCAAAGTGAGCAAGGGACGCCCTAAGTTCGCCCTAAGTTGGCGGGGGTATGCCCAGACGTGGGTCCCTTGCTCACTTTGCCACTGGATTCAAGCAAGCCTGGCTGATGACGGCTGGAATGCCAGAAACCGGTCCTAGGATGCTTGTTTCCGGTCCAGGGAAGACATGGCTTGGCAGTTCGGCTGGACTGTTCCCATGAGGCACAGGGTCAGACTGATTTGCATATGGCCATGTCTGAACTGGGGTGGTGGAGTGAGCTAAAGAATGATGATGGATTAAACCCAGATCAGTTGACTTGGGGGTGAGTGTTTGATTGGCTCAAACGCTCCGTCCATCATCCCCTTTTGTATCGCTTTGTTCGCCCTAAGTTGGCGGGGTATGCCCAGACGTGGGTCCCTTGCTCACTTTGCCACTGGATTCAAGCAAGCCTGGCTGATGACGGCTGGAATGCCAGAAACCGGTCCTAGGATGCTTGTTTCCGGTCCAGGAAGACATGGCTTGGCAGTTCGGGCTGGACTGTTCCCATGAGGCACAGGGTCAGACTGATTTGCATATGGCCATGTCTGAACTGGGGTGGTGGAGTGAGCTAAAGAATGATGATGGATTAAACCCAGATCAGTTGACTGGGGGTGAGTGTTTGATTGGCTCAAACGTTCCGTCCATCATCCCCTTTGTATCGCTTTGTTCGCCCCTAAGTTGGCGGGGTATGCCCAGACGTGGGTCCCTTGCTCACTTTGCCACTGGATTCAAGCAAGCCTGGCTGATGACGGCTGGAATGCCAGAAACCGGTCCTAGGATGCTTGTTTCCGGTCCAGGGAAGACATGGCTTGGCAGTTCGGGCTGGACTGTTCCCATGAGGCACAGGGTCAGACTGATTTGCATATGGCCATGTCTGAACTGGGGTGGTGGAGTGAGCTAAAGAATGATGATGGATTAAACCCAGATCAGTTGACTGGGGGTGAGTGTTTGATTGGCTCAAACGTTCCGTCCATCATCCCCTTTTGTATCGCTTTCCAGATTTCAGCAAAAACAAATAGACATATCTTCATACACTCCTTCCACAATTTACAGTGTTCCGAAAGGCACAAGTATCTTCGTTCTGAGGCTACCTGCTCAAGTTCACTCCATACCTTTTAACCTGATTCGGCTTTTCAACCCATATTCATTCTTGCAATGTCTCTGGTCTCCAGTTATCTTAACAGGTCGTGATGAAGGACCACTATGGTACTGTTTCACCTTAATAGTTTTTAGTAATCTTGTCTGTCCTATTCAGCATTCTTTTTCTGTTGTGTACTTCTAACCACTGACTTTTTACCTTGTGAATATCCCCAGGCAGTATTCACCGAGACTGCCATTCATCTGAGGCATTCTGGATTTTTACAGCATAGCCCCCACGCGCCAGTAGGTGATGCAGTGCGGCTCTGTGTTGGGCTCATTCCACCGTGGAAGTGACTGTCTAAGCCTCATGTAAGTGCAACCCGTGCTCGCTGATGTCAGTTCCTTTCTTTCCGCACCTTCGTAAATGGATCAGGAGTTGGCTCCCAACTTTTTCCCGTCAGTTGAGTTTTTCTTCAACATTCTTCTTTACCAGTGTGCAAGGGAACATGTTTAATCTTAAAACTACATGGTTTAAACCTTATAGGGAAACAGTGGTCTGTGACCGATCCCTATGAGGTATGTCTATGATGTTTTGGTTAAGGGCATGACTTCACGTCGCGCAAGGAGCAGGCCTTTATGACTCCAAAGAAAATCTGGTAATACAAAGCCAAGCTGTATGCTTCAGAACACCAGAAAAAGTTGCATGAGTCTGGTTCCCACTCGAAGTAAAGGACATGGACCCTTTCCCACGACTAGTCATAGTCCCGGTGCAAGTCTTTAGGTAAGTCAAAGTGGAAGAGGAAGCACAAGATGGCCAAGCGGGATTGGTCCCAGTCTCGCCACTCTCTTCCAGGACGTTGAAGTTGTTACCAGTCTCGCTTCCGGTTCCCCATTAAGGAGCTAATTCCGAAGCTGATTCCAATGCACTTCGAATTTCTGGAGCCATTCGCAACATCGCTACAGATTGAGGCTTTCAGAGAAGCCGATCTCTGCCTCTCGGACTTGAGTTCTGAAGTTTAGGAACGACTGGATCCAAGTCATCTTAG
Source organism: Calotriton arnoldi (assembly GCA_963921515.1). NCBI lineage: Eukaryota > Metazoa > Chordata > Amphibia > Caudata > Salamandridae > Calotriton > Calotriton arnoldi. Next base: position 569,873 of record CAWUFW010009065.1, on the reverse strand, counting down.
TGGCTCCAGATAGGATAGTGTGCTACCCGGAAATTCTGGGCCTGAGCATCTATCCTCCAATCAGGTCTTGTACCCGGGCATACGCAGTCGGCACCTCTGTGCTTGGAGATTGAGAGGTGACAGTTGACTACATTTGATCTCCCTCCAGAAATAGTAGATGTCTTTCTTGATGTCGGGCGTCCTTCTACAATGTCCATTTACGAAATGCGCTGGGGCAAGTTTGTGAAATGGTGTTACAACCAAATTGCGGAACTGTTACAGGCCATATTGTTGGATTTACCGTTGTATCTTTGACCCAGTAAGACCTTGTAGTGGGCACTGTTAACGGTTATTTGTTGGCCCTTTGGACTGTTTTCTATTTACCAGACCAGTTCTTGTTTAAATCCTCTGTTGTGATGAGATTTCTTAAAGGCCTACCGCGTATGTTTCCTCTGAAACCTTTCTTAATGCCACAAGGGATCTTATTTTGGTCCTCCCGTTTCTCATGTGCACCACCTTTGAGCAAATACTCAGCTGCTCATTATGTCCCATGACTTTGAAGACTGTTTTTCTCATTGTGTTAGCATCAACCCCTTGCTGTCAGTCTAGCCACCGTACACCACATTTTCTCAGGACAAACTGGGGCTGAGGACTTGATTGGCCTTTTTGCTGGAGGTTGTGACTCCTTTTCATGTCAGACAATCCATCACTCTTCCGATGTTCTTTGCTCCACCTTTCCCCTCGAAAGAGGAAGAGAGACATCAGTTGGACTCCAAAAGAGTATTACGTTTTTACATCAATCACCACAGAGACCGTTGTGTGCACTAACAGTTCTTTGTGAGGTTCTCAGGGGCAAAGAACGGCAACGTGGCGCACTCAAGGACCTTATTAAGATGGATAGTAATCTGTATTAAGAACAGCTATGCATTGGCTGAGAAGCAGCCTCAATAGGTCTGAGGGCTGATTCCACCAGAGTCAAGTGTAGAGTGCTCTGTCTAGTTATCTGCCCGGCTGCAGCATGGGTGCTAGTGGACATGTTTATGGAGCACTACTGCCTCAACAGCCAAGTTCAACTGGGAAGGCACTACTTCCAATCTGTACTGCAGGACTTTTTGATCTGAAGGATTCCACAGACCCTCCATCTTTTGAGGTACTACTTTGGTATCTATTCACAAGGAGAAGAATCTGGGGTTAGAAGTATCCATCAGAAGAACACATTATTTACCTTTGGTAGCTTTCTTTCTGGTGGATACTCTAATCGCAGATTCCTCACTGTCCTCCCACCTTCTGTTTCTGTGGGATGGTCTTTTTCTCCACCTAGAAAGGTCCCAAATTAGAGATCTGAACTCTGGTACAACTGATTGATTGTTGGGCTCTGCGTCTGAGGGCGCAGACTGTGTCAAGAAAGAAACTGATGTGAACGTGCAGGTTGGCACTTATGTGATTGTGACTGTGACTTCTGGAGCAGAACGAGGTTGACACAGAGCCACAATTCCCAACCTAGTGTCACACTGGGACTATGCTGTGAAAATCTTCCAGATTCAGTCTGGCGCCTGGTGAGGTGAGCCACAAGGTGAGGAATTTGCCTAATTTTTCCAGTGTTTGAATGTAACAAATGTATAAAGATCTCCACGGATCTTAGATGACTTCAGTGTATCTTGTCAGGACTTTAGAAACAAGTTGAGGTTTTTATGGAAATTAAAGAACAATAGCAGTAGCTTATGGTAGCCAGTTTGAAGTTGAAAGAGCAAGTACAAAAATAAGTGTAAGGCTGGACTGTATAGTCTAAGATAATATTTCAGTAAGATTATTCTTTGCTTGAAAAGTACATTAGTCATTAGGATTTCTAAGCAAGGATTGTTTTTTTGTGACTCCCTATTTATATTTCAAATGTCAGAAGAATCTAGATTTTCTGTGCGAAGTACACATCTCTTAGCTTGTGTTTTGTGCTTTAATTGTAGGTACTCGACCTCCATTGATCAAAAATTTACCTAAGCCTATTGAAAGCTTAATGACACGTTGCTGGTCAAAAGATCCACCTCAGCGGCCTTCAATGGAGGAAATAGTGAAAATAATGACACATCTAATGCGGGTAGGTAGATATGTGAGCAGGTAATGAAACTAGAGTTAGTAGCACTGGCACTTTGTTGTAGCACCCAAAATGATGACTTTGTTTAGTGATTATGACAATGGAGAGCCTCTTAATGCCTTTTACTCCTACCGCCAAAAATTATTTTACTTTGTGCTTCTCACTTCTGGTTTCCAACAGACGTTGATGACTGAAACCTGCCTCCTTTTCTCTACTTTGATAGAAAAGGTTGATTTGCCTTACTTGATCCCAGTGATGGGAAGATTTATTATTCATATAACATTATCTTTGTCACTCAGCAACAGAATTTTCAACGATTGATTTCTATACCCATCTTTTGCATGTCCTTTCATATAGTACTGTTCAAGTTTAACCAAGAGTGTAACCACATGAAAATCAGGCTATGAACAGCATATCCTCGGATACTATATAAACCAAGTTCGTTCAAACTTGGAGGAGGTACTGGAAGTAGTGTGCAAAATGCGGTTCCCTAGTTCCTGTGCATGTGAATAGACCCATAATGTTTTCTTGTGCAGAAGACCTATGTCACAAGTCTCCTGACCAACCCTTTGCAGGTGTGTACTGCCTTTCCTTCGTAAATCTGTCTGGTATGTCACAACTAGGCTCCACCATCTTCCCTAACTGTTTGTGGACTGTGCAGGAGAGTATCTGGATACATGTGATAAGGGTATAGTGTTGGGATCTCCTGCCTTCAGATATGTATCCTCCTGGTTTGTTGATTGCTCCCTAGTGTTTAATGGTAATCCGGCTTGCTGCCCCCAGTCTCCCTGCATGTCCAGCTGCATTTTTCTCCGGTTCCCACCACTCCTCTAATTCATTGTTAAGCTATGTGCTGGTGTCTGGCTTGAAACCAGCATTTGCAATGCAATAGGTCTCGCATTTCCGCTAGTTTGAGCTATTGACATTGTAAATGACAATGCCTTTTTTGTTTTGTTTTCGTTTTTTAAAACATAAATAAAAGGCATTGTTATTTATAATGCCAATAGCTCAAACTCGCGTAAATGCGAGACCTATTGCATTACAAATGCTTGTTTTATTATAGTTCTGCAAGTTTATAAATCGCTGTTTGGAAATCGAAACTACTCCTTTTAGTTTGGTATCAATTTAACTGTATGAGATACACTTAGTGTCTGAAGAACACCACGCACATCTTCCATGGTGGAGAGTTCTTGATCAGGTCTAAGCCACTGCGTTTTTGTACACACCCCCCCATCATCCACACGGAGGAAAGAGCAACTCGCGGAGACAGTCCGGTTTGGTGAAAATAATTTTGTTTTTATTCAGTTTAAAAGCATGCAGCAAATAAATGCGGCTATGCGTTCGAGGAGGGAACTCCCTTATATAAATGTACAAAAGAGAAAACTATTTTTGCTGTAAAGTTCATCAGCGTTAACAGATCAAACTCGTTTCTACGCTCCTCTTTTTTTGGGGTGGGGGGGTTACTGAAAAATCCATCTAAGGCAAGAAACTCGCAGTCACTAAAATGCTTCATTTCTTCTACAGTAATGGCTGAAATAAAATGAAAACGTTATTTCTTTTGGACAAATCATGCTCGCACTACAACACATCAGATTAAACAGTAAAAGAATGATACGCGCTTATTATTGTTATAGTAGAGGTCACCATCCCTGAGAAACACAGTAAGAATTCAGATTACACACCATTAACAACAAAAACAAGCATTGGCATAGCCAATAGGTCTCGCTTTTGGGACCTTATAAGTATTTAGTTATGCAGCACAATATCCTTGGTGCAACAACATTAACTGTTGCATGGTTAAACACTTATAAGGTCCCAAAGGCGAGACCTATTGGCTAAAGTCGGGTGCATGTCCCACCTCTTTATCAAATGTTCACTCCCACAGCGTTTTGCTTGCGGGAGCGAGCAGCGGCGCGCAGGGTGGCAGCTGCATTCCTTACATTCCTTGCAGTGCGCGCGCACCACACGCGGTCTTCTTGTTTTTCTCGCGATGCTGTGCTGCTGTGGTATTTTTATTTTTAAAGCGCTCCTATACCTTCGGTCGAGTTCGCGGTATATAAAAACTGCAACAAGATTAGGCGGTTATATTTTTACTTCATGACGCCCTGTTGGGGCGATGGAGGTATCTGCGGCAAAGGGCCCGATGGGCAGCAGGCGGTACTGCTGTGCGGTCTGTCTCACAGGAGCGCTCTGCCACGCCCACACCTATTAGACTCATTTAATCTCAAATCAATATTGATACAGTAAGTAAAAACGTTAAAAAAACATAAATATTACGGTAAAAGTTAAAATACAAGACAATTTAAAGCAATCGGAGGCAGGGTTTATCATTCCGCGGATACATCCCGCCAGAAAGATAAAATGCAGTGCAGATAAAAATAACAATAAACTAATTAGTCTAAACATTTATCACATGTATTCCCCTAGATCTTCCAAACTTTGCTCACAGATTCTAACAAAGATTCCTACCGCGGGGCAAGCTGTCCTTTCACCCACCCTTATGGGTCTCTCTCGGCACTTTCTAGCGTGACATTGTTTGAAATAGAATATTTGCTGGTTATGTCCTAGTCGGCGAACACATGCAAACTTTGACACTGGGAATGGAATATGGTATTATACATTAGAAAGTCATTACAAGAATGTTTGAAAAAGTAAAGTTAAAAACAAAAATTAACAAATAATAAAAAAACTAACAAACAACTTCAATGCAAACAGTGTATTGCACTGCGGAGAAAGGTTTTAATATGTGCTGTTGGGTGATGCTCGGTCCCGAGCAGTGCCTGCAGTGTGGGTAAGAAATACATCTCATTTCCCACTGATGCCGCATACATGTCAGCTGCATGGTCATTAAATAGACACATCTAAGAAGAAAGGGTTAAAAAGCATAGCTTCGGCAGATTAAAACGCCATGGCGGTGCAACCTGTGTCTCTTGGGCAACAACTGCAGTGTGTGGGGTGTTGCCACCAGCTGGACAGGTCCACAGTTTCACCGTTGCAGGGTATGCAGTGTCTGCGGCGTCAATGGTCAGCGTCAGCGGCTTCATCCGTGCAGTTACACCCCATAGAGTCTGAAGTGTCCCCTGTGCAGTGCTTGCAGTGTCACCCGTGTAACGTCTGTAGTACGCAAGCAGTGCCTGCAGTGTCACCGGACAGCTCCGGCAGTGCTGCCCGTGGAGTCTCTGCAGTGCCGCACTGGCGATGCCTGTAGTGTCACCTGAACGGTCTCTGCAGTGTCGCCCGTGCAATGTCTTAGAGTGTAAACCCAAACGGTGCCTGCAGTGCCACTAGACAGCGCCTGCAGTGCCACTATACGTACCCTTGCGGTGCCTACAGAGTCACTGGAAAGCGTCTGCAGTGCCACGCTAGGTACCCTGCGGTGCTTGCAGTGACAGCGTCTGCAGTGCCTGCAGAGTCACCTGGTCAGCGTCTGCAGTGTCACTAATAGGTAGGTACTCTTGCGGTGCCTGCAGTGTCACTGGACCGTGTTTGCAGTGCCTGCAGTGTCACTGGACCGCCTCTGCAGCGTCATCGTTGCAGTGCATCTGGCTCAGTGTCAGCATCAGAGAGGAGCCTCGCCAGGCCCCATTGCATAGAAACTTTACTCCTTCAGACGGCGTGCTTGAAATCCAGTAGATTCTTAAACTGTGAGACCAAAAATAAAAAGCAAGTTTGACGAGGAGAGGAGGAAGCACCAGGGGGAGGGGAGAGAGGAGGGGGGGCCTGCGCCTGTTTCCCTTGCGGGAGCGAGCATAGGGAACCATCTGTTTGAAAGTTAATTACAAACAGATGGTTTCAAAGCTCGCTCCCGCAAGGGAATCACCAAACGTGCACGCGTTGCCATTGAAAGCAATGCAAATCGTGCAAGTTTTTGGCAGAAAAGGCGAATCGATTACTAAAGGTCTCCTCCTACGCAGCGCATGCGCGCTGCGTAGGCGAGACCTAAAAAAGCCTCACGGGTCCGAAGAATGTGGTCCAATTGTGAAATATTTTCAATGTACAGCATCTTCCCTGGTGCAAGGAGTAGTCTGCAGCCCCTGGCTTGTGCGTGTGATTTGGTTCTGGAGAGTGAGCGGTTTCCCTACGCCGCGAGCCGTACACGTGCACATCGCCTGTCCGGGCGTGTGCACATCTCCTGTCCCCCTTCCGAACAAAAATCGACGACAATAGTCTCGCCAAATGAGCAGCGCATGCGCTGCGTCGCCAGGCGAGACCTAAAAAGGCAGAGGTAGAGACTTTTTGTCACTCATGGAGCCTTGGTGAAGCAGGTTCCTGCAGGTACGTCTTTGACCTGTCCAAATCAATGCCTACATAAAGGAAAGACCGAAAGGAGAGGCCAAGACTACACACTTATCAGAAGAGAGATTGCCTGCCCATCTCCTTCATTCTGTGCTTTTGCATCATGAGATCTCTTTTAGGTATACATGCTGTTTATAATTCCACCTTCCAATGGTTGGGTCCAGAAGTGTTGGGGTACAAAACTTGTTTCTACTTCGGTGGCTATCAACCGTAATTCCACAATGCCCGATTACATGACCACCATTTTTGATTATTTTTTTCTGCTGTTGAGTTTGGTGATGCACTGATGGAGCTCTTGCTAAAATTGCCAAAGGTTTGTCATGAAGACTCCTGGGACATCTAATTTCAGTGCTCTACGCTGGCTGGAAGTTTTAAGGGATTATTTTGGTGGGTTGTAGGGGTCGACGTGATCGGAGGATGACAGTTGGTAAAGGTGGCAGCCATATTGCCATTTTAAAGTAGGAGTTCTCTCACCAATTTCTGCCACAACTGCCATAGGAAGTTCACCCTTAACTGTGAGCATCCAGTTTGTTTGTTTTGCCTGCAGAGGGCCCATTTGTCCGAGGATTGTTACTCCTGCTCACTTTTCAAGCCAAAGACTCTAATTCACAGAGGCAAGGTTTTACGTGCCCAGTGGGTGGCGACAGATGAGACAGAACTCTCCGAGCTAGAGAGGCCGAAGGGAAACAATCAGTTGATGGAAGAGATGGGTTTTTCTAAAGACGATGACATTGTGGCTGAGGAGGCTCGGAGAGCAAAGACCTTGAGGAAATTCTGTCGGAGGTTCTTCGCATAAAAAGACCCTAAACTTGCAGTGTCCCAAAGCAAAAAAACATAAGTCGTTAAGAGACAAGGCATCCAAGTTGCTACTTAAGACGTTGAGGCCAAAGTCTTTTAGCAACAAAATAAAACCGCATAAAATTGAGCCCTCGGCGCTGAAGAAATACAGTCGAAAGAGCTCAAGATCTCCCCCAGTCTTACTAGGTCCGATGAAAGAGCTGCTGATGTGGATCTGCCAAAAAGCGTCTTATTGGTTTCCGAGGAAGATAAAGCTCAAAAGGGGAGGTAAGGAACAGCTCCCTCGAAAGAAAAGTTCCTCACAGACAAACAGGCTTTCGACATAATCAACTTCAAAAGGGAGAAAAGTGCACTACAGGCAGAAATTGAACTACTAATCCGACGGAAAAGAATCTTTCAGAAATCTATATAGCAGCACAAAGCCACTGCAGATTAAGCCTAGACAAGAGTAGCCAAGACCTCCAAACATGACAGAAAGATGAAGTAGGTATCTACTTGAGTGTGGAAGAAATGGTTTGCACACACCAGGACACAGAGGAAGTTTTGGTTCGAGGCAAATGAAGATGAGGAGACACTATGCAAAGACATAGAAGCAAGTTCCTCTCAAGAATTGAGTGACGTGCTTATTGTGGAGAGAGTCTGGTCTGACGACGCTGGCTGTTGCGTGGCTGTGGCAACAAGGTGGGAGGGACGGAGTATAAACTTCTGCTCGTTCTATGCTCCCCCGCGGCTACAGAAGATTATCTTCCCAATGATTAGCAAAATCCTCATAGGGCTCCCGACGGGTACGCTTCTGGCTGGGGGCGATGCCAATGCAGTTTTGAATCCGGGACTTGATCGCTCGCGTACTTCGATGGGACAAGGGGGTGAAGGGCTTCTCCTGGGATTCCTTTCTGCCCTGGGTTTAATGGACATATGGAGGGTGCAACATCCCCAACAGCACACATTCTACTCAGCGCGCCACGGCTCGTTTTCTAGACTTGATTATCTATTCACACATGGCGACAGGGTGGGAGAATTTTCAGCCGCCCAACATATGGCCCGGGGCACCTGTGATCATTCCCCAATATGTGTCACGGTTCGTGGGCCGTACTTTAATAAAGGGGCGTTCCCGAAGATAGACCCGTGGAGATTGAGAGATCATAAGCTGAGTGGTAAACTGCGGGAGGGTACGGAATGGTACTTCCGGGAAAATGTAGACACTGTAGACTCACACCGCACACTGTGGGAGGCGTATAAGACAGTGCTTAGGGGACAAGCTCAGGCGCTTATAGGGGCCCAAAGAAAGGAAGAAGTGCGATACATAAAATCCTTAGAACAAGAAGCACTTCGGGCAGACCAGAGAGCGGCGGCGCTGGGGGACGCAGACTCACGTCATACTTTGGCCCTGCGTCAGCACGAACTGAGAGCAGCGGCGGAGGGTGCTGCCCGGGCACATGCGCTGGCAGTGCAACATCGCCTTTACGATGTTGGAGATAAGGCATCCAGGTTACTGGCATGGCTTGAGAAACGTGATAGAGAGAGGTCGTGGGTGGCTTCTGTACAAGATGGAGATGGCATTCACCGTGTAGACAGCGTAGAGGTTGCGGAGGTGTTTGCGTCATACTATGAAGATGTCTATGCGCCAGTCAGCACTAGATCTGAAAGGGACTGTGTTGAGTTCCTGAGAGATTTTTCATTGCCGGTGGTCCTTGAGGACGACAGGGCGGCTTTAGAAGCGGAGATAACGGAGGAAGAGTTGTTGATGGCATTGGGATCCTTGAAGGCGGGAAAGGCGGTTGGCCCCAATGGGCTTCCTGTCGAGTTATTCAAAGGCTTGGCCTCCAAAATAGTGGCGCCACTACGCAATATGCTGCAGGAAGCGCAAGCAGAGGGACAGCTACCAGCTGATCAACGGGTGGCTACTATTGTAGTGATACACAAACCCGGGGGACCCCCCCAACCGTTGCAACTCTTACAGGCCGATTTCCCTCCTCAATGTCGAGGTCAAGGTCTTGGCCAAGACCCTAGCGAATAGACTGTTACCAATTATCGCCAATTTAGTTCATAGAGACCAGTCGGAATTTATGCCCCACAGAAGCACCCAACATAATCTGTGTAGGCTATATGGAGTGCTACATACGACGCAGGACCCCTCTGGTCCGCAAACAGCGCTGATGGCGCTTAACGCATCCATGGCCTTTGACAGCATTGAATGGCCATATCTGTTTGCTGTGCTATCAAAGTAGGGTTTTGGCCCGAAGTATTGCAGGTGGGTGAGACTCCTCTACCAGGAGCCGGTGGCCCAAGTACTTGTCAATGGCGTGCTGTCACGACAATTTTCCCTGCGGAGGGGCACGAGACAGGGATGCCATCTGTCCCCTCTACTGTTCGCGTTGGCCTTGGCGCACTGGATCAGGAGGGACCCTATGATCTGGGGCATTGTAACTCCGGGAGGCTGGGAGGATTGCATATCGTTGAATGCTGATGATATCTTGTTGTACCTTGCGAGACCCTACTACTCAATTGCCAGGGTGCTCCATCTCTTTGACTTATTTGGGAGCTACTCGGGATATACCATAAACTGGGCTAAATCGGTGGTGTTCCCGCTGCCCCCCCCCCCGACACTTCCAGTGCGGTGTACGGCTCCAATAGCTACAGAGGGTTTTAAATACTTGGGGATCCAGGTAGTGCGGAACCAGCAGCTGTTTCTGGACAAAAACCTTAGCCCCCAGTTGGAGAGACTCCATAGCGACGTGCAGCATTGGCGAACCCTACCAGTGGCCCTAGGCTGGCGGCTCTTTTTAAGATGATGGCCCTGCCGCGCTTGTTGTACATTTTGCAGGACACCCCGTATCCTGTCCCGCCGACGGTTTTTAAAAAGATTTCCCAAGATATCCGAGAATTGCTGTGGCAGGCAGGTACTCCTGGGATAGCACTAAATAAGTTGCAGAGAGGGGTGTACGATGGGGGCCTGGCTATACCAGACGTACGACTCTATTACTGGGCATCGCAACTGCTGGTAGTGAATGACTGGGTATACTCGGATAGGGAGGAGCCTGCATATAGGGCATACCGGGATGCTATGCCGGAAGTGAATTGTGAATCACTACTATATTCGCGACGGAACGATCCTAGGTGGCCCCCACAAACATCAGTAGATGTGCCATGCTGGAGAGAGGCCAATCGGGCCCTGGGTTGGCACAACAAACTGACCAGCAGAACACCATTGTGGTCAATCAATCAAACCAATCAATCAGGCGTTTGTTAAGCGCGACTACTCACCCGTAAGGGTCTCAAGGCGCTAGGGATAGGGGGGTGCAGGTTCCAGTCCATCAAGGAGGGGGTCTGTCTAAGAGCCAGGGTTTGAGGTTTCTTGCGAAGATGGGGAGCGATGTTGACTGTCTGAGGTGGAGCGGAAGGTCGTTCCAGGCTTTGGCCCCGAGAAAGAAGGAGCGGCCTCCCGATCTGGTCTTTCTGGTGCGGGGGACCACGGCGTAGGGGAGCTGGGCTGATCGTAGGGGCCTTTGGGGTGCGTGGAACTTGAGTTGGCTGTTCAGGTATGCTGGTCCGGTGTCGTGGAGGGCCTTGTGTGCGTGGGTGAGTATCTTGAAGGTGATTCTAGCCTCGACGGGGAGCCAGATGAGTGTGCGCAGGTGCTGCGAGATGTGGCAGTGTTTTGGCAGGTTGAGGACCAGTCTTGAGGCGGCGTTCTGGATGTTCTGTAGCTTGCGGGTGAGGATTTTGTTTATTCCGGCGTAGAGTGCGTTGCCGTAGTAGAGTCTGCTGCTGACCAGGGCGTGAGTGACGGTCTTTCTGTGTTCGAGGGGGATCCATTTGAAGGTCTTACGAAGGAGGCGGAGGGTGTGGAAGCAGGAAGACGAGACGGAGTTGATCTGGCGGTCCATTTTGAGCTCGGAGTCCAGGATGATTCCCAGGTTGCGTTCGTGGTCCGAGGGGGTTGGCGGGTTTCCGAGGGCGGGGGGCCACCAGGTGTCGCTCCAGGCGTCGGAGTTTAGGCCCATGATGAGTACTTCTGTATTGTTGGTGTTTAGTTGTAGGCAGCTGCTTTTCATCCATTTGGCGACGGCTTCCATGCCTTCTCGAAAGTTGTGTCTGGCGGTGTTGGGTTCGTTGGATAGGGAGAGGATGAGTTGGGTGTCGTCTGCGTATGACACAATGTTGAGTCCGTAGGTTCTGACGATGGGGGCGAGTGGAGCCATGTAGACGTTGAAGAGTGTCGGGCTGAGGGAGGAGCCCTGGGTGACTCCGCAGGTGGTAGGTGTAGGGTCCGAGAGGAAAGGGGGGAGTCTGACCCGCTTCGTTCTGCCGGAGAGGAAGCAGCGGATCCAGTCGAGGGCCTTGTCCTGGATTCCTGCGTCGTGGAGTCTGCGTATTAGGGTGCGGTGAGAGACTGTTTCGAAAGCCGCTGAGAGGTCGAGGAGGATGAGGGCTACTGTTTCTCCTTTGTCCAGTAGGGTGCGGATGTCGTCTGTTGCGGCGAGGAGGGCGTTTTCCGTACTGTGGTTTTTTCTGAAGCCGGATTGGGAGGAGTCGAGGATGTTGTGCTCTTCGATGAATGTGGCGAGTTGGCTGTTGATGGCTTTCTCGGTGACTTTCGCTGGGAATGGGAGCAGGGAGATGGGTCTGTAGTTTTTGAGGTCGGTGGGGTCCGCCGAGGGTTTCTGCAGGAGGGGGTTGACCTTGGCGTGTTTACAGTCGTCTGGGAACGAGGCGGTCGCCAGGGAGCGGTTGATGGTGTGGCGGAGCATGGGTCCGATGGTGTCGGCGGCTCTGTTGAAGATGTGGTGGGGGCAGGGGTCCGTGGGGGGCCCCTGAGTGGATTGACTTCATTGTCTTCAGTTTGTCTTCGGTGGTGAGGGCTGTCTCGTTGTCAATCGCTGGTCTCCGGGTGTCGGGGGTTGTTGGTGAGGGTTTAGTGTGTTGGTTGTCTTCGTCGACGTTGTCGTCGATGCTCTTGATTTTGTGGTGGAAAAAGGTACTGAGTTTGTCTAGTGCAGGATTGACGGAGGTGGCCTCGTTATAAGGGTTTACGAGATGGAAGACCTTAGGAATAGAGCGACTTGGAGACGTGTGGAGTGACAGAGCCCCGCTTCCGTTCCAGGACTTGCAGCAGGAGTTTGAGCTGGCTGAGACCCAGAGGTTTCATTATCTGAGACTCGGGCATGCCCTGCTGACTCGGTTAAAAGGAGATACTCTCCTTCCTGACCATTCGCCCTTGGAGGATAGATTATTAATTGACCCTATCCCCGAGAAAGCGATTTCCACAATATACCGGAAGCTCATGAACAACCTGCCCGACCAACTGACAGCCTTGCGGGCCGCCTGGACTGACGACCTGGGCAATATAGAGGACGAGGAGTGGCAGGAGGCGCTTCAGGGCCCGAGGGAAATAGCAATACGAGTGCGTTTTAGACTGATCCAGCTCCGGATTCTGCATCGCTCCTACTACCCTTCGACGCTTCTGCATAAGATTGGCAGGGCACCATCACCACAGTGCATCCGATGGTGCCACGGCGAGGGCACTTTTCTCCACATCCTGTGGGCATGTCCCAAAATTGTGCAGTTCTGGCGCAGAGTCACGACAATTATGGCCAGGGTGATGGGTACTGATGTGCCGCTAGATGCAAAATGGCATCTACTGATAATTAAGGGAGAGACAGTTTGGCCCAAGTATATAACCATATGGCTCACCTTAGCAGCGGGGATCGCAAAATGTAATATTGCTAAGGGATGGGGGGGCGTCCCTTCCCCCTTCAGTGACAGACTGGGAAAAGGACATAGATTGGTGCCAGAGGGCAGAGGAAACAGTCTACAAAAGCAGAGGGTGCATAAAGAAATGGGAGAAGGTGTGGCCGCCATGGCGAACCTACAGGGGGGGGGGGGCGACGATGGGCCCTGTAGAAGCTGAAGAGGCCGCATCTGATTAAAGAATGGTGCTCTGTTGATGTGGATTCCCCTTCGTCTGTATGTTGTATTCCGCCCCACCCTGATATTTGTCCTCTTAACCAATGTAAATGTATCCCCAAAGTGCATGCCTTTGCATATGCTATTGTACTGTCTTTTGAACTTTCAAATAAAAAGTTAAAAAAAAAAAAAAAAAGAATTGAGTGACGTGTATTCTTCTTAATCTTCACTTCCAGATGACCGCTCTGTCATGGGGTACCAAAAAGAGGAGTTTGGTGTGGGAATGAAAGTGGAAAAGTAAGATGCTGCTTTCTCCTAGAGATTCTGAGCCCTGCATACAGGATTAGCCTAACCCTGCTTCTGCTCCCCAGTATCCTGAAGCCTGAAAGGGAGATTTTCAGTAAATCAGCATCCTCCAGGACTGTTGCTCCTCAAATTGAGAAAAAATATAAGGCATTCTCACAACACACTAAATACATACTATCTCATGTGGCGATTGACTCCCTCATAGTAAAAGAGCCAAGCTGCCTGCTTTCATGGGACCCCCTCTCCAGACCGTGAAAGTAAGGAACTGGATATGGAGGGGGGGGGGGGTAGACCAGAGGCTACACCTCCCAGTTTTCAAAGTTACTCACTAATAGATCCCTCAGCACACAGAACCGCCGGTAGGGCGTAAAGTACTTTTTAAGCACATGGCAGGCCATTACAGTGACCATTGCCCAATTACAATTTAATGACACTTCTGTTTGCTAATCTTCACCCATTTACCACGTATTAATCATGACACCCTTTGCACATTTCACGATGGCCGCCACACTACTCACCTCTTGTTGGCCTTTCATAGTAGTCCGTTTTCGCTTTTTGATCACCGTCATTTTTGAATATTTACCGAACGACTCCACATCCGTGCTACACTTTCCAGTGCATGAACCGCCAGGGGAGGAGTGATCCTTGAATTTTTTGTACCAACAACACCAGTAAGACGCTTTCTTTTAACCTGCGTTTTTTAGCACAAACTATCGCTAACGTTTTAGACCACTGGTATACCGGCAAGGTACACTACACCGGCAAGACGCATTTTTTAACCCGCGTATTTTTAACACAAGTTATCGTTTTAGAGCACTGGCATACCGGCAAAAGCGCTCGTCCGACCCGTATTTACGAACACAAGCCCACATTTGAATCTCAATGAGCACTTTCAGTTCATATTTTTGGACTGTGTGTTTGAGCATAAGCCATTAATTTAGAGCACTGCCATAACGAGCACAAGTCCTCTTTTTGAGCGTTTGTTTTTCTCATATTTTCCCCATTTTAGTAATGGGACATAGTCACCCAGCTAACCCACATGAGCATGTTAACTAATGAGCATGTCGTTAATATTTTTCCGGATTGCATGACAAAGCAGTCACCATGGTATCACATGAATATCTTTTCCTGGCATTCACGAATTACTAACTAATGGGACTTTCAGTGCTATTTTGTGTACAAAACATGTATTGGATTTTTGCAAGAAGTGTCTGATGTTAAGGGCATGAACAGTGCTGTTCAGTGACCCCAGCCTTTCTGCTTCATTATTTCAGGAGTTTAACATTCCCCTGATGAAGGGCTCCCAGCAGCCCGAAATGCATTGGGTTTACCAAATTGGAATATAACTTGGAGTTTTCAGTTCTATTTTTCTTTTCCAAGTTCACTACTTATTGAATCAATGTGGATCACAAACTACATTTAAAGTAAATAAATTCAATTTATGGAAACAGACGAACCTGCCTCAAACTGTTTTAATATAAATCAACGGATATCACGCTCTGCATTGAGGGGACACCCCCCTCCCCATGGGGCGGTGCTATTCTCAGGCCATTACATTAGACACAAGGGTGCCAAACGTTATACAACACCAGTATTGAATAGAAGTTCTGAAAACACCACCTAAAATACCACCAAAACAACAAAGATACAAAAAGGATATCAAACAGTTGCTCCTGTTGGAAGTACAAGAGGTGCTACAAAAATAGGCAATGGAGAAAGTACCCCGGAGGAAATTAACACAGTGGTTAACTCTGTTTTTCGGGATCCAAAGGAAGACTACTTTGCAGCCAATACAGCACCTCTGTTTTGTCAACACGTTTGTCAGAACCTAGAGGTTTGAGATGACAACACTGCATGAGGTTTGTTGGAAGAGAATGATTACCTGGCAACCATAAATCAAAAGGATGCCTTCTTCCACATGTGATGAGAGGGGTGAATTGTCAGGACTGAGAGTGTTTACCAAAATCTTGGCAGTGGTAGCAGACTTGCGCAGAAGATTATCAATTAATGTGTATCCTAACCTAGACAATTGTCTGGTAAAGACTAGCAACTCCAATCAATGCAAAACAGACTTACCGAAGGTGGTGAGTTTACTACACCAACTGGAGTTCACAGTGAATTGGAAAACTTCTTACCTCTACTCCAGAGAAGAGAAATATGTTCCTGAGCGCAGATCTAGCTCAGTCTATCTCCAAGAGAGCAGTTGCAAGAAACATACAGTTGATAGCACATAACGTTTCAGGGTTAAAAACGAGGATTAAAAACAAGGGTTAAAAACAAGGTTGAGCTGAGCAAACGAATGCTTCCCACAAATGGGAAGTAAAACAGAATCTAGTTGACAAAATATTTCTACAATAGGGAACCTATTTGATGTACCTATTTGCAGCAGCAGAAGACACAAAATGCCAGACCTTCACATGCAGGCATTATCTTCAACCAGGGAATGCCCTATCAGTAAGCTGGTATGCTTTCACCCATTATCGCTCATTCCCATAGTTCTGAAAGTTCAGGACATCCATCATGACACTGATTCTAGTGGCCTCAACTTAAGAAGCCACACTTTGAACTTACACAAAGCTTCACTTAAGTATCTCACATTGAAAACAGTGTTCTTCTACTCACAGTACATGAACAATGCTTAACTATGTACAAGGACAGAATTGTTATAGGCACACACCCAATGTTTCTAACTAAGGTAGTGTCTCCACTCCACACCTGTCAAACTGTACCTCTACTGGCTTTCTTTCAAAACCCTAACATCTCTGCTGAAAGGGTACTACAAACTTTAGACATAAGTATTACAGTTACATACTACATATAGCAGACTTAAGGCATTTGAAAGTCTGCACAATTCTTTCTTCTGTCACAGTCCTTACTCAACACAACCACTAGACACAGCAGTAACCAAGATGGCTAGTGGAAACAATTGACCTCTGTTACTCGGGGGCTGAAAAGACATTTGTATTAAAGCCCAAAGTTCATCCCACTAAGGAGAAGGGAGGTAGGCCAGTTTTATGCCCAGTGTATCCTTGCAAGACATCTGCAAAGCAGCTACATGGTCCTAGGAGACACTTTCACAAGACACTACTGTGCAGATATCAACTCTCTTAAAGAGGTGGAGGTAGGGCAATCTAATAAAATATTTGTAGCATGTGTAGCTGTAGATACACCTGCTCTACATACTATTGCCAACTACTGTTGGGCATGGGCATTTGGAAATGTATTTCAACGAATTTCAAATCTCAAGACCTGTTGTCCTCTTCCCTCAGTCCACAGTGCACCAGCACACTGACTCCACCCCAGATTGTTTTCCGTATAATAGGCACATAGGGTAAGTGGAGCGCAGTGTCGTAGACCGAGTATGCTGTGCATGGTAAATGATATAGAGCAAGTAACATCTGTGACCTTCGCTGGCTTCCACGAGAAGGGTGGGCACATGCAGATTTACACTCTTCAAACAGATGGTTACAGGGTAAGTAAGCATTTTCTTTCGTAGCATGTGTGACTGTAGATAGACATGCTCTGCATAGAATATAAAGCAAATGTTTGAAAGAATGTTCTCAATGGCCATCTAATGCTTGTTGATGCTTCAAGGAATCTACACAATAATGCTTTGTGAAGGTGTGTAGCATTAACCATGAAGCAGCCTTGCAGATATCCATTAAAGGAAAATTACCCAAAAAGGCTAGGGTGGTCCCCTATTTGTGGGTTTAGCGGGCTCTAGGGGACACAGGGCTCATATGCTTGATTTTAGCATTGCTAGTTTGTAAGCAAGTGTTAGACTTGGCATCCTTTGCACTGGTTCCCCTGACTTTTTTGTGTGTACCTTCTGCATTTTTGACTGTGTGCTGGATTTCGTTTTGTTGGTTTAGGTACTCTGGGCACTTTGCCACTGCTGATCAGGGCCAAAGTGAAAGTGCTCCCTGTGTAAATTGTCATTGTGATTGGTTATCCATGATTGGCCTATTTGATTTACTGGTAAGTTCCTAGTAAAGTGCACTGAGTGTGCCAGGGCATGTAAATCAAATGCTACTAATGGGCTTGCAGCACCCTTTGTGCCACCCACATGAGTAGCCCTGTATCTGTGTCTCAGACCTGCCACTTCATTGTCTGCACGCTCAGTTTTTAACTGCCATGTTGACCTGGAAAGTTCACCCACTTGCTAGGCCCTAACCTTCCCTTTTCTTACATGTAAGGCACCCCTCAAGTAGGCCCAAGGTAGCCCTGTGGGCAGGCTGCAGTGTATGTGAAAGGTAGGACATGTACTGGTATGTGTTACATTTCCTGATAGTGAAATACTGTGTATTTCGTTGTTCACTATTGATAGGCTGTCTGTCCCATAGGTTAACATGGGAGCTTCCTTGCAACATCTTACAAGTGAAACTTTCCATTGGGACAAGATTGAGAAATGGAGTTTAGGCTCTCTGAACTCAGAATTTAATAACAAACCTGTTAGTAAAGGTGTTTCTTAAATTGTGTTTTCGAAAATGACACTTTTAGAAAGTGGGCGTTTTCTTCCTTTACCATCCTGTGTCCGTCTGCCTGTTTGTGTATTCACCGTCTGGTTTTGGAATGACAAGAGCTGGGGATGTGCATTCTCTTTAGACAGTCACAAGGGGGTTTGAGGTGTGCCCAATTGCAGTTCTGGGCCCCTGGAAGTTGGTCCTGCTACTGAAAGCTGTAAAAGCCTGCTAGTGGCCGTTTATTTCAGTGCAGCACAGCTGTGCTAGAGATATTGCTGACTCACAGCCTCGTGTGGCAAAGAAATTGACGCAGCGCCTGCCTGTGGCCTGAAAAACCACCACACACGAGTCCCGTGCACCAATCTCTGAAGTCCGAGATCACTGCACCGACTCCAGCATCACCTCCCCGCACAGTAAGAAACCGACACATCACCTCCTCTCCAGTAAGGAACTGAAGCATCACACTCCCCTGTGTGGCAGTAAGGAAGCAACGCAACACCTCCCCTGGCGCAAGAAACCAACGCATCACCTTCCCTGCGGCTATTTTTGCTTGTGATTTTGACGCATCTCAGGTACTTTGCGCTAAGAGTGATGCATCTATAGTTTCCTATGGACAGAACGATTTTTACCCTCTAAAAGTCATATTTTGGATTTTTGTTGTTTTGGTCTTGTTGGGTTTAGATAAAGATACTTTATTTTTCTAAACTGTTGTGGTGTCCATTTGTGGTGTTTTCACTGTGTTACTGTGGGTTGTTAACAAATGCTTTACACATTATCTATGTAGTTTAGCCTGACTGCTCTGTGCCAGGCTACCAGAGGGTGAGCACAGGCAGACTTAGATGTTAACTTTACTTATCCCGACTAGACGAAAGGGTCCCTACTTGAACAATGTGCATACCTCTGCCAACTAGAGACCCCCATTTTTAACAGCACTTAACTATCCATCTGGTAATTCCAGCTTTAAAGATTGCTTTCCCCCTGTGGGGTTTTGCGAAGACTACAAATGTTGATTAGACTTCCTTGAAGGCTTAGTTTGATCAATATTATACATGTGTACACTTTTTACATCCAAAGTGTGCAGGGCTCTTTCCGCCATTGATTCTGGCTGTGGGAAAAAACGGGAAGCTCACTGGTCTGGTTCATTTGAAAAGATGACACAATTTTGGGTAGAAACTTGGGGTTGGTGTGAAGAACTACCCTATCTATATGAACTTGAATGAATGGCTCTTGTATCATAAGGGCCAGAGGGAAGTAATTGCGATTAAGAAGGACACCATCCAAGAGAAGAATTGTAGGTCACACAAGTGTAATGACTCATAAGGAGGTCCTATAGCTTGTGAGCAATCTCCCATGCTTGCTCTGGGAGCCTTCTGGACAGACAGACAATTGACCGTGGAAAAAAGAAGCATTCTAGAAGTGGTTCTAGCTTGCAAACTATGACGTGACATAATTAGATGAAGGAAGAGTTATAAAAACCGCTTATGACAGAAACACAAGGCTTTGAATAGGCAACATTATGTATTGTAAAGCGATTTTAGATATGGGAAATACTGACCCCTTTAGGTACGCCGAGCACAAGCCTGGAAGCTGTGTTCTGTATCCATTGGAGTTTATGTATCAAGTAGAAAGGCCAACAAAAAGCGCATTGCAGTAATCCAGCCTAATCATGATCAGTGTCTAAATGGGAAGTTACCCATCAGGGCGAGGAATTTCAAGATTCACTTTATTTTAGCTGTATTTTAGACCTGATTTCTACCATTTATCCAGCAGCATTTTGGTTCACATTTTTAAAAATCCCCAAATTTGCTTTTACGTGTTATTTATGCACTTGATGCAGCTTTTTTTATGGACTGGGAAGTGGTAACTTATGTAAGAGCCACAAATACCTTAGCAACCATGAAATGTTATAATACACACATGCATTAGCAGTTGTTGTAGAATGTTAAACCATATGAATAAGGGAGAGCATAGCTTCCATTATAGGTCTTACTTGAGAAGCACAACAGTGAAAGTTACAACTTTTTTAGGTCGAGCCTAGAGTAGCGCGCTTGCGCTGCTCTGCGAGACTTTATGTAGGTGGTTTTAAAAGCTGACCATACGCTCGTGCACAATGGCCTTTTCCATGCGGTTACCCGCACGGCCGCCATCTGTTTCCAATTATCGTGCCCAGACACGGGCGCGATGCACGAGCGTGTGGTCAGCTGTCCAGCGCTTCACTTGTTTTTGTCTGGCTTTTGCCGGTTCATGCCTCAGCTGCATTCCATGCAGCGCACGCACGCACCACTCCTGGGCTTGTTTTATTCCTCTTCCCTTCACCTCGTTGGGCAGCACGTGGGCTTTGTTTATTCTATAAAGTGCCCTGTTGTTCTTTTGTGTTTCCTCAAAGTTGGCTGTCATCTGAACTTTACGGCCACCCCATCACCAGTCACCATCCAGGGGGAGATAAGCAGAGGAAACGCTATCTGAAAACAGGAAGCAGGCTGAGCAGAGGATGTGTCCCCGTGAAGGGCACCCGCGCGCGCGCCGATGTTGCTAGCCGAGATGAACGCAGACTTCTAAACGCACCCCGCTCCAGAACAAAATACTTCTGTTTTATCTGAAATTTAAACACCAAGAAGAGCAAAGGGAATATCTCCCCGTGGCCCTCTTGTCTGGCCCCTGCCGCTCCGACCTTGTCTATTGAAATAGGCGGCCTTCAGCATTCGGGGTCAAGCATTCTGACTGGATCTGACCAATGGCGGCTCTCTGCTCGTGCTGATCGTTGTGGTATTGTTTTAACAATCAGCCCAGTCTTATCTGATTGGTGTCAGAGCGCACATTTACACGGCACGGCATCAGAGGCCCCTTTAACCCGCAACAATGTGACAAACTAATGAGTTGTGATTCTGCTGTCCGAAAATGTATTCCAGCTGGGTGGCCCCTGAGAAGGGCCAAAGGAATGCACGGGCGTCTCAGAGTAAATGTTCTCGAAATAAAAGCCACTCACTCGATTTACATCTCTCCCACCTCTCGTTTTCAAATTCGCATTTACTGATCACACCTGCGTCTGACATCAAGTCATTTCTGACTTACTAAAACTAAGCATCCCTCGTCATGCATAAGTAAACGGCTGCGCTTGTTTAATAATCCGGTAAAACAGCATGCATCCCTACACTTCTAATAGGTCATACTCTTTGCAAAAACATACCTTCTCAATCTACTCTGAAGGGGTAATAAGCCTTTTAAACACCTGGCCTCGACCTCAGTCCCTCGCCAACTGGCTGACAGTTGCATTTAAAATCAGACACTGCATGTTGTATGTTATGTATATGTAGCGCCTAAGTGAGTAGAAGCGTGCATCTGGGCATGTGTTTCTAGGAGTTGAGCTATATGGTTTGAAAGATGTTCATGAAGTTGAGCCCGGATCGGGAGGAGACATGGTGCCCAGAAGCGGGAGCCCAATTGGGGTGGTGGTGCCTGGAGGAAGCAGTGTTGCTGGGCACCGCCCAGCGGTAGTAGAGTGAATGGGCTGATCGGTGCCAATATCAGTGTCGGGAAATTAATAAAACCTACCGGGCTTCTGTAAGCCAGGAGAGAGACAGCTGTTAAGAGACAACTTTAAACAGCCGGCTATCGACAGATACCCGAGCACCAGCAACACAGCTGCACGACCAGCACGTACACAATGAGAGGTCAGTACACGCGTGAGCGTCCCTTAGATTTAATGCTGCATAAATTCAACATTTACACACATTATTTACTCGTGGAAATCATTTACATGTTTTGTTTTAAAAATTGTGTCCAAATAAAAGTAACACATTCAAAAGTGAGCTCAGCCTAATATAAGCCAAAAAGTGTGAATATTTTCAGTGAAGCAGGCAGCTGCACACAGAGCCGGTAAGACAGCTCAGTGGGTTCTTCCCTCTGCTGTAGATAGATATACTGTGCTTCACAGATTTGAATCCAGGGGAAGCTAACTCAGCCCTTTTTACTACCAAGGTCGGGAAAATGAGAGCGATTGAGTTTTTAGTATTAGCTCTGTCAAGCCTGAAGCAGCACGCATTACAGAGCACCGTTGGCAGTGGTGGCCATTGGACCCTGGCAGCTATTACTGCAGTGGTGTAGGCTGACAGAGCCGAAGCCTGGAGATCTTCACAGCCCACTATACATTTCTCCGTCAATGTATAGGCCCTCCTTTACTTATGCTATTGTGAATTTTTCAGAATGCGCACACTGATGTATCTGACCAATCACGAGGAGGCACTCCTGGCAGGTGATGATAGGCCTTACAAACAACTACATTTGCAGGACTCGCCCCCTGCCACAAAAGGACTACTGGCCTGCAGAAAAATAAAGACATTGCAGACAGGCCAGTTTCTTTGCCAGTTTGTACGACGCAGACTGTCAGACACATTTGCTTGCTCAGGCTGTACGACTTGGTGTCTTGCTTGTTGGCCTGTTCTGTTACATCTCTCTGATGCTTCGATACTTCACCTTAGGCTGCCCCACAGCACCTCCCAGTGGCCTGTGCTGATTCATCTCTATAGGATAATTCCACGTCTCGAAGTAGGCTGCAAACGTTCTCTCCATAGGCTGTGCTGCTTCATCAGTCTGTAGGCTGCAATACGTCATGTCGAGTCGATGTAGGTTGCAATACTTCATCCCTCTCCCGGGAGCAATACTTAATCTCTTTGTAGGCTGCAATACTTCATCTCTCTGTAGGCTGCAATACATACTTCATCAGTCTGTAGGCTGCAATACTTCAGGTCGAGTCGATGTAGGTTGCAATACTTCATCCCTCTCCCGGGAGCAATACTTCATCTCTTTGTAGGCTGCAATACTTCATCTCTCTGTAGGCTGCAATACTTCATCTCTCTGTAGGCTGCAATACTTCATCTCTTTCCCTGGAGCAATACTTCATCTTTCTGTAGGCTGCAATACAGGTGGCGCTGGACGAGCCAACTTCAGCCACTGACTAACTTCTCTGTGAGGGACAGCATTCTGCACATTTCACCAGGAGCTCAACCAAAGTAGTTTCATTCAGTGCCAGGGACCACTTTAGCAATGTCTGCTTTTGAGACCCCGAAAAATGTTTTTTAGCCAGTCATTAGGTCGAGTGTTGAGTGTGTGGGCATGCTAATAGGGGATAATCTGCTGCATAGCTAAACTTATACGGTCCCAAAGGCGAGACCTATTGGCTATGCCAATGCTTGTTTTTAAAAGCTTTGGCTACAATAATGAACACTGCAACAAGAATGTCATCTTTGGGTTTTCACCAGTTAGCAAATGCCACTGGTGCACTATGCCATGAGTGATAAAAGAGCTCATTGTTTTTTCCTGAGGTGCAATAAAGGTTATTAATACCATGCAAAATATTGCGTGATGCCAAAATAGCGTTATGCAATCTCTTTACAATGTAAGAGATGCCACTTATTTGATACCTGAAGACCAAGTCCACACTCTGCTTCCAGAATCCCCTATCACTTCAGGCAGTAGCAGTCACTGTATCAGCATCTACTATCAAGGCTGTAGCAACTAAACATACAAATTGAGACCACGCTATCCTCATCAACCTCCCTATGGAGGGTTCTCTCCCAACCCAGATTGCAGGGCAGGTCAAGAAGGTACGGACTCTGCTATTGATCCTCCAGTTGGGTCCGCTATGCAACCCGGCGCGGGTCCACCTCCTAATTGTTTACAAAAACCACCTTGAAACCTCAAAAAAAGACAGCCCATTCGAGCCAGGACTCAGGAAAAGACTATCAATGCTCTGGGAGAAATAGAAAGAGCCTCAGAGACCCAACTGGGAAATGTTTTTCTCCAATAATTTCCTTGTTTTGTCACTCTAAAGCAATGCCAGTAGATCTGGTGTATGAATGAATCGGTTTAGGCACTCAAAAAGTCTTTGTACATTCTATCACTCATCTTTGAACTCTCACACCTATTCAGCCATCCATTGACTCATTCTTTCAGTCACCCACTGACACAACTACAATACGAAACACACACCCAACAACATATGCAAGACAAATTTAAGAATACAAGTAGAAAAAAGAAAACATGCGGCTGTATAAATATGATAAAAGCAAAAAGAACAGATGATGGACAGAATACTGAACAAATCAAACATTCATCCCCATTCACAGATCTGGGTTTAATCCATTGTTTTTTTGCTCATCACGCCATACCAGTTTCAACCCAGCCATATAAAAATCAGTCTTGACCCTGCTCCCCATGGGAACAGTCCAGCCCGAACTGCCAGTTCAGGCCCTCCATGGACTGGAAACAAGCATCCTGCGACAGGTTTCGGGGTAGCACCCCTCATCAGCAAGGCTAGCTTGAATTCAGTGGCACAGTGAGCACGGGACCCACGCCTGGGCATACCCTTTAAAATTAGGAGTTGGCTTTACGTATTGTAATAGAATATTACTTTCCGTAAACAAAATCCTAGAAATTCACTGGGAAAAAACAAAGGTTAAACTAACGGTATAGTTAGGTATGACAAATCTGTTTTTGTTTTATTTTTAAACTAAGAAATTCACTGAAAAAAACATTAACGTTTTGAACCAAAAAAAAAATTAAGCTGAGAAATTCATCAGTGCGCCCACCATACACTGCTTAGGACCTCGCATATTACATCACTCATGACATGTTCTATGCAATCATTTGAAACGTCACTGATGATATCTCAAATGACATCATGGACATCATTCAATGAGTGTTAGTTTGTGTTATAGTTTACATAGTGGCAGGTAACGATCATTACTTCTTTGCCTAATTTTGTACAGCATGTGTCCAATTAATATATATATATATATATATATATATATATATATATATATATATATATATATATATATATATAAATATATATATATATATAAATAAAAATGGGTCTAAGTGTTTACAAAATGCACGTGCTCCTAATGCATCATATCTGTGTAGAGGTGTTGAACACGTTCTAAATCTTTGCATTGAAGAGTAACTTTGAGTGCAGCTGACAGTTGATGACTTGTGCTCGTCATCTTGCACACAAGTTTTTTTGCTCTGCAGAAAATGTTTGCAACAGGGCAAAGATTCTCTGTACTACATTCTAAGTATTGTAAGCAGCCTTGAGTTATTAGCCCGAATCATCTCAACATGACAATTTCTGTGTACCATAGAAAACTGTGTGCACCAGGGACTGTGTGCACCAGGTATTAACCTATGTACATGTGCTTCTTTTGCTTCAGAAGATGGGCTATCTGTAAAGTTTTTACCACAGTGAGAAGACTACAGGTAGTATGAGCTTTATGACCTTCAGACCTTGGTTATTTTAGGTTAATAGTGTATTTTTTCTTTTTTGCCAAGTGTTGCATACAGTGCACACTTCTCTTAGATATTTTTTAATACTCTGTAGTGTATTTCTCATGAGAACTTCACTGTCTGTAAACAGCGTAGTACAGTGTAAACTCTCTCCATAGAGTGAACACTGTTTACAGTACCCACTTTGCTACTCGTATCAACTTCATTTCTCATTGTAGGTTCTGTGACTGTCGGGGTTTGATATGGATAAAAACTGTCCGTAGTCGGGCATTAATTTTTTAACAGACGTTGAGTATTTTGAGGAATGTGGCTTTCTCTGAACAGTTATATACATATTGAACAACGTGTGGAATGAAGGTTTCCCAAGTATCTGTGGTTGATTGTTAATGTGTACTCTGCTACCTGTGAAGTGTATGGTATAGGGTCATTGTTGTATCTGTGATGGCATTAATAACGCTTCATATTATTCAAGGCTATTTTGCAGTTACTTTCATAGCTCTAATGCCATGCCTGTTTATAGAGCAATGTGTAAAAGAAGTTTGGATGATGTCATCAGTGATGTCATCAATGATTCCATTTGGGATGTCATCAGTCATGGAATAAATTGTCATAGAACATGTCATGATGT
Source organism: Calotriton arnoldi (assembly GCA_963921515.1). Lineage (NCBI taxonomy): Eukaryota > Metazoa > Chordata > Amphibia > Caudata > Salamandridae > Calotriton > Calotriton arnoldi. The sequence continues at coordinate 544,123 of CAWUFW010009065.1, read as the reverse complement.
ACCATACATAAACAGGAAGTGGCAGGGTAAAGTCCGCACACAGCCATGCGTCTCAGTATTCCAAATTGTTAATTCCTAAATGGTGCTCCAATGACTAGAAGCGGCCACTCAACCCTTCCAAAAGTGAAGAAAAATGTTCTCCAAATAACAATCAATAGTATCCTGAGCACCAAATCAAATGTCAGAATTAAATGTCCTCCAAACGTTGTAATTGTCGTTTCCACTTTATTTTTGGTCTTTTCACATATCCAACAGAAGTCCAACATGAACTCGTAGTCAACATGTGTTTCGTCTTAAAGTAAATCTACCATTGACTTCATCAGGGCTGCAAAATAAATAATAACCAACTAAAGTTACACTCTTTCAATGTCTTAACCATTCCTTGCGTACCACTAAGTGATTGTTAGTTACTATAAAACTCTAGTGTTCATGAGTCCTACACATCCAATAAGGCACACCCCAAACTGAAACAAAAGATAGAGCAGAAGTACAAGATGTTAGTTTCCCAATACAATTTTAATCGTGTCTCAATCCTTCCATCATTACCATTGTAGCTACAATATGAACACAGTGTGAAACTGACAAAATGAGCGTAAAGCTAAAGAAAACCCAAACCCTATCATAGTCCTGTGTGTCATATAGCACTCAAAAACTCCCCACGTGACTTATGCTACTCACCCTAAGAGAATCCAAGTTTAGCGTCAAATGTAAAATCTGTACGTCTCACTTTTCCTATGCAGACAAAGGATAAACTGAATATACCAGTTCCTTTAATAATCCCTAACATACCACAGATGTTATCATATCATGAAACCTTACCAATTCAATTCTTCTGTAGTACCAGATAACGGTTCTACATCCACACTTGAACATATATTCCTCCTCCTTTATTGGCTGGAATAATGTCAACATCCACATATATATCCCAATATCCCAAAGATACCGCTGGTTCCAACATTAATTAATCATACACTTAGTCAAAATGCAACTACTATGAATCTCAACCTTTCAGAAGTAATCATAATTCTAAGCCAACCCCCATGCGCTGCCTTTTATCATGCACAGCGTGGACCAGGCTCTGTGGCCAAACACCCAGCAGGCTGCTAATCCCACCCCATGCACAACCTTTGGCATCCGCAGCGTAGGATTGGCCTTCGGGCCCTGGAGGCTACATCCCCTGGGGCAAAACATATATATTATGAGGAGGGGAACGTGTAGCCCCCTCCTCGTTCTCCAATTAGCCCCGGGGACACCATCCCTGGGACCAGTTCCAATAAAAAAGGGAATGGGCCGTGTGGCCTCTCTCCCCAAGTCTTAAACGGCCTCGTGGACCCCATCTCTCGGGCCATATATAATTAAATAGGGGAGTAAGGTGTGCAGACCCCCTGAGCCTTATTAAGGCCCGGAGACCCTATCCCCCTGAGACTTAAAAAAAATGTTTTATAGGAGAGGGGGCGTCTGGCCCCCCTCCCCGATCCTTCTCAGGCCCGTTGTCCCCATCTCCCAGTGTCATCAGTTTTCAAATGGGAGAGGTCCGCATGGGCCACCTCCCGAGCCAACCCTGGGCTGTCCATTTTTTAAAAGGGGAAGGGCAGTGTTGCCCCCCACCCCGAGCTTTATTAGGCCACGCGGAACCCCATCCCCTGGGGCCAAGTAATTAATACAGGGAGGGGGGCACATGGGGGGCCCCCTCTCCCTGAGACTAATTAGGTCCCAGGGACCCCGTTCCCGGGGCCAAAATTTAAATAAAAGGAGAGGGGGCCGCTCAGCCCCCTCCTCAATCCGTTTTCAGCCCTGTGGACTCCATCCCTCGGGGCCCAATTTACTTATTATGGGGAGGGGGCATGAGACTCCCCTCCCTGAGCCGTAATCTGCCCCAGGGACCCCATCCCATGGGCCCAATTTACTTGTTTAGGGGAGGGGGCCACGCAGTCCCCACACTCCGGGCCGAATTTCGACCTTAGGGACCCCATCCTCTGGGGGCCCAGTGTATTTATAGTGGGAAGGGGACTAAGCGGTCCCCCTCCCCAGGCCATTTTCATCCCGGGGGACTCCATCTCCTGGGTCCCAATCTAGTAATTTAGCGGAGGGGTCTACGGACCCCTTCCCGAGCCGTATTCGGCCCCAGGGACCCCATCCACCAGAGTCCAAAGTGTTTTTTATTGGGAGGGAGGCTCACATCCCCCCTCCCTGAGCTTTGAGAAGGCCATTTGATCAGTTTCCCTGCCCACGCTAATGTGGCAGGGAAACAGATCAAGATAATTGCTCTCGTCCCCATAGAGCAGCATAAATAGCTGCTCTCCGCGGGCAGAAGCGATGTGTTCTGTTTCCCTGCCTGCATCAGTGCAGCTCTTCTATACCCAGAGTTTGTCAAAGGGGATAAACAACACCAGAACCTTTGCCTACTACTATAATCTGTAAAATGTCATGTAACAAAATGCCTATCTGTAGGCTTTAATATGGAGTAATAACAATACAAGACAGAACGGATCACCGCCAAAGGGTCCTAGGGAAATTTAAAGACCTCACAGGGTTCGCTCCCCAAAACAGTTTCATAACACAATATAAAACCCCTGGGTCTACACAAAACAGAGATCAAGCAAAGTGTAATAAATCACTATATGATTTGAAAGCATGAAAATATGAAATACAGAACCTAGTAGCTAGTGCCACAGAACTATCTGGGGCACTTCCCTTTAAGGACGAAATCCCTCACTCACCAAAGGTGACATGCTTCATCATTTGGGATTCTCCTCCCAGAGGAAAAACCTAGTTCCTCTGAGGGCTACAACTCTCTCTCTGAGAGGGAGGAGCTCAGGGATGTTTTTAGTAGGATATTATAAATCCACAAATGAAGAGACAACTGTGTGAATGAAGGCGCAGCGCAACAAAAAATGCGTGAATGTGCAAATAGTGAAAATTAAAACTGACTAGAGAACGCAAACCAGTTGCTTTATTCAGATGCGTCCTTTGCCAGGATTAAAAACGTGTACCAGCGGTATGAATTTAGACCGCAAAGGTAAAGTAGAAAATAGTGGTCAACATGTTTCAGCCATCCACCTAACAGTAGGCAAGGCTTTCATCAGGACCTATTCAGCTGCTGCTATCTCAATAATGTGCTATAACACAAAGGATATGAGAACAGAAAAGCTCCTCAATCTGTCCATTCTTGAAGGGAGGATTACCTACAAAGAGAGAAGAAAATCTGATCCATACCTATGATCATCAGCATCATGCACAAACTACAAAGGTTCTGTAAATGGTAACAAAGAACAAGAAGAGACCTTACCCGTCACTGCTGGGTAAGGAACCACACCTCTACCTGGCGACAGCTCAGGAAAGGAGCACCGCTCTGAAACAAACGGTGTATTTGTATCTTTGACAAATCATATCCTATCAGAAACTAGGTTTATTATAATAATAGTACCGATATCAACGATAGGCATGTAGAGGGAGTGAATGTATGTGAACAGAACGAGGAGTATCAACCATTTAAAACATACTATGTAAATTTTATAAAAACTAGCAAGTAAGGAGCCCAAATGACTATAGCACAAATATCATCATAAGGACTCCATTAAAACACCAATAGGTAGATAAGGTAGCTAGAGCAACTACTGATAGCCACACTCTCCTCACAGACTCAAAAAAAGTGCATCGAGTCTAGAATCCAAATACCTCCAACATCAATATCGCCATTTGCGGCTCCTTTAGAGAGTCAGTTATTAAACAGGTAGCTGCAAGATGCTTTAATAGCCACAACCTCCACTAAAAGGCAACATGGCCAGAGAGCCTGATGTAAAAAAAGGGGAGAGGGGGCAGAATAACCCAACAAAACCCTCTCTAAAACAAACATTTATAAACGAAGAGAAAAGAGAAGAACAACAAGGCAGAAAGACTCACCTCTCCGTCGGTACACCGAGGTTTGCAGAGCCTGCAACCGGAGGTGAAGTCAGATCTAACCCGGTGTCATCAATCGTGATTAATTGCACCCAGGTGAGTGCACAAACCGGAACAGATATCCAAGTAACTGAGCATACGTCGAGTGAAAGTCACTACACTCCTGCGCATGCGCACAATATAAGAATTGCCGATCTGGTAAAAAATCGTATATAGCCGGTCAAGAAAGCCATGTAATGAAAAAGGAGTATAGAAACCACACTCAGTGCAGCGGTTACTCCAAGGTAGGCATCTTCAATAAAAGGAACAGATTTGCCCAATATTGTATCCGCATCACCCAAGTCACGTCGGGAAACACTACTCACTCGCGCATGCGCGTCTTAAGGCAGAGGCATTTGAACTCTCCACGCAAAGATGCAATAAACACAGCATCAATTCCCACATGGAATATATCCTGTTTCAAAATATTAGGAACCCATAGTGTGGCGCTCAAAACCAGAAAAAAGTGAGTAAAGAGTACGACACGTCTGATCGCCATGTCAACAAATACAAATGAATGAATCCACCAGGCCAGACAAGAGCCCAGTCCCATGAAATTGAAGAGGCATACAGGCAAAACCTCTCTATGCCCTACACTTGCTCAACCCATGTAAGTATCGAAAAATAATGATGATCACTCAACACTAAGATGATTACGAATAAGTTCTTTGTTACCATTTACAGAACCTTTTGTAGTTTGTGCATGATGCTGATGATCATAGGTATGGATCAGATTTTCTTCTCTCTTTTTGTAGGTAATCCTCCCTTCAAGAATGGACAGATTGAGGAGCTTTTCTGTTCTCATATCCTTTGTGTTATAGCACATTATTGAGATAGCAGCAGCTGAATAGGTCCTGATGAAAGCCTTGCCTACTGTTAGGTGGATGGCTGAAACATGTTGACCACTATTTTCTACTTTACCTTTGCGGTCTAAATTCATACCGCTGGTACACGTTTTTAATCCTGGCAAAGGACGCATCTGAATAAAGCAACTGGTTTGCGTTCTCTAGTCAGTTTTAATTTTCACTATTTGCACATTCACGCATTTTTGGTTGCGCTGCGCCTTCATTCACACAGTTGTCTCTTCATTTGTGGATTTATAATATCCTACTAAAAACATCCCTGAGCTCCTCCCTCTCAGAGAGAGAGTTGTAGCCCTCAGAGGAACTAGGTTTTTCCTCTGGGAGGAGAATCCCAAATGATGAAGCATGTCACCTTTGGTGAGTGAGGGATTTCATCCTTAAAAGGGAAGTGCCCCCAGATAGTTCTGTGGAACTAGCTACTAGGTTCTGTATTTCATATTTTCATGCTTTCAAATCATATAGTGATTTATTACACTTTGCTTGATCTCTGTTTTGTGTAGACCCAGGGGTTTTATATTGTGTAATAACAATCCACCCTTAAATGCCTATTGACTTTAACACATTCTTTTCACAATTAAAACATCAGGCCTACTGCTTTTTTTCGTAATTTTTAATAATAAACAGATCATACCTTTAGCTATGATCACTGGCCTGCCACCTTAACCAACTCAGTCCTCCTGTATTGAGTAAAAGCTTTGTCACAGGCCAAAAAGTATAATACAAGCACTCCTTTTAGTGGAGACATACAACTTCGGCCTAATCAAATCTTCTAATCAAGGAAACCCACATGTGGGTGGAGCCTAAACCCCTTCCTCAGCGGTACTATGGAAGCTCTTTTTTGTTGTTCACATACGATCCAGCGACAGCTGCGTTGTCAAGGCAGACATAAAAATGTCAATTACACAACTGCACTCTGAAGTCTAAAGTTAATGATGTAAAGGGAAGGAGATTTGTGCATCTGCCAGAGAAAAAACAAACGCCATAAATTATCTAAGGCACTTTATGTGATTTTATGTTGATTTGTAGAGCACGCTAATCTCCTTGAGGGTATCCAAGAACAGAATTAAGGGGAGAGGTACCCGAATGGTCATTCAACTAGCCAGGTCTTCAGTTTCTTGCGGTATTCAAGAACTTTAAATGCGCCATATGTCTATCCCAGAATGCTCAAGCTCTAACCCATAGTAAGCTTGATAGTTTATGTATGCATGTCGGAGAGTCTTCTCTAGGGAGCCATACTGTTGCTGGTTCATTCAGCTGGATAAACAAACAAAATAATCACATGTTTGGAGTGGATGCGCTTTTTCCTGTGGAAGCACACAGCTTTTCCCTATTCAAACATGTATTCCTCTACACCAACAGGTGGACAGACCAAAAGCCCCTCTTTGTAGTATTAACCGCTTGACCGCGGTGCGGATTCCGCCGCGGTGCTGGGCGTTCTCTTGAGTGGGCGTGTCTGGGACGGCCCCCGGCCGTCCTCCACACACGCCCACCGTGACGTCGGACGGCCGGGGGCCGTCCGACGCATGGAAAGGGTTAATGAAAGCTCTTTTTTAGGTTGATCACATAAGGTCTGGCAACAGCTGCACTGTCACTCAGACTTAAAAACCAAGTGCATCGTCCAGTAACTATATCTACTCCAATATTTGCTGGCACCTCTCTTCAAGATATCTGCAAAGCTGCAGCATGGGCCACGGTGTGTACTTGTACAAAGTATTACTGTCTAGTGGACATGGGTAACCTGCTTCAGCATCAGTTTCACTGAGGTGTGTCCTGGCGATATAGTTTTACTGTTTTACAGTCTAGTTCAATTATGTGCATCTATGAAGCTCTGTAATCTTTTTTTCAAAGACAAGTATCTGTTCAAAAAACAATATATAAAAACCATGCACATCTATTAAATGCAATTTTTTCTATCTGCGAATAAATACCTACAATCAGAACGGAAAAAATGCTAGTATAAGTAACTGGATAGAAAAGCCCTTTTATTTTTATGGCTAGTATTTTGAAAGGAAAATATGTTGATTGACCTCATCTGAGAGAAATTCGACTGCATGAATTTGTCAGACTTCTCCATGGTTCTAGTATGCAGTCAAGTGTCTTTCAGTTCATTTTTACATTTAGCTGTAATTTTTGCCTTTACTCCAAGTTTGTTTTGTGCCTCACTTTGTCTTTAGGCATCTATCGTCTTTTAGACGCTTTTAAAATTGAAGTGTGATTTCTTTTCCACACTTTACTTGAGCAGAGTTTCTCTGAGGTGTGCTTTGTCATCATTCCTATGTATTTAATTTTATATATCTAAACAGTTTATAGTGCAGTGTTCTCCCTTAAGGAGCCCCTTGGTGCTCTAGAAGAAATTGTGTGCTGACTGCTGATTTGATGTGCATGCTGCAAAATCGATCTTAAAAAGCATTTGAGATAAAAGGCTTGGTCTTTCAATTTTTGCAGAATTTCAAGTGGAAGGACTAGCTGCAAATCTTTAGAGGCATTGCAAGTTCACAGTAGGGCTCCTTTAACCATGAAACATCAATCACTCATTTCTTCAGATTAACTTTATGTGGTCATAGGAGGTATTGTTGCTAGACATTAAGGCCTTCCCAGGAGCATATTTCACAAACTTCTTGCTTAGAAGGCAGGGTTTTTTGAGATTACTAAACACAATGCATCATACAGGCAGCTTTGAAATTCATGAGCTTGTTCACAAGTAGCCAATGACATTGATGTAATATATTGCATACTTAATTTCATTTCTTCATATGTTTGAGTTACTACAGCTTTGCTTTGGACTTTTGGATGGCAGCAGTGCTCTTCTGAGGGAGACAAAGGTACTGAAATCTGTAAGAGACCATAAAAACACATTATTTCTGTGGCCCTTGCAGAAAATGAAACACTCTACAGAAGACTAGGAAAATGTAAAAAATGTGTTTCAGTTGTTAGTGCCACCTGTTAAGTTAAACTAAGGTAAGAGTTACTCTGCATAAAAGTGTTCCGGCTGAGGGCATCGAACATTGGAGCGGGACCATAGACCATACATGAGACTCGCATTTAGTGAACATGATCTCCATTGGGTTAAGCTTTAAAATGTTATGGAGCAACCATCCATCACCATAGTAGCATTAATGCAATATTGAGTATGATCAGGGTGTCATCTGGGCACGTGGAATATCATCTGAAACTGATGAAGATCAGCTAATGGCACACATTTGGCAGACAAGTAAAGAGGATAGTGCTGGTCTCTGCTAGATTCACAACTCGTGGATTTTGACTCGGAGGCAATTTGCATCAGTTGCATTGATTGCCTTCTATCTTACAAAAACAAATTAAACCCACTAAATGGCACCTACATGAATGGAAATACCTGCCAGGAGATGTAACAGGAGTCTGTGGTTTACTGTGTAGAACACTGCTGAAAGATTGAAAAATATTGGCACTACCAACACACCCACCATGTGCATTCATCGTAAGATCATTCACTTTAGACATCACCACTGCTTCTGTCCTAATACTGGGCTTAAACCAGCCTGACCATTATCAAGCAGGCCAGGTGTTTTAAGAAAGAATTGCAGTTGATGGGTGGTAGTACTTTCAACTAATTTTGCTGGGTAAAGTTAACAAAATATTGGCCTGTAATTTACTTGGTCACTTTTTGTACCAAACAAATGCTCCCGAGGTTCTATTGCCAATAAAAGAGAGGGCGCTGATTCTTTTACTAGCTCTAAAAGTTTGCAGGGGCACACATCCGAGGAAGAGCCTGTAGCCTGCTTTTAGCCATCAAATTAATCAGACCTTCAACTGTGGGTGGAAGAAGCATTTCAAAATCTAATGAGTTAAACATAAATGTATCTAGGTAGAAACCAACCCATTCACTGAATTTATTGCACGTTTTACTAATTTTTCATAGATAAACAGAGATTGTTTTCCAAGCCTAGGTAAAACATAAGCTTGCAAAGAGCACTAGTTTTTATCATTAGAATTGTATTGTTTTTCTCTGTCCTAATCATATGATTATTTTGCATCATGCCCTTAACCGTGAGCATGTGAATCTCCGATAAATTATCCATTGGTCCTGTTATCCTAGGGCATAAATCTTTTTTCATTGTCATTTGAGTCTCGATAGTTGCAATTCTACATTCAGGATTGAAGTTAAAATCACCCGTCATCCACAGCAAACTATTGTAAACTCATTCTTATGTTTTAGTTCCTTCTCTACCCTTTATATTTGTCTTTTTCTGCTACTCAGATTAGTGGCTAGGTAGTAAGTTATCTGGATCACAATACTATGTTCCAGTCAGATGACTACTCAGTGGTCTCAGGCTTGTATTTGTATTTGAGATTGTAAAGTTGAGGAAAGTAAGGTATGAATGAAGCAGTCAAGCCTAATTGGAATATAGCATCTCGCCCCACCTGTCCAATAAGAACACTGTCCGGTTCAATAACTATAAAAGTTCCAGGATGGAAAAGTAGCACTCTTTTAGAAATCAGAACTGCCCCCTGTAACTTTGAGTTTGTAATTTAATCTAAATAGTGGAAATTGAAAGGTTGTGATATGCTCTGGTATTTGACGAGGCCGGTAATTCGTCTGCATCAAGGTTGGTCTATATCTTTTAGGTCTGCTTTTCATTTTAATAATGACATGACCAGATTAATTTTAGTGGTACAATTTCATCATAAAACTTTATTTTGATCACCAAGGATCACAAAAGTACAAATAAAAGAAAAATGTTAAAACCATCCAATCAATATCCATAAATTCCATACAAAATTTTAAAAGTGCAAACATTATACTTGTGGGTCCGCGTTAATTCATACAATGCATCCTACTGAGTTCCCTGTTCCCCTAGCACAGGGTACAAGGCTTATGTAGTTTTACAATGGCTACACTTGTATCACATGAGACCAGCTTGACAATATACGTCGATGCTTAGCAGGTCACCCATCTAAAAAGAGTGGTGTACTATTGGATCAAGATTAAAATATACTAGATGTCCTACTGATCCCTTGGTCAACTATACATAAAACAGTGCAGCTATTAAAATAAAGTGCAAGTTCTTCTAGTACCCACATGTGGACCCAGATTGTCAGATCTTTTAGATCCAGAAGAATGTGCAAAATAGCAGTGGGCCACTAGGCATTGAAGTGCAATTTTTCATTTGGGCTCCTCGCCAAACATATAACAAAGTGCCAGTAGAATTGAAGTAAAACGCGGCTAAAAATATATAAAAGTTAAAAACCAATAATAAAAATAGAATCACAGAAACCTGAGTAGGTACAAGAAGTTAAAGGCATGGTAAACGGTCTACATGAGATTGGAGCGGTATATAGTACAAAAAGAGAAAGACACTAGTTTAAGTCCTCCCGCTTGACTATCGTGACCGTTCCTATTCGCTAGCTCAGATACACTTTGAACGCCTCATCCAGTCAGCCTTGAGGTATCTGGCAACAGCGAATACCACCAACTTAGAACTATCTGTCCTTAACATCCTAAGTGCCTATTGGTGCCTCCTAGTGCCCAAATTCCTGTACAGGGACAATAACTATTTTTTCCTCTGGAGGTCATAAGCAGAGCAGAAAAATAGTATATGGGGGTATGGTCTCCAAACGCCCACTGAACACTGATCGCCCACATTTTGTACATTAACCCATTTGATACAGAAGGCTCTAGTAGAGAGAGGCTGATACCTGAATTGTAAAAACTGTTTCCAAATCAAATGGGGCGTTATTTCATCGATCGTCTTTTTATACACAGGGAGCATTTTGAAGTTCGTAAATTCTGTAGTTAAAGTGCCTCTACTGCTATGAATAGTTTCTACAGATACATACTCCCAGTAGGCAATTTAATGTCCATTTTGGAGATGGAATTGGATTCCTCTGGCCTTGCCCAACAATTCTCCAACCCCAGCTTCCTTAGGGCAGTTCTAATGAACATTAGAAACTTATGGGCACCAGGTGAGCCCAAGAGATCCCTTATGGGTCCCCTATACTCTCCTGGAGCAGGCAAAGTCTGTAGTTTATGCCAATAGAGCCAAAGGCCTATATTCAGCTTTCCGGGAGATTTTCCTGAATCCCATAGCGAGGTGCAATGGGATCAGAGGTGTGCTCTTAGGGAGAGCGAAGAGGGACCTAATAAAACTATTTTCTGCCAACGTTAGGATGTTACAGTTAGCATAACCCCAAATCTTGGAGCCATATAAAACCGCTCCCAGTACCTTCACATTATATATCTCAATGGCTGGGACTGCTCTCTTTGAACTGTTTTAGTAAAAATCTTTAACAATCTTGTAGTATAGTGTAGCAAAGAGCAATGTGAGTTTTGTACCTGCGTGGACCAATCCAGTTTTGGTGTTAATCCTATCCCTCAATAATCAAAGTTAGAAACCTGTTCTATGGGGTCATTATTGACGTACCACTCAGTTTTTGCTTTTTGAAGGTTTAAAAATCATAAATTTAGTTTTTGAGCTGCTAAGCTCTAACCCACAGTGTTTGCAAAATGTATTAAAATCAGTCAAGAACTGTTCTAAACCTTTGATTTAGAAATCAGCAGAGTATCTACAGGAAAATGTAGAGCGGGCACTCTCCTACCTACCACTTTGGGTGAATCGCAACCGTCTTTATCCAGCCATTCCTCTACGTCATTTATATATAGTTAGAACAATGTGGGTACCAAGACACAGCCCCTCGAGATTTTTATAGGGTTGGACAAGGATTGCCAATATATGGGACGGATTGCCCATCTTATCTAAAATCGACCAAAGCGTTGCCCTAGGGACTAAATCGAAAGCCGCATGCAAGTCAACAAAGGTGACAAAATGTCGACCGCTGTAGACTGCTACAGCCTTCCAAAAAAGGTAGTGACATCGAAAAATCTGATTAACCGTGCTAGTACCATTTCTGAACCCCACCTGGAATTCAGATATTACATAATTCTCCTCAATCCAGTCCAGAAGGTGTGCTAAAACTTGCTTACAGAAAACTCTCTGTGAAGCATCAAATAAATGAATCAGTCAATAGTTACTCGCAACACTGTGCTGGCCCTTTTTAGGTCTCGCCTGACTCAGCGCATGCGCTGGTCTGGCGAGACTTTTAGTGAGGGCTCAAAAAATGCTACCATGGCCAGCCTAGAGCTACAGTGCATGTGCGCGGGCGCGCGCTTACGAGCAGAGGCGCCATATGGCTTTCCTCGTCATGCTCATTAAGCGCATCGCTCGCCGCGCTTGATCGCGATCACTTTCGCGGCCGCTTTGATGTTCTCACGGCCGCGTTACTTTTACGGCCGTGCGCCAGTATTAACAAGCATTGGCATAGCCAATAGGTCTCGCTTTTGGGACCTTATAAGTGTTTAGCCATGCAACAGTTGCATAACTAAATACTTATAAGGTCCCAAAAGCAAGACTTATTGGCTATGCCAATGCTTGTTGTAGATTGGCATGATCTCTGCAGTAAGCTAAGTGGTGGGAATCTTCATACCTTTTAAAATGGAATTTGAAAGATGATTCCTATATGGGCCTCAAACTTCCAGATGTGAGTTAAAAGCTCGTTTGGGATCCCATCAGGGCCTTATGCTTTTGCTAGAGGACTGGACCCGATTGCCTCTACCGACTACATGTGTTCAAATTCCAGGGTGTTTTATTATTTTTTTTTTTTTTATCTGGTTACCAAGAAATGATCAATACCGCACCCATGCTTTGTCCTTACTACAGGAATACAGATTACTAAAATGGGATACCCAGTCCTCCGGTTGCACAAAGTATTCTACTGCCTTTCTACCTCCATTATCTCTCAGTGCGAGGGTGGTCCAGAACCTTGTGTTGTCCTTATACTTCTAGCAAGGGACAGCTCACCCCAAAGTGCATTTTTCCAATCCCTCTTGGCATTTGCCAATTTTTTTTTTTAGTTTGCCCTGCGCTGGGGCTTATTTTTAGTTTTGTCTTCTACCAGAAGTCCCGTTTTACCCACCCTGCAGGCTTTCGTGTACCAAGAAGATTCCTTCTGAATCAAAGGAGTACACTTATTGTCCTGCACCAAAAGATCTCTTATATTAGTAAAGAGCACTTCATGAATCTTTTCCGTAGTCAAGCTTCTCTCCTCCAGGGACAGGCTAGCTACTGTCTCTTTCCGCTCCTTAACCTTATTGATCACTAGCCCCTGGACCTCTGTGTGCTTTTCAACCCATCCCCACCTAATGACTTTCCCATTATTTGAGATCGTAACGTCCACGACTTGTGCATAGCTTTGTTTTTTAGGGGACATAAGCTAGGGCGCCCCAGCAGTGACAGACTAAGAGCATTATGATCGCTGTCAGCCCTTTCATGCACAAATGACCAACCCTTCCAGCTAATAAAAAAGTAGTCAATTCGACTAGTGTGACCGGGTCTGTTATTTGTATGTCTGCCCTCAGTGTCTGACTTAGTTCTTCCATTTGCTGCCCTAAGATCGAATATTTGGATTAATGCAAGCTGCTGAGCTGCCCTCAATGGCCATTTCACAGTATGGAGGTCAATAGGAAGAATTCCCTAATTTTGCATCGTGCTCAGCTGTTAGGTTTGGGTCAAAAGACTCAAGAGGGTCAAAGGGGGAATTTAGATCGCCATTAACTATAACCTCCCCTTTTCCCTTATAATCTGTGAGGAAGTCCTCTATAATGCTTATGACTTTAGTTTCCTCATTTCGATCGTGAACTCGGTTGTACACATTGAATGACACCAGGGCATTGCCACTATAAATGTCCACCTTACCTGCCAATACATCCGGGGATGTAACGGATACGACTCTTGTTAAACATTGCAATTCTGTCCTTACCCGTATCGCCAGGTCCCCCAAAGGTCTTTTCCTGGGGGACTGGATTGCATGTGCGCAAAATGAGGTATACCCATTTCTGATAACTTGAGTGGTGCTCCAAGTCTCCTGAAGGAGACCAATGTCATGCTCGTATATGAACTGCCCCCAGTCCATATCCCCCAACTTGGGCCCTATCCCAGCCACGTTCCAGGACAGAATTTTGAGTAGCTTCTTGGTACAATCTAGAGGTGCTGCCTGATTGCAAGGAGTAAGTGCCCCCTCCAGCATACAAGGCCTAGTCAACCTATCAGGGGTCGGAAGGGGGCTAACCTCCCCACTGTCCGCCGAGGAGCTGTTTGCTTCTAATCTGCTTGCATAAAGCCCTTCTCCTACCATCATAGGTCTTTCTCTTTCCATGACCTTTGTTGCTATAACTCCAGACCCACTGAATTAGCTAACTGCAAGCTCTTCAGAAGTGGCTGTTTTGCTCAGTCAGTCAAAATCACACAACCTGCTATACTAGTGCGATCCCTGGGCTGTTAGTCTTGGGTCATATTGGACTTCTATGCCATCCCTGTATTTAATCTGGATTTGGGTATTCGCACTGCATGTTCTGCGAGCATCCATGTACAAAAGACCATCAACCAAGTCCTGGTCCTTCAAAACCACTCTCACCAAGTCACTGGGATCGCCCGAGGTCTCAATCCGCTCAACTCTCATAATATTGCTCCTTCTGATTGAATAGCACTTCTTTACATTCTGGAACCAATAGATGGCTTTGTTGGTTAAAAAGTCCTAGACTTCCCTACACTCCTGGGTAACTTTGGGGACTAGGGACAGGAAATTCTGGCCCTGGTTCAAGGATGGTGGTCTGAGTAATGGTATTGCATTAGGCGCCAACCCTCCCCTTTGCTGAAGGTAAAAGTGGGTAGGCTAGCCATGATCGTTACATTCCCCCTTAGTTGCCCCACTGAAAGTGTCTGCCTTGGGCTACCCCAGTATAGGTCACAACTGACCATCGAGCCCCACCCCCTCCTCCTGGACAAAGCATCTGCAAATGTGATGTCTCTTCTAAACTTCTAGTGTTACGGTGGGGAAAGGTTGCCCGGGGATACAGGAATTTGTGCTGGGTGAGGAACATGGGGTCTTGGAGGCACGTCCACCTGTGCTAGGAAAGGGATATGGGGTGTTGAAAACGTATTCTCCCCATAGACCTCAGCAAGTGGGGTGACCTTAGTGATACTCTTTTGCACTATGACCTTGTCAATTTTCCCTTCCAGGGTTTTTATAACCAGTCTCAGGTCCCCGACCCCATCCCTCAACCTCCTCCACTAGGCTGGATATCATGGTCTCTGGTTACCTTCTCTTCCCCACCAAGCTCGTAGTCACCCTGAATGGAGAGAGGGGCAACCCTTTTTTTCACATGGTACATCTGGATTAGCCAAACCCAAAGCATTGTCCCCAGTACTCTGATCAACAGTACTTGAGTTTTGAGCTGTTCTTAAGGACGTTTCATGGGAGAAAGATGCTGAATTCTTCAACTTCATAAACATGTTGGGCACCCTCTTCTTTGATCTCCTCTTCTTTGTGGGGCAGGGATGTAATTTTGGAGAAACAGATGAAGATCAATGAGAGGATTTAATATCATCTCCACTTCCTACAGAAGGCCATCAATTCTGTCCATATCACAGTTCCCTCCTGTTGATTTGGGAACTTTCTTTGTAGTAGGAGGACTGTTAGCCACATCTTTAGCCTTCCTCTTTCCCATTTAATCTTATACTTTGAGAGTTCAATTGAATTGGGGGAAGAAAATGAACTTTGATTGATTTTCTGTACTAATGCACGGCCTGTTAGATCAACAAAAGGAACAATTGAAATAGCCAATATTTCTAACAGTAACTTTTGGGCGAGATGCCAGAGGGTGGCCCAGTCCAGCCTCCTCCAGGCTCTGACAGGCATAGATGTGCCTGCCCTTGGCCCGGGCGCTTCTTGCCCTGCGGGAGATTACGCTGATAACCGCTCGGCAGTAGGTGGGCATGGAACGTCAGCACATCTTGGTGCAAAGGCGGCTGGGGGATGAAGTCCCTGAAGTCTGCCTGGTCCTGCTGCGGTGTTTGCAAGTATCCCACGCTCCGGGAGAGTGTTGCTTTGATCACAGGCAGGCATGGAGCGTCGGTGCCTTCTGGCTCAAAGCCTGGTGGGGGATAATGTCCCCGGAGTCTGGTCATGTGGAGGTGTTTGCAAGTACCATGGTAGTACAATTTCATAATGAGCTGGGTTCACAAAGATACCGAGAGGAGTCAGAAATGTGCTCCACAGTACTGCTATTAATTTTGAAGTCCAGCTTTTTTTTTTTTTTTTGTAATTCTCCAAGGATTCCAGGAGTATTCCTGGAAATCAAAATCTGTGGGAGTTTGGGATATTGGAGTACCTGTGTGTGTAGAATTTTTACATTCAATATGGTGACTAGTTGCATAATTCTTTATGTATAAATGGAAATGTTCTTACCTCTGCCAAGCCAGAAGTAAATTTGAATATGATAAATCCATCCTGAAATGCCCTTCAACCCATGCTTATTACAAAACTTGCGGGTACAGACATTTCACCATTTTGGCATAATTGCCCCATTTGCAGATAATCTTTGCCCATGGTAAAGCCTGTCGGTCCTCTTTCTCAGAATCAACATTGAGAATTTTCAAGTACATAGTGGGAATTTTGCACAAATAGTCTAATCAGCACAGTATGATTTATCAGGACTCGAACCAAATCAACTGCCTGTATAGAAGGTGAGAGGAGAGGCTTTTACCAAGCAGTACTGCTTTTTTAATTGAAGCAAAAATAATGCTTTTTCAATCTTTTTCAATGCTTTTTCTAATGTTGTTGGTTCCCTTTGCAGTATTTTCCTGGCGCTTACGAGTCTCTGCAGTATCCTTGTCAGTATTCAGATGAAGGCCAAAGTAATTCTGCCACCAGTACAGGTATAATCTGTAAAGAAAAACTGACACTGATTTTGAAAATGTATTATCCTGTATTTTGTGTTTTTATTTATTCTCAAATAAGCTGTATCAGATAAGCTGTGTTTTTATGCTGCAACGCTATATTGGTGGGCTGAAGGCAATGGAAAAAAACTGCTGTTCACAAAAACATGTACTTTTATCGCACATGTTGCTGAAACTGTTTAGTACGTTTGGAAAGCATAGGGAAGTGATAATCCTGTATATGCCACTTTTCTGTTTCTAAGTTGGGCACGGGATATTGTTTCTTCTCTTGCATTGATTCACAAGGCCTTTATATATTTGGGATCAGGGTATGTAACAGCTATAGACTTCAAAATGCCATAGCATGATCATGCCAGTCCTTATTTTTGGTGTTGCTCCATTGATTGAGCAACAAAGTTTAACCTTTCCTATGCTGTTCGCTTCCTTGCGAAAAGGTGATCAGGATTCCTGCCTCCTCTGTGCTGTACCTGAAGTTAATAGACTGACACATTAAGAGCAAGTGTTTCCTACCTTGTATATTCAAGGCTATGGGGGTGTCTTTGGCATATCACGAGGCACACAAAAATATCACATGGCTAGGGTGTTGTTGTTGTGCTCTCTACAGGAATATTGACTTTTCTTGTTCCTAGAATGTCTTATAAAAAAGCACTTGATTTACCAGAAACTGGTATTAATCTATACATGTGCAAGCCTTAATGAGCATTCTTAATACAGGTATAAGACCGCTACCTGATCTTTTCTAGGCTCATGTATAAACAATTGCACCCATAGCCTCTTACATTATGAAGCTTAGCTCTGTTTTATCAAATAAAATGTTTTAAAACCATCAACATTAGTGTACAGTTCTACCTAGTATCAGTCGGTGATGAACGGTTATTGTGATTTATGAATGACTTTTTTCGATAATTACAAGACTTAAACATCACAGGCCCAGCATTGTTTTAAATGTTCTCCAATTCATTTACCTGATTGTTATGAAATCAGTTAGGCAAATTAACCAGTTTAACATTCATCTGTTTTTTCTTATAAATAGACCAGCCTCTGGTAGTGCAGTAAAATTATACAATCTGTGAGGCGATTTGATCATATAACGGGAGCAAAATATCCACGTAAACGGTAGTTGCGTTCTTCCATGCCCAGGCCTAACACGTCACCTTCAATTCTTTAATAATGGAGACCAAGAGCTTGTCTCAAATAAAAATTATTGATGTGAGATTCTAATCCATACTTGGTTCTGGTTATTTTAAATATTCAATTCCAGCCTTTTTTCTCTTGAGTATTTAGCTCCAGGTCCTCAAGGAATTATTGCAACCATCTTAACTTTCAACCATATAGTCTATTGATGTGCAGCTATTGCAATTCATATACATAATTATGAATTACAGAGGTTTTGGTGCGGCTTGGTAGGTTTCAAATGCATCTGGGGCAGAAGAAAGGGAGGTAAAAAAGTGACCTTTCTCATTTGAGCTCCCATTTGATTGTTTGCTCTGATACAGAAAAAATGCTGAATGGAATTCCACCACACTTGGCATGAAAATCGAAGTTTACTCAAGGAAGTGCCTTTGATTGGTTTGCTGTAAATCAGTTCAGTCGGTTTTAAGAAATGTACATTAGAAAAGTGTTTTTTTGTTGGGCTCAAATTGAATTGAGCTATCAACCAGTATAAATATATCTGGAACATTGATCTACGAACCTGATTTCGCAGACCATTTGCGAACCAAATAATAAAAATGAACAAATTCCATTGGGTGAGGGAGCTGGGTCTCCTGTCATCCATTTTGGGTACGTGGACCCAAAGCTCAGTCATTGGCTAGCCTCAACTTCAAGAATACCTTTGATGCTGCAATTGCCAGACAAAGGGACTTGGACCTTTGTCCTGCAAAGGTAAAATTAAGCAGCCTTTTGGGGGGCAGTTTGATGATCCCCTGCACCCCTGGGTATGGCCGGCCCCCCAAAAGTACCCCCTAGTTTCAAAAGGCAGTTTTGCTGTAGAGTTTGCCAACACTCAGTCTGGGTTCACATCCTCTGAGGTCTGCGCATCCACAGCAAGTGATATCAAACATTGTAGACATTAGAGAATTTGTGGGCCCACAACCACGACTCCTCAGGATCGCCACAAGGGTACATGGGACAGTGTTTAAACCCCTAAAAAATGCTTTTAAAATAAAAATGGTCCTTGCTCAAGGATAGACCTTGCAACCAACCCTCTCTGTGCATGGCAGAAGTGAAGTTATCGTTAGCCTGGGTTATGTCACCTTGACATATATTTTAAACAAGCAATGGCAAAGCCAATAGGTTTCACCAATGCGAGATCTATTGGATTTGTCAATGGGTTTTTTTAGCCATTGAAGGGGCAAGAGCACAACAGATAGACAATTGATATCGTATTAAGGAAAATCTTTGACCTCGGTACTTTCAGTTTTTCAGTGGACTTGTTGCGAAGACTCCAATGTTCTCTTTTCTCTGGAGCACGCTGATTCACTTAAGGGATGGTATTGCATTGTGGCGTTTCTATAACTATTAGTCTTCGTGGTCAGATTCTGCAGAATAAGAGGCTGTCAGCAATTTCTGAATTGGAGTGGAACAGAGCAATTATGGCCAGTGTGCATACAAAATCCAGGTGAACCTTTCTTAGCGGGTGATCTTGAGTGTTCAGGTATGTGTTTTGGGATGTTCATAAAGGTTATCAACTGCAATCATTGCAATACAAAAAGGAAACAAACCCATCTAGCCACTACCCCAAGTGTAAGGGGTTACTACAAAGAGTTGTGTTCAAGCATGTCCTAAAATGTGTATAAATAGAAAAGGAGCACCGCAGCAAATGTGATAAGGTTAAAATTCCAAGATTTCATTTTTGTAACCTCACAGTGGTTAGAAAATTATGGATGTGCTGAACGTTAAAATTTAAATTGCAGGGGCTTTTTTGTACATTTTTCTTTAAATTGCTTAAACTAATTTTCTTTTCTATCTAAGTCGTTTGGAAGGTAAGAACCATTGTATCTGGCTGGATGATGGGATACTTTGATCTGGATAACTAACCTTGGGAATCTGGTCAAAGATTACTTAAGGTTGTAAAGGAATGGCTTTACAGCGAAAGATTGTTAGAATATGTAGAGCGGTAAACACGAGTAATAGCAAAATAACGGTTTATTACTACAAAGATTACATCTGATCACAGTTTCAGTTGTACGTGGATGGTTTTATTATTCAGTGCTTGATCATACTTCTCAACCTTTTACGGGGCCCAGAGAAGGTGGTACTCTCCAAATGAGGTCACTTTAAGCCACAGAGCAGTGATGTGAACTTTATTGAAAGTATAACAAAAAGAGGTAGAATCGGTAAAAACAAATAAATAACATGCCAGAAGAGAAGTTGGATATTCTTTTTAGGCGTAAAAGGGAATAAATGGTCCACGTGATGGAGGTAAACTTCCTACCTTAGCATTTCAAAGTAGCCTTAGAGCTGCAGAAGAAACTTGACAAAAAGCCTGCATAAAATAATATCAAGAGTTCACTTTGTCCATTGAACAGTCCTGCTGTACGTACCCGTGAATATGTACCACTGTTTGATGCTCTCAGAGAAAGACCCTGGGAGACGATAATGTGGCACATGTTGGTGCACCAAGTAACCATTGAAGCTTACCTTCAGAACTCGATCACAATTGTCAGGCACCTTGCATGACTTGTGCTACTTAATGCTGTGAAGCAAAAGAAAACACACACACTCACAGAAGCAGTTCAGACTGGAAAAAAAACTAAGTTACAAATTAGAAAATTGTGATAGCGCTTTTTTTGTTCTCTTAGCAGGTGGACAGCACAAACAACGGGAGGGATGATGGGAACAGCAGAATGTGCAACAGGATAGATGGGGTGGTAGGAGAAAAACAGCAGGACAATGGTGGAGGTGGAAGGGTAAGAAGCAACACGGACAAAGGTCTGTGGTAGGAGGGGAAGAAGCAACATGGACAAGGGTGGGGGATGAGAAGAATAAAGGAAATAGTACCTGAATGCCTTCGGCAGTGGCTGGACAGTGGAAGGACACTAATCAAACTAAATCAATCAATACTTGGTTCATGCTGTATATGAAAGAAGAGGAAGAGACTTTGTCAGGGGCTGTCCAATTAGGAGTTAGCAAATGAGAGCAACACTAAAGCCAACGAATGGCAAGCAATAGGCGGGCCCCAAGCCCCTTATTGTAAACAATGCGTCTCGCGGCAATAGCGCATGCACTGTCATCAGGCGAGACCTAAAAACTCTGAAGTTTAATTAAAAACCCACTTCTAAAGTGAACTTATGGTTACAAGTTAAAACAAAAAAAATCACTGAAATTCACAGGTTATGTTTATGACCACAATCCATGCAAACCATAACTCAAACAGTAAATGCAATATATATGACCTCACAATATATATATATACCAATAAAAAAGCACAGTGTAATTAAATAATGTCTACTCAAACCAATAAATAATATTACATTACTAATTGTCTTTATCATCGTTTTATGGGTAATGTGGTATACAGTCTCATCTGTAAAGTTATTTACAGCATTTTTAATTGCACCTATGACATTAAAGATTGTCATGCCCATTGCATTTGGTGTAAGGTAAGGTTATGACCATTGCATTTGGTGTGCAGGTTATGATTTGCAAGGCTGTTGTGCTAGTTATGGACTGGTGTCCTAACCATAAGTTGCCCCTTTTTGTTTTAATTTGTAACCATAATTGCACTTTGTGTTTTTAAGTGAACATGTACTGTGTATGTATAAACGTGTGTGGGGGCTAGTTAATTCATTCTGTTTTATTTGGGTCTGAAGTAATAACCATTTAACCTTTTAAAATGTATGTTAAAAAAAATCACACATTCTTTTACAGGCTCCTTTTTTGACAGTAATAAAAGTGATGAACTAGGTGATTACCCAGCAAGTAACAATGATACAATGAAACGCTTGGAGTCAAAACTGGCCCAAATCAAGACTCAGTCCAAGCAATCGGTAAGCAATAAGACTGTCCATCCAAAAGGATTGTTTTGTCTAAATATACCTTTTACTTTATATGCAGGTTTTGCGACAGTGCAAGCAGTTAGCTTTGTATTAACATAAAGTTAATTTCTGTACATGCAATCCTGCAGAGTTGAAAGTTGCCATATAATGAACTTGCCATTGAGGTATGAGCTACAAGTAACTTTCTTGCTTTGGTAGACTCTCTGAAACTCCATCTTCTACTTTTGGTTGAATCTGAAAATGTATTTATTAGACGCAGTGTATCACAGAAAAAAGTGCATGGTTTTCCCCAGCATGAACTAAGGTGTTCACCTTCCCAAGATTAAATGCTGCACACACGCTTACTCCCAATTTCAGATGTTGCCAGAGTCACTCGCATGTTCACAAGTTTCACTATTCTAATCAGCAGGTGGCAGGATAAACTAATGGGAGCGAGAGAAACCGAGAACGAACTGCTTTTATAAAGTATTTACATATATACATAGTTTCTACAAGTCCAGCAGCTTTCAAAAATCATACTTTTATTTGTCAAATGTGTTCCTTGTCTCAGCTAAGAAACTATACATTTCAGTTAGGTTTTAGCATTGTCAAGAAACATGGAAATTACGAGTTACTTTAGTTAAGCATTAGGCCGAGTAGTTCACTTTTATGATAGTTGCACATTGATGGTTCATTGGCAACGATCACTGAATTAATCCTTTTTCCTCCGATAATGGCAGCTGTTCAGTTAGCTTTTACGTGCTGTAACCTTCTGTAGAACACAGTACCTTTAGACCGGGTTCCTTCCTTCCTTCTCTGCGGGGCAGTGTTTAAGGTTACAAACACCACCTGAATCACATCTAGACTGTGAATAGCCATAGGGACATCAAAGACACCCTCTTGGGTGTCCAAAGTGGGACTTTTTTCAAGAACCAGTTTGTGATTCTTGGCATGTTTCTTTTTTTTTTTTTTTTTTTTTTTTTTATAATTTTTTTTTTTTATTATAGCACAGCAGCTTATCCAAAATAAACATACAGAAATTATCTGAGTAATATACAAACTTATAATACAATAACCGATATATATGGTCATACAAAAAGAGTCAGACCCAATAAGCGACATACCTAACATCACTAATACATCATTACCGGTTCATTAAGCAGCCGGAGGGAGTAAAAATTTTTTTTTTTAAAACACAAAACCAGTGCCGTCCATGCTATCCGCGGCAAGCTATCATTTATGATTGACTTTCCTTCCACCTATAAATGGGGCCCCAGATCCGTTTACCGAGCAATCTGCCCTTTTTACCCTTTCTCTCGTAGATTCCCTTTTCAAGATTAAATATAGACAGCAACCTAGCGAGCCACTGCTGAAACGTTGGTGGCGCCTTATCAAGCCAGGCTGTAGCTATGCAGATTTGCATTACTGACATAGCCACAAAAATGAAGCTTTCAGGTGGGTCTGACCTGTCATTACTTATCCCCAACAAGATTATAGATGGGGTGAGACAGACTCTAATATCTAATGTTTTGTCAAGAAACACTTCTATCTTATTCCTCAGGGTTTGCAATTGAGGGCATGACGCAAGCATGTGAATTATCTCCGCGTCCGTGCCGTCACACCGAGGGCACCGAATTCCTGTCTGCCCCCCCCATTGTGCAATCCGTGCAGGTGTATAGTATAAGGAGAAAATTGTTTTGTACTGTTGAGCTTGAAGCCCTGCGGAACAAAGAAGAGTTTGGCCTAGCTCTAAAGAGACCTTAAAGCTATCCTTATCTATGCCAAGTTTATCTGCCCATTTCTTCTCATATATTCCGAGATCATCCTGTTTGAATATGGAAAGTTCAGCGTATATCCTCCGAATAGTACAGTCTTCCCTTCCTCTGAATACCTCCATAATTTTGTTATCACTGAACCCACAAGGCCCCCCCTTTTTCCTACCTATAAAACTACGAATTTGAAGATATTTAAAAAAGTTTCTTTTGTTGATACCAAAGCTATTCTGTATATCTACAAACTGCCGAATTCCAGGGCCCCATTAAATCTCCCAGTCTCCGGATCCCACACCCTTCCCATTCCGCCATTGTGGAGTCTGAAAAGATTTCGCCAGGGAGGGTGGGGTTTCGGAAAAGCTGCGTATAGCCATTTAACCGGCCAAGGCCAGTTTTTTTTACGGAATACTGTCCAGATTTTGTATGCAGCCATCAGGGTCTTGAACCTAGTTCTCTTAAAGTAACTAGGCTCAGTGAATTTCCAAAAACAATTCTGAGCATCTTCTCCGAGCAAAATTGCATATATTTCCGTTGGATCCGGCCTGACCCAAGGTCCAGTCACATCTCCCCCAATTAACCCACACATACACTGAAAAGCTGCCGCCCAATAATACATTTTAAAATCAGGAACAGCCCATCCACCTCTTTCCCTTGACAAAGACATATACCGTAGTGCCCTCCTGGTCTTCCCATGTGCCCAGATAAATCTATTAACCATATACTCCAGTGCCGTGAACCATTTTTTCTCAAATTCGAGCGGAATAGCCCTAAATAAATACAGGATTTTTGGCAGAAAGATCTTCACCACGTTACACCGCCCCACTAGTG
The DNA here is from genome assembly GCA_963921515.1 of Calotriton arnoldi. Taxonomy (NCBI): domain Eukaryota; kingdom Metazoa; phylum Chordata; class Amphibia; order Caudata; family Salamandridae; genus Calotriton; species Calotriton arnoldi. Next base: position 519,971 of record CAWUFW010009065.1, on the reverse strand, counting down.
ACAGATGCAGGTTATGTGTTCTATCAAAATCCTTCTTCGCCTTACTGATTATTGGCCCGATGTTTCTTTCTACGGTCTTCCCCAAGTCTGCTGAGACCCTTATCCCCAGATAAACAGCAGAGTCTGTTACCCGTACATCATCACACACCACCCCCGCGTTCTTAATTATTTGAGTCTTAGATTTATTTAAAACGTACCCTGATACCTGACCGAACTCTTGAGCTTCTGTCTCCATTACAATCAAAGCATCCGCTGGGCTAGGGGTAACCAACGCAATGTCATCTGCATATGCCAGGATTTTATATTCCAAACCGTGAAATCTTATAGGGATAATGCCTTCATTTGCCTCCAATCTCCGAATAAGAGGATCAATATATATCGCAAAAAGCAATGGTGAACACGGGCAACCCTGCCGTGTACCACACTTAATTGCAAGTGGTGCCGTATAGCCCCCATTCACTTTGAGTCGAGCTGTTGGATCTTTATATAGAGCCTGAACTGCACTGACGAAGCCTCCCCCGATACCATAGTGCTTCATAGCCGCCCAGAGGTAGTCCCAGGAGACCCGGTTAAATGCCTTTTCGGCGTCCATTAGCATAACCGCCATGGGGTCCCCTGAGACTTCCGCCGCGTCAAACAGGGTTATAACCCGGCGAACATGCTGCGTTGTGCCTCTCCCTGGAATAAAGCCATGCTGATTGGGGTTAACCATCTTACTAATTATGTTGCTTAACCTGGTCGCCAAAGTTTTAGAGAAGATTTTAGCATCACAGTTCATAAGTGTTATTGGCCTATATGACCCTGGTTCTCTGAATGGTTTCCCCTTTTTCAAAAAGACTACAATATCTGCACCGGCCCATGTTGCTGGAACAGAGCTACCTAATTGGGCTTGAGATATTATCTCCACAAGATCAGGTCCGATTACTTCTAGAAAGGTTTTATAAAATTCTAGCGGTATCTGGTCGGGCCCTGCTGCCTTGCCCGAGGGGAGGCTGTCTAAGGCGGCATAGATCTCTTCTGCTGTCAGTGGAGCTTCCAATGCCTCCCTGTCCTCGTCGGCAATTGGATGTACTAAAATTTTATTAAGATACTTTTGTACTAGGAGGGGATCCTGCGCCTGTTCTTCATTATATAATTTGGCATAAAAGTGCCTGAATATCTCTCGGATCCCTATTGAATCACTGACAATAATCCCACATTCGTCCATTATTGCCCTAATCTCTCCAACAGCATCTATCTGCCTTATGCGCACAGCTAATGTGTGCCCGACCCGTTCACTAAACTCATAGCATTGCTCCTTTCTTACGAGAAAAGTTGCTGCTGCCTTAGAAGCAATGCAGTCCTGAGCTTCGGATTTGGCTAAGGCCAATCTAAGCAGAATAGTATCGAGTGGTGCCCCCGAAGCGATCGCCACATTCAGCTCCTCTTCTATTTCCGTTATTACCTTACACATCTGCTTCTCAAGCAGTGCCTCTCGCTTCTGTCTATGCAAACTATAACTAAGCGTCTCACCTCGCACCCCAGCTTTAAGTGCATCCCAGACTACCCCTGGGCTAGCGCTGTTTCTGTTAATATCCATAAAACCCATAATCCATTCCTTCATGTGAATTAGGTATCCGGGATCTTTCAGGAGCCCTCTCTCAAAAGTCCATATCCGCTCTGGCCTCTCCCCCCCCCCCATTGGAATATCCATAGTTAACACTAATGGGTTGTGATCTGAGATAATCCGGGGAGCTTCTCAATCTGACACCGGGGGCTAATTGGTTAGAAATAAAAAAGTAGTCGAGTCTAACAACCAACTTGTGTGGAGCCGAATAATATGTGCTGCCAGGATCATCAGGCTTTAATCTGGCCCACAAATCAACCAATAAGTTATTCCGGGCTAGGCTGGAGATTGCACGAAACACCTTTTTCTTCCGGCCCGCATACCTATCCCCAGTCTCAGTCCATAGTCCACCCAGTCCGTTTATATTAAAATCTCCGCACATAATAACTGGTACAGGCCAGGAGGCTAGTTCTAGGTCTAAAAATTCAAAGATATCGGGGTCATCCTCAGTCGAGCCATACACAGAACAGATAGTAAGCGTCTCACCCAATATTGTACACTCCACTAGCACCCATCTACCCCATTTATCCTCTAGCTTCCTCCTAACTATTATATCACTGCGTCTAGAGAGTATGGCGACCCCTCTAGTCTTGGTCCCTTGCCTAGTGTGTGCGATGAGGCGAAAACCAAGCTGTTCCATGAGACTACCTCGTGTGCCCTCTATATGAGTCTCTTGAAGACATAGAAGATCTAAACGCATTGTTCTCAGTATCGCTGCCACCCGCTGGATTCTTGGCATGTTTCAGCACATTTTGGTTTGCAAACCAGCTGTCTTGTTGGAGAGTGTGGGATGGTTGTAAAAGAAAACTACGAAAAAGGGGCTCTGTTGTGTCCTGCTTTTCCACTTCAGAGTCCACAAAAATAACAGAACAATAACTGTGCAGTTGGGAGAGACCACATATGCATTTAATAAAAGGAAATAGAAAAAAGTCTGTCTCCTTGGCTGAGAGGGAACTGCCCCCCCTAACCTACAAAGCAGGGACAGCAAGAAAGAATCAGTGGGGACGATAAACCCATGCAGAAGAAAATAAATAATTCTCTGTGTGTTACTGACTGCCGGATGGTAGCAAACGAAGTATTAAAATACACCTAGAATGCTCCATGGAGCTTGGCCTTGCTTCAAAGAGGTTGCTGCCCCTTAGGCAATTACTAGATGTCAACTAGTGAAGCCCTGCGACTCCGCACCCTTGCTGCTGACTCAATTGAGACATGTAGTCTGGGCCTACACTACTGCTCTTGTGTCAAGAATATGTTTAAGCCAAGAGGGCTTCGTGGATTGTTTTTACACTGTGTTTACGCCTGTACACAGGTATTTTGTTATTTGGCTTGACTTCGACAAACTCTGTGGGTAAAAGATTTGCAGTGTGAGAAACCTTGTTTGGCTCTCTCAGTAGAGTTTGTATATTATTTTGCCAACTGTTATTGTGTACATATTTGTATTACTCGTTGACTTTCGGCTCGTCTTAGACAATGTCCAGCACTATGCTGCCTTTTGGTTAGGTTTGCGCTATAGAAATACCATCCATATATATATATATATATATATATATATATATATATATATATATATATATATATATATATATATATATATATATATATATATAATTGTAATCCTAAACTATATCTAATGGTTGGCTTGTGAGAGAGCCTATACTCCATATAGTAGGCCTACGTTAGTTACAATGATGGAACTTGTAGTCCTGATAAGTTAATTGGGAACCCTTATGTCAGTCATAGGCATGAACTGTTAATTATGATAAGTTTCGTCAAAGGCAGTAGGTCTTACCTATTTATGAAAATCATAGGTAAAAGCCAATAGACCTTCATGGATGGGTAGTTATTGCATTGTGTTAGTCTGTAATTAAATATTTTGTTTTTAAGATTCTCACAGATTTCCATCATAGGCAAGGGTGTTGGTTAATCCATCTGGCAAACCCCGCATGTGGACGATTTACACTGTTAGAATCCTTATTGGGCTCCCTTAAGAAAGGTTAAATGCTTTTCGAACTGTAATTTTGTAATATTTATATTTTTATGACTTTGTCTGATTGTTGCCATATAGGAAAGTTAATGCTTAATATAGCAGGTCTACATTTATTACAGTGGCAAACCCGTGATCAATGGTACTGCTCAATAGTTATAGATCCCCTTTAATTTCTATCTTCTCCTTTTCTATTTTGTGAGTGTAGTGCAGCTCAACATACATTATTACAACTGTTTGCTTCCCATTCATTTCATTTTTGCAGTGCGCTGCATGCTGTGTGGCCACTGCGTATAAACCGTCTTGGAATGGTATTGTCTATAGTTTATCATTGTTTTGCCTTTCCAAGACACAGTGCGTTGCTTCTAATCATGGTAGCAATATTTACCATTGCACTACAATACAGCCGTTCACTACTGTTTTAATATTATTTTGTATTACAAGCATCTATTTGACACCTAGCAGCATTTTTTTCTGTGCTTATTGAGTGTGTTTTATTGCGCTATCTGATAGTAAGTCTTCTCAAATGCAGAACAAAACCAAACAATGGATGATCCCCTCTTTCTTTTACCAAGCTGTTAGACTTGTTGCATTGTCTCCACACGTGAGGATTTATAGGAACTCACTGGGACTCTTTATCCGATTCTTCATTGATGATCGTGGAATTTTTCCTGGTGACAAGCATGTACTGTCCATGCCATTAGCAATGCCCAATGCCTGGCTTGATTAGATGCCAGGTCGACAGTTTTGTGCAGAGGCATCTGCCAGCCACACCTGAAGGATAGGGAAGGGAAGATCATCTGCTATATGTCTTTGTGCTAATGTATTGGCAACCCCCAGATGGTTCTGATGTGTGATGTATTGTGGGTGGATGTGAAAGGGAGCTATTTCAGAATATATTAAGGTTGACATCTACTTGAACTATTGTAGAAAAAACAGATTTAGTTTCTGAACACTGCCACTAAATGATGGGATAGTTCAAATGATTGCAATCTGCTTCAAATGTCACAATTTACCACCCAGTCGTCTATTGGCGTTACCCTGAATATCGTTATTAGCCAATACTCAAGCAACACAAATAATTCTTATGTTAGTATATTATTGCACGCTGATATTAACTTGTGATATTTTTGGGATTTCAGCATTTGTGTTTTTCAATGTTTTTAGGGTGAGTCTGGTCGTTTGAGTTTGCCTCCTTCTCGTGGTGGGAGTGTGGAGAGTCTGCATGATGTTCGAGGACGTCCACCATCCACTCTTGTTTCGACAGAAAGCAAGAGGATGAGTGCAGACATGTCAGAATTAGAAGCGAGGATTTCTGCCTCTGCAGGTACATTAGGAATAATGAATGAACAGAGTGGAATTTTCAGACTACATAAATTAATATTTCTAAGAACTATGTAAACTGATACGCTAGCTTCTAGAAGTACGTCACCAACTGATCCTCATTTGTGTTTATTCATTAGCAGTGAAAGTAGTTTATGTACTTTTTCATAATCGATGTACTGTTTACCCACACTTGTCTTAAGTGTAAAAACCAGCTGTGATAAATTCACTTGGTAGAAAAGCTAAATGGAGAATATATACCAAGTTCTTGCAATGTTCATTTGGTTGATCTCTTCAGCTCAACCACTGTAACAATCCATCCTGTTTCAGACAGGGACCCAGTGAACAAGAAACTATAGGTCGAGGCATGTGAGCTGTAGATCACATGCTTTGCATACTCCTGCCATCTAGTGTTGGGTCCGGATGTTTGCAAGTTGTTTTTCTTGGAAGAAGTCTTTCCAGTCACGAGGTAGGTGACTCCTCCTTTCGGTGATAGTGCGCATGGGCATCGACTCCATTGTTAGATTGTTTTTTTCCGCCACCGGGTTCGGATGTGTATTGCTGCGCTCCTCTTTGAAACCGTTTCTTCGGGTTCCCCTCGGTGCGCAATCCACTCTACCCGCGTCGGTATTGTTTCGAATGCGTATTCCACTTCTCTGTGTTTTGTATCCGGCGAGGAAAACCTCTGTTCTATCAAACATCTTGGAAAGGCCGTCCGGCCTAACCGCGTCGGTCTACTTCGCAGTCGATGGAAAGCACTCCATTTAAATTCTGCCCTCGGTGTTGCGCCAAGTGTACGCGCACCGACTTGCACGAAGTGTGCAACTTGTGCTTGTCTCCGGAGCACAATGAAGAGGACTGCGATGTGTGCAAATCGGTCCGATCGAAAAAAACGCTCTGTGATCGTCGGGCTCGACGTTGCGAGATGCAGAGTCAAAATGTCGAATACACGCCGGATATCTTCGGCGAAGGATCCGAGCACTAATTCGACGCATAAGGGCCGAGGAAGAACAAGAGGAACTTGTCTCCATTCCAGAATCGGACTCCGAGTTGGAAGAAGACTTGCCACAAGGTCAACGTACCGTGAGTACTGAACGCCCCTTAACCCAAACTCCAACTCACCCGAAACAAAAGGCTTCGGTCCCACCCCCACCTTTGGGCAACGGTCGGTACCGACAAGATGTTTCTGATGCCCCGCCCTCTGGCTCGGCCGAAGCACATCTCTAAGCCTTCCGGCTCGGGATTGAGTCGGCCAAAGTCTGGCACCGAGCTGAAACCTTCCGGCTCGAAGCCAAAAACCGCTTCGGAGCCGAAATCATTGACACCGAAAACAAAGCCTCCTTCGGCACCCAAACCTTCATCGCCGAAAACTGATTCTATCCCGGGACTGAAATCCTCGGTGCCGAAACCTAAAACTGTTCCTCCGAAGCTGCAGGATCCGATTTTCGACGCCCCCAACACCAAAATCGGACCCAAAACAAAAGGAACTTTATATAAATCCAGATACAGGACATGTTCTTACAAAGTCACCTCAGAAACGCAAACCTGAGTCAAAGGAGACACCTTTCTTTATTCCTTTCAAGAGGAAGAATGTAGGTACTAACCCCTCCCCTCCTCCTCTTCTACCACGTTCCCCTACACCAACTTCTCCACCTTTGTATCATTTAATGATTACATCAACTAACTCTCCACCACCACCACCTGATGATGGAGATGGGGGGAACAATATCTTGCCAATAGACCCCTAGAAGGATTATCACACAGATTCATCTACAGATAACGACCCAGATCTTTACCCTGCAAAGCCTTCCCCTCCTGATGACAATGTAGGGTATTTAGAATTACTGGCTAGAGCTGCAGAATATCATAGGGTACAGTTACACAAGGAATCTTTAGAGGAAGATTTCCTATTTGAAACACAAAGGGCTAGTCACACTCTACCTATGCTTAAAGGCATGATGAGACATGCCAATTACATCTTTAAAGATCCAGTGCGTGCTCGCATTCTCACCGCCTGGATTGATAAAAAGTATAAGCCTGTTCCCTCAAATCCAGTCTTTATTAAAGGACAGTTACCACTAGACTCTTTGGTAGTCTCTAATGCCTGTAAACGGGCCAATTCACAGACTAAAGGTGATGCTCCCCCTCCAGACAAAGAGTCAGAACTATTAGACGCCTCTGGTAAACTGGTAGCCGCCCAAGCAGCAAATCATTAGCGCATTGCCAACACCCAGGCCCTACTGGCCAGATATGATTGGGCACACTGGGACGAAATGGAGCAGTTGCTACAACACCTCCCAGATGAGCACAAGGCGAAAGCCCAGGATTTAGTCCAGAAAGGGAAACTCATATCCAATTCCTCAATTAGATGCGCTTTAGATGCTGCAGACACTGCAGCTAGAGAGATCAACACTAGTGTGTTACTAAGGAGACATGCATTGTTGAGGATTTCTGGTTTCAAACCAGAAGTACAACAGTCTATTTTAAATACTCCTTTTGACAAGGAACATCTCTTCGTGCCCGAAGTAAATAAATCATTAGAAAAAATAAAAAAAGACACAGAGGTAGCCAAGTCTATGGGAGCTCTTCAGTCTCCCTCCAATCGGGACTCTTTTCGTCGCTCCTTTTACCGTGGAGCGTTGAGAACCATGTCCTCAGACAATACTGCCACCTCTTACAAAGGCAACAGTCAATCTTCCTCTACAAAGGGTTTCTTTAGAGGAGGATATAGAGGTAACAACAACAAAAGTCGAGGCAGGCGTTCCGCACCATGTAATTCCCCCTCCCCCAACAAGCAGTGACTTGCCTACACTTCCCCTCCCCGATCATTTAACACCTGTCGGGGGATGCCTTGTACAATTCCTCCCCATTTGGCAAACTATCACCACAGACAAATAGGTACTAGGAATTATTCAATATGGTTATTGCCTGGAGCTTACCAACAACCCTCCAAACATACCACCACGTTCTCACAAAATGTCACCAGAACACTTACATCTTCAGCAAGTTCAGTCTCTCCTCTCCAAAGGAGCCATAGAACCTGTGCCGTTACAACATCAAGGGACAGGTGTGTACTTCCTGTACTTTCTCATCCCCAAAAAGGACGGCCCCTTGAGACCTATTCTAGATCTCAGAGAACTAAACCTCTACATACTTTCAGCGCATTTCCACATGGTGACACTTCAACAAGTGCTTCCGCTTCTACAGCAGGACATAAAAGACGCATATTTCCACATTCCAATTCATCCCAGTCATCGCAAATACCTCAGATTCATGGTAGCGGGTCATCATTACCAATTCAAAGTACTACCGTTTGGAGTCACCACTTTCTACCAGGGTATTTACCAAATGTCTGGCAGTAGTCGCAGCACATCTGAGAACACAACACATCCATGTCTTCCCATACCTGGACGACTGGCTCATCAAAGCCAACACTTACCAAATGTGTCTCCAACACACTCAAACCACGATTCATTTACTTCACCAACTAGGGTTTACAGTGAATGCGTTGAAGTCTCATCTACAGCTTTCCAACACACAAACCTATCTGGGAGCCACCATAGACGCTCACAAAGCTCTAGCCTCTCCCAATACAGCCAGGATTCACAATATTCAGTCCCTTCTCACTCAATTTCAGCCCAACCAATCATTGCCAGCAAAGGTCTTCATGCAACTGCTAGGGATGATGGCGTCTCATTATAATTGTTCCCCACGCAAAACTTCACATGCGTCCCCTTCAAGACTGTCTAGCAAGTCAGTGGAAACAGTCGCAGGGTCAGTTGACCGATCTAGTGTTGGTAGATGGGCGCACCCATTGCTCTCTGCAGTGGTGGAACCCACAAAATGTATCCAAAGTGCGGCCCTTTCTCGACCCTGTTCCACAGACTGTGCTAATAGCAGAAGCATCGCTCACTGGTTGGGGCGCTCACCTACAAAGTCACACAATTCAAGGATTATGGACTCTAAAGTACAAGAGCCTACATATAAATCACCTAGAGCTACTAGCAGTGTTTCTAGTGCTCAAAGCCTTTCGTACTCACTTGATTGGCAAAATTGTCTTAGTCCGTACAGACAACATGACAGCTATGTATTACATACAAAAACAGGGGGGGGGGGACACACACTCTCCAACTGTCACACCTAGCACAAGCCATTTGGAAATGGGCCATACATCACAAAATGTATCTCCTAGCAGAACATCTTCCAGGAGTAAACAACCAAATTGCGGACATTCTCAGCAGACAGAGACAGCAAATCCACGAGTGGGAACTTCATCCTCAAATTCTTCTTCCTTACTTTCAGGAATGGGGGTTTCTTTGCTTCGCCTCCAGGTTCCCTCACCCGCTCTTCAAAAGGCAATGCCCTATGGATGAACTGGTCAGGGATATTAGCCTACGCTTTTCCGCCTCTCCCACTCGTTCCGCTGGTAGTTCGGAAGCTCGGAGAATCATCCCTCAAACTCATTCTCATAGCTCCCACATGGGCACGTCAACCTTGGTTTACCACCCTGCTAGAGCTCTCAGTAGTTCCACACCAAAAGCTGCATCTCAACTCCAGTCTCCTCACTCAGAGCCATGGAGAAATGAGGCATCCAAATCCCAAAGAACTCAACCTGGCGATTTGACTCCTGAAGTCAAGAGTTTGGTTATTTACAATTACCACCAGACTGTATGAATATCCTAAATTAATCCCCTGGATGCTTCAGTACAAAACATTATCGGTTATCTCTTACACTTACAGCAATCTGGATTGGCTTATACATCCATTCAATTGCATTTAGCAGCGGTAGCTTCATACTTACAAAACAGACAACACTTATCTCTATTCAGAGTGCCAGTGATCAAAGCCTTTATGGAAGGGCTAAAAAGAGTAATACCATCAAGAGCTGCACCTGCACCAGTATGAAACTTGAACATAGTCCTTACAAAGCTAATGGGGCCACCTTTTGAACCAATGCACAAATGTCAATTTCAACTTCTCTCATGGAAGGTTGCTTTTCTTATTGCAATCACTTCCTTAAGGAGAGTTGGTGAACTCCAGGCACTAACTATACAAGAGCCTTTCTTTCAACTTCACAAAGTCAAGGTGGTTCTTTGAACCAATCCCACATTTCTTCCAAAAGTGGTTTCTGTTTTTCACATCAATCAATCAGTTGCTCAGCCCTGATTCTACTCGACCTGTCAGCAGCATTCGACACCGTCTCTCACCGCACACTCACCAACAGACTACACGACGCCGGCATAGAAGGAACCGCCCTCGAATGGATCCGCTCGTTCCTCACCGGCAGAAGCCAAAGGATCAGACTATCACCTTTCCTCTCCGAACCCACGGAAATCAACTGCGGAGTACCCCAGGGATCATCTCTCAGCCCAACCCTCTTCAAATATACATTGCCCCCCTCGCCGCCATCGTCAGACAGCACAGCCCCAGCATAGTATCCTACGCCGACGACACCCAGCTCATTCTCTCCCTCACCAAAGACCCCACCACCACCAGACTCGACTTCCAGGAAGGAATGCAGGACGTTGCATCCTGGATGAGCAACAGCTGCCTGAAGCTCAACTGGGAGAAAACAGAGGTCCTCATTCTCGGAACAACCCCATCAGCATGGAACGACACCTGGTGGCCCACTGCCCTTGGCAGCCCACCCAACCCCACGGACCACGACAGAAACCTCTGCATCTTACTCTACTCCTCCCTTTCTATGAAGCAACAGGTCAACGCCGTCGCCTCCAGCTGCTTCATATCCTCCGTAAGACGTTCAAATGGATCCCCCCTACCCTCACCCCCCCCCCCCGAGTCTAGGAAGACCGTAACCCATGCACTAATAGCCAGCAAACTAGACTACGGAAAGGCACTCTACGCCGGCATAAACAAGTCTCTACTCCGCAAGCTCCAAATGATACAGAACACCGCCGCCAGACTCGTCCTCGGCATCCCCCGACACGAACACATCAGCCAACACCTGCGGGATCTCCACTGGCTCCCCATCGAGAAGTCACCTTCAAAATGCTCACCCACACCTACAAAGGCCTCCACAACACCGGACCCCAATACCTCAACGACAGAATCACCTTCCACGTACCCAACAGAGACCTCCGATCCGCCGCCCTCGCCGAGACCCCATGCATCAGCAGAGCCAAAGCAGGGGGAAGAGCCTCCTCCAACATCGCGACCAAGACCTGGAACGAGCTCCTGATCGGCACTGGAGACCTTGCTCTTCGGCTAAACACAATGGCCCCCCCCCCCCCCAGCGCCTTGAGACTCTCACGGGTGAGTAGCGCGCTTATAATCTCCCTGATTGATTGATTGAGTTACCTGTGTTTTTTTCCTCAAGCTGATTCTGTAGCAGAACGAGCTCTACACTCACTAGATGTTAGAAGAGCTCTATTATATAATGTAGACAGAACAAATGATTTTCGTAGGACAAAGCAGCTTTTTGTAGCTTTTTCCCCACCACACAAAGGCAATCCCATTTCTAAATCAGGTATTGCAAGATGGATTGTTAAATGTATCCAAACATGTTATACAAAAGCAAAAAGAACATTGCCAATACCCCCTAGTGCGCATTCCACCCGCAAAATATGGGCTACTATGGCCTTCTTAGGGATTATTCCCTTAGCTGATATCTGTAAGGCAGCAACATGGTCTACACCGCACACATTCACCTAACACTATTGTGTAGATGTGTTAGCGAGGCAACAAGCTAATGTAGGCCAGGCAGTACTTAAAACACTTTTCCAAGCAACTGCAACAGCTACAGGTTAGCCACCGCTTTGGGAGATACTGCTGTATAGTCTATGCAAAGCATGTGATCTACAGCTCACATGCCTCGAATGGAAAATGTTACTTACCCAGTAAGCATCTGTTCTTGGCATGTAGAGCTGTAGATTCACATGCGCCCACCCGCCTCCCCGGGTACCTATACCTGTTGCAGTTTTCTTAATTTACATACATACGCATGGACATCTCTATTCTACCTTTACTAACTCCATTCTCACTCTCTGCGGGTAAACAATATAACAATGGAGTTGATGCCCATGCGCACTATCACCGAAAGGAGGAGTCATCTAGCTTGTGACTGGAAAGACTTCTTTGAAGAAAAACAACTTGCAAACATCTGGACCCAACACTAGATGGCAGGAGTATGCAAAGCATGTGAATCTACAGCTCTACATGCCAAGAACAGATGCTTACTGTGTAAGTAACATTTTCCTTACTTAAGGTGAATAACAAGCTAGAGTTAGGCTCATGGTAATAATTCAAATTAGAATTATGTGTTTTCATCATTCCTTTCATGATTTTGTATGGGTGTATACACATAGTTTTCTGAGGCAAGGACTATGCCTCCACCTTTGGAAAAGTAGGCTGTGTTCGAAATTCAGTTTGCTTACGTTTAATCTAAAAGCAGGATCTGACTACAACCTGATGTCTTTGTGCTATCCTTAGCCACCTTTTGATCTCTTCAAGCTCCTTGTTCTCAAATAGTAGTTTTGGTCCTCACTCCTACTGAGGAAAATGCCAAGAAACACAAAACTGATTGTCTATTTTGACAACTATGTCACACCAGAGGACATCTGTAGCTCTTTTACAAGCTTTATCAAAGTAGTACCAATAATTCCATATGCATGGTAATGGCAGGCCACAACATTGAATCTGCCCATCCTCCACCCACACACTCGCACAAAGAAGGGGTTCTCCGGCCATTAGCTGGAGGATGAATAATTGAACCCTTTCCAGGACCCTTACTATAGAGGAATATCATTGTCAGGATGAGGATTACTTGGTATGAATACATCTAGGAAAATCCCCACACTCAATGCCCTCAGACGAGGCAGTTCCAGGGCACAAAGAATGTTCCCATCTCTGCACCTCCATGGTCATTGCCCCCCGAAGATTCTATTTTATACAGTGATGCAATGAAGATCCACAAGGTTTTGGTTACTTTAGCTGGAGAAATCAAAGAAGCTTTTTGTTCCATATATTACACACACATGGTAAAAGGCATTGCTCTTACCTTTTCAAGGCCATTACATCAGTTCGATTTGTCCTCCTGGCAACCGATTAAAGAAAATACAGGGCTCCAAAAGTTGTCACCATGTCTCCTCTCCATCCCTGAGTTAGATTTTGGGGTGGCAACTGGAAAAAGGCAGTGTCTGTACAGTTATGCGAATTTCAGTGCCTCCAGTGTAATACTGCTGGACGTTGGAGACAGTTTGTGGAAGTGGGAGGGTTGGGCCAGGATATGGGGAGGGGGAGTAACTGCAACAGCACTCTTGACAGCTAGTGCAGTTGTGGTTTGTTCTCATGACAACTTAATAAGAGAACAATAGAAGTAAACAACAAAGCTGATAATCTTTCTTACAATACAACAAACATCAAGAAACTGAATAGACGTTATTGGAAATATACTGTCAGGACATTTTTGAAAGTGACAGAAATGGGTATCTATTAGATATTTAATGGTAAAGTTATGCTTAGGCAATTACTACTAAAATGTTGTGGTTTAGGCCAGATGTCCGAGCATGGGTACTTTACATATTGTTCAACAGAAGATATCTTTACTACTATCCAGTCTCCTGTGACTTTCTGGTAGTATCTGAAAAACTGATGGAGATTGGCACTAGAGAAAGGGTGCCAGACGGTAAGATCAACCTTGAATATTGCTCCCGATTCTTGGCTGTGGACAGATGAACGGGAGGCTTACAGACTATCTTGGATCTTCACCTCTTCCATTTACCCCTGCCTGGTAGATGCAATGATGCCTCCGAATAAAGTGCTGTCTTCCTTCTGGCAAGGGTATTAGTTTTGTTCATTTGACTTTACAAATAAGATTTAAATATTGGGCCCACTTCAGAAGCCCTTAACTGCAGAAGAGGTATGCTACCTCTAGAATGTCAGCATGTTGCATCCCACACATGTTTTAAAAAGTTATAACTATGTAATCTGTTTGTTTTAGGTACAGGGGCAATTAATATATATCCCTTACTGGGCTTGTGGCTCACGTGATCTACAGTGTCAGACCTCTGCAGATTACTTCTATCAGATGATGTCGCTGGTGTCAAGATTGTGCTCTTGATTAGGATTTGTATTTGCCACAGAATGTTGTTTTAAGGCACTTTGTCAAGGCATGGCCGTGTGAAAGGTTTTACCATGTAGGAGCCGATCCACTTCCTCAGGAAAGGGCAGTGAATGTTAGGGCTCATGGTCTCCTACTTTCTGGTGTTCTTTTGTGCAGTTTTTAGTTGGGGGTTTGATAGTGCAGCTGTAAAAAAACAAAAAACTATTGTATACAGTATACATAGGAATGGGCTTTGGGTACTCCCCTTTCAACGATTGGCTTTCATCACCTAAATGTCCCATTGATGAACGAGCATTATCTTTCAACAAATCCTTCTATGTCTGTAGTTTGTACTTGGAGGGTTTTGTTTTACACGAACAACAAACAGATGAGTTCTAAGTGTACAAGCATAGTAGAGTGTCAACTTCATTATGCGATCTGAGCAGACAAGCGAAACAGGTGCCTTGGAAAAGGTATTTTCTCTGTTTTGCATGTTGAGAACTCAGGAAGATGCACTCCGCTTACTGACATATGCCCACCAGGGGTATTTTCACAGCAAGTTTGTGGCACTCTTCTTAAGACATTGGGGGTTATCTGAAATAGTCTCTCATTAAAAAGTGTCTAACATTTATCTTCCGAATGATTGCAAGATCTTGCATTCCTATGTAATGCATTTTCAAGTAAAAGGTCTGTTGAATTTATGTAGGCCTTCGTTCTAGTTTCTTTGATTCTGAAAGTGTTCCACAAGTATTTCCGAAGTCCAATGTGTCTAAGGAGTTAGGCAGCCCCGAAATGAAGAAGCTGATTTTAACGATTGGATGGCCTAAACTAGAAGTGGGAGTTCCCCTGCCTCTCTTTGCGGACTTTTTTTTCTTTACCAGGAGATCATTAGTTGAACTCTTACATCTCAATTAAATTGGTCTCAAATTTCCAGGCTTTGCATCCTAAAGCCAGATTGGCCTATCTCCAGACAACCTAGTTGTCATCCAGATCCAAGCCATACTTGAAAACACTTTAGACCATGCCCTTATTTTTTCTCATCTGGCTGGTCTGTTCTGACATTCAAGTGGATAATGCAGATCCTATTAAACTCACTTCGAGCATTTAAAAATGTATGACGGGCGCTTCTCCACTTGCAGTCACACAGTTCTCCTTCATGATATTTTCCTTAGTGACCATAAGCACTGAATAGTCTTGCGCAAGTACGGAATTGCGAAGCGGTCTTAAATAAATGGCCTAATAAATATGTAAAAACAAATTAACAGTTTTTAGCCTAGCCGCAAACTTTGTTGGCTGAATTTTGATTTTTTTCTTTCTTTTAAAAATGGTCAACTAATCTAAAATCTTTTACAAATCATTTTTGAATGGAAAAAAGAAACAAGGCATCATAGTTATTTAGCCATCTGCATGACACCTCTAAACATTCCCACTTCTTTAAAGAATCCAGTAGCACCATCATGGCCTGTGGTGGCAGTTACCTCAGTTTTTTCTGCCGGGTCTGGTGGCTTAGTGGACTAATGCATCTACTGTAGGGGCCTGTGTTCAACCTCATCGCCACAGGGTCAAATCCTGGCAAGTCCACTAAGCCTTTCATCCTTCTGAGGTCGATAAAATGAGTACCATTGAGTTTGGTAACAATAAACATCTGTTATTCAGCGCCAAGATGCCCTTTCTGGGTGAACGTGCACTTTACATATATACGTTTCTGACCCCTGTACTCTGGTTCTGTAAGCACTGACTAGTCCTATCTTTTCATAGTGAGCATACCCCCAAAAGGCGAAACATCACCTTTTGCATAAAAGATCACATTCCCCTCTTCATATGTATACTCTTGAGTTACACAACCAGTAATCTTTTCAGTGCAGATAGATGTCTGAACATTTTCTCCCACTTTGTCCGTCATTTTTCTTGCATGTTTCACCAGTGGACAATTTGAACATGGTTCATGATATCCTGGCAGGAGGAGCAGAAAAATTAAACTAGAGTTCTGTTATAGTTGAAATATTGCAACACACATTTTCTTAAAAAGCAAATGCCCTCACTATTTTACTGTCTCTTTGAGCCATCTGGGGAGCCAAATCTTGTTTGATCCTCGACAAGCTGCAAAGCTGTATCTTTTTATAAAGTACAGGCTCCCTGAATCTACTCCCCCAAATCATAAACCTGTTTGAACCACAAGAAATGTGCCAAGGATGGCAGCCTTCCTAGTTGAGGTCTCCTCAACTTGCTGGCTGAGCAAGCTCCTGTCCGTTTGTGAAAATCATTCCTAATTACTTGTGGCGGTCTTCAAACATCTAAATCTAGCATTAACTTTTCCTTCTGACCATTTTCCTGAATTTTCAGCTTGTGAAAGAATCTTTTATTTAGTCATAGTATTTTCTATAGCATGAAACAGGCCGCCTTTTTGACACTGCAGACCACATTGGCATACAGTGGTGCATGCTGTTGGTCGAGAATCAAGATGAGAGTGCTGTATTTGTGTGCATGTTTATATATTTTGTATTTATATATAAGGTGTCAGTAATATTTCAGCCAATTAGAAATTGTGTATTAACTGGTTTCGCCGTTCCTTTCAGATGAAGGCTTCTTTAAGAATTTGTTTTAAGCTGCTTCTGAATAAGTGATAGTCCTTATCTTCTAAAGGACTGGACACTGTGCTCCCACTAACCTTCCTACTTGTCTTTTCTAATTCTACTTCCTTTGCCTGTTGCCAGGTGTCTGTGGTTTTGACAAGCAAAGCAACCTTGTTTGTGTGAAATGAGGGATCATGTACCCCATCCCTTTTTCTAGAACTTGCTATACAAAGGGATTTGTAATTTAAATCTGGATTTCACTGGCCTTTGCTTTTTGTCAGGGCCCTTTCTTTTTTGTGAGGATAGTATAAATGACTTTGCAGTAGCCTAACTGTGCGACAATAAGGGACTGTTTAACTCGCCCAATTGTTCATTTGGGGGAGCGATAAAATGTTTCCTGGCACTGGTAGCTAGAGGTTGGTTCTTTAAACGATGTTCTAGGAGAACCCTGCATCAAAGATACATTCAGGATTCTCTTTCAGTTGTACAGGTTGGCATTCTTTCCCTAGACTGGAACAACTCTTTTGGCAGTGTTTCATTTAATTCCCTGCAGCAATAATATCTCTTATTTTGGATCCCTCCATTCAAAGGAAGCGTTACTGAATTCCATGATCAGTGTTGCCCTGATATTTTTTTTAATCTTTTTCTGGTCTCTGCTTCTTTTCTGATTTTGAAGATGAATATGTGTGTCATCCTGCACGCATCTGATTTTGATTATTGATGTTGCATAAGTAGGACCCGTGAATGTCTATTAAGGTTTTACACTAGGAGTGGTGTGGACTATCACTATGTTATTCTATGGGAGACACTCCACCTGAAGACCTTGATGGAATAAGACTGATCTGTTTACTGTGGTTAAGAATGAATGACTGGATCCACTCCAGTGTTGTCTCCAACACTCCTCTCCACCCTCTCAATTGTTTCAGTTGGAAGGCATGGCTTACATATTAAAGGACAAAAGGTGGTTGTAGTAAATAGAACTGCCTGGTGCCCTCTGTACAGAGAGTCCTTGGGGTGCTTTTTTATCAATGGGTTGTTTTTTCCAGATAATGCTGAAGTTGTCTTGTGGCTAATTTGTCTCAAATGTTGCTTCGATGTGGGATGTTGGCAATACGCATGTCGAAGGCTAGTATTTCATTGCTTGCAACAGGATACTTGAGTAACAGTAGCATGATTGTCTGCATTTTAAGATTGTGGTTTATTGCTTTGGTAAGGAATGCATTTGGGTTCTGTCGGACAAATTAGGGGACAATAAAGGTGGCGGGGGATGTGAGAGAGTCTGAAGTCCAAAGTTAAAATGATGGGCATGGTTCTATCATCATGTTTAGGCCTCAACTTCAACCTTTCCTTTGATTTCCTAGGTATGAAGGTGGTAAGTGATGACTGAAAGATTTTAATTGTTTGGCATGGTGAGGAATTGTGGCAGGAGTCCAGGTGGGCATGCATCCATGACTCCATTATTTTCACCCTGGGGAGGTACCTGCTCACCTAATAGTAGAATCAGAAATTGTTGCTCAGAGCTGTGTAATGCGGTGTTATACTTGCGTCCGTACATAACATGCTTCATTCAAGTGCCCTGTTTTTTTGACAGTTGATGTGGGGTGGCACCTCCTTCTTTCATTCTTGCGGCAAATCAGTCCTGTACTCTTTCGTTTGTTTTGTTATTATTGTTCTCTCCTTGGCTCTAGTAGCATGTTCTGTAAAGTTCTGTTTTCAAGCCGTACATTGTCCCTCAGTAGTATGCCACAAGTGACCCATATCCATGCAGGCTTTGGTTCATGCCTGCACTCTGAGCACCTGTTAGAACAGGATCTCTCAAACACTCTTTTATATCCAGAGCCAAAAGCACTTGCATCCATCTGGAGGTATTCACCTTTATTCTTAAAAATAGGAGTATTGAAGTAAGTACAGTGCTCAGGAGCTGGTCATGTTAGAAAGCAACTCTGTTCTTAAGAAGATTATTCCTAAGAGGATGATTATTGAAGTAGGTACAGCTGCTTAGAAATTGTTTATATTAGAAATCATCTCCAATTCCAGGTGCTCCCCTTCTCAGGTGGTGGCCACTCTTATTGTCTATATGCAATGTGTGCTAATGAAAGCACCAGGTTGTAATTCTATGTTCGTGGCATGTGTAGCTGTAGAAACAAATACTGTGCATACTTCTATCATCTAGTGTTGGGCTACACATGTGCAAGTTGTTTTTCTTCAAAGAAGTTTTTTCGACTCATGAGGTATAGTGACTCCTTCTGCATGGGAATCAGCTACATTGTTAGTGTTTTTTCTCCACTGTCCGGCTCAGACATGTCCCTTCGAGCTCTGCTTCGATGCCATATGGTGTTCTCGCCGGGCCCGCTAAGATCCATTCCTCGTCAGAAGATATTAAAATTGTGCTTCATTGATCGGTTCTCCTATCGCGTCTCCCCTTTGACTTGGTTCCGCAGTTTGGACATTTTCGATGGCCCATCAGGGCCTGGCACCTTTGGGCCACCATCACCTTCTCAAAGCATAAGAATTTCCTAGTGATTGAAAGGGCTTCTTTTCGGTTTTTCCCTAGGTTTTGCTCAAAATACCAGAGGACTGACCTCTAAGAAGTCTAACTTCTACTTACCTCCCAACCACCAGGAGGACTCCTGCACAGCGTGTCTCGACTTCCGCAACAACAAAACCTTTTGAAACCATGGTACCAGTCATATCGCCTCAGGTTTGATGGTGCACCGCCAACAGGACGACACCCCCAACCTCTTTGGAGACCGAGACACCGAGGGCGACCAGCAGCCGAAAGCCTCTGGCGCCGAAATAGAGGCGTGGTCATTGGCCGAGAGTTCTTGTTCTGATGCCAAGGAGGACAAGCCCCTGCCAGCGCAGTGCCCGACAAAAATGGTCACAGTGAGGCCTACACTCCCACAGACTGCTCCTCAACATCGCTTGCACTCCAGAGGAGGTTAGAGTTTCGAGCTCCCAGGCCGTTCATGAGGCCTCCGGTCTGCCACTGTCACAAGGCCATGGTCTGCACCAATCGAAAGGTTCAGACCCAGTGCCTGCCCTGACTTCGGCGCCGAAGTCTTCCGAGCTTCACCTGTCCCCCGCTGCATTGGTTCTGGCCTCAAAAGCACCCTTAAACCCCACCTTGAAGCCAAAAACCTCAGGTCCGAAACTCAGCTTGCCACCACAAGGGCATCGAAGACCTTTGGCTCCAAAAAGATCGGCCTCTACACCTGCCTTCTCCTCCACTTACGAGGATTTTGACCAGCCGATCCTCCAGCACGTCCACGAGAAGCTGGACACCCTGCATCGGTGTATCCATATACAGCCTGGCACTGGTCGGATCCTGACTCCGCTTCCAGATAAACCTAAGGACCCTATTCGTCACAAGAAGAAATTAACTTTCGAAGAGGCCTTAAATCCATCTTCGTACAGATGCCTAAGAAGCATGGGTGCCATAATGGCATCTCTTTACATCCTCCATTGCTTCCTCCAATAACTTCTCCGCCACATCCTATAGCACTCCCCACGAGGCCCATCTCTGCCGTACTGCCTGTGGATCCTCTGCCAGATTTTCTTCAAGGTTATCCTTCTTCTGGGGTAGGGGGTGGGGTCAATGCAATATCTACTTATGTTTAAGGGCGTGCTTAGGCCTGCACACGATATATTCAAGGAACCAGTGAAGGCCTGAGTCATCATGCCAAGGATGGAAAAGCAATACAAAATATAAGGCATCACGCTCTGACCCACCTTAAATCAGGGGCCGGCTGCCACATGACTCACTGGTAGTAAATATAGCACAAAAGCATTCCAGTTCCCAGGACACAAGAGATGCTGCGCCCCATAACCGAGAGAGCAAATAGATGGATCTGAAAGAGACACGTTAGTGACAGATTCCTTACCTTAGAATATCCCCAGGCGTCAGGCTGGATCCGGAAAGTTTTTGCGTAGCAGTACCCTTGCGCGTCCGTCGTCGGCGTCGTGATCGCCGGGATGACGTCGCGGGCAGTACTTAGACGCCGCCCCTGCGCGCTGACGTCGGTTCTTCTTTTTCCGCGCCAGTAAGCGCAGATCCGGGAAGAGCAGTGCCCTAGTCAATTTTTGACTAACTTTTTTGTGAATTTTTTCACTGTTTCTTTCGATCGACTCCTAGGTGTCGTAGGGATGCCCCGCTTCAAGCCATGCGACGCCTGTGGTCGCATGATGTCGATCACAGACCCGCATCTAGAGTGTCTCTTCTGTCTCGGCCGAGACCACGACACGAAGTCGTGCCCTGACTGCCGGAAACTTCACCCGAAGGCTTTGCGAGAGCAGTCTCGAAAGCTACTCTAGGTCCGGCAGTCGGCTCCGCGCCGCACCAAGCCCCGGTCCCGGGAGAGGTCGAGGGGCCGGTCGTGGAGTCCCCGCCGGTCGTCGGAGTCCAAGTCTTCGCGCTCCTCGGGTAAGTCGAAGCACAAAAAGTCTAAGAAGCGTCATCGCTCTAAGACTTCGCCTCGCCGGTCTCGCGACTCGGCTGAGGCCCCAGTCGGCACCGTCCCCGCGGCCCCGGACATGCCTATGGAGCCGCCCCCGCATTACCCGTCCTTTCCGGGTTCGGGAGCGACTCCGGCCGAAATACAGGAATTCCTGTCGGCCATGGCCCGCCTCTTCGGGCCTCAGGCTCCCTCCGGTGCGCCTTCGGGCCCCGCGGGCCCTGATGGGGTTGCCCCGGCGTCGCCGTCGACTCCGGTCCCGGCGACGCCTGTCCCACCAGCCTTCATCCCGGCCTCGGCTCCGGCCGCGGCCTCGATCCCGGCTCCGGTGGTACCGCAACCCCCATCGATGCCAGTTGACCTAACCACGCCTCCGCCGACGCCGATGTCCCCGGTGCCGTTCCTGACGCCGTCCGGGGCTCCGGACGGCGTCGGTCCCCGGCTCTCTCCAGCTCCGGACATGGAGCCGGACCGACGTCGCTCGACGCCGGCTCCGGCGCCGATGAGACCTTGGGTCCCAAATGTCCCTCCTCCTCCATATTTTGAACCTGAGGAGGACCAGGAGAGCTGGGAGGGGTCTGAGGACCCTCTCACACAACAGTGTGAGTATGATCCGGACTGGGCTGAGGAACTTGGGGATGCCAGTGGTCTGGACACCTCCCCTGAAACTGGCATGCTGTCTCCTCCCGTGGCTACGGAGGAGGGAGCTAATTTTGCAACGGTGTTGAATAGAGCAGCTGGAGCCTTACATCTCCAGTTGCCTACTGTGGCCGTCAGGACTAACCTCCTGACAGAAGTGCTTCAGCCGGCGGCTTCCTCCTCGGAGACTGTAATGCCGTTTAATGATGCACTCACTGACGTTCTTTTGGGTGCCTGGGCTCCTGTGGATAGGAACGTGGCCCGATGCCATCCCCCTGCTCCGGGCGACCCATTGTTTCTCTCCCAACATCCCACCCCCGAGAGCTTGGTTGTCCAAGCCTCTGCCTCCCAAACCGCCTGCCCTACCGCCCCTCCGGATAGGGAATCCAAACGCCTGGACCAATTTGGGAAGAAGGCTTTTTCTTCCTCCAGTGCTGGCTTGCGGTCCGTCAACACCGCTTGCCTTTTGGGCCGATATACCCACTCCCTGTGGGATTCGGTGGCGGCTGTTTTGCTGCAGTGTTCTGAGGAGGTCCAGACACTGCTTACCCGCGCCATTGCGGAAGGGCGAGATGCGGCTAAATACACCATCCGTTGTGGCCTTGATACCGCCGACTCGCTGGGCAGATCGCTTGCGACGACGGTGGCGAAACGTCGCCACGCCTGGCTGAGAACAACTGGTTTCTCGGGTGATGTCCAGAATACACTCATGGACATGCCCTTTGATGGAGTCGGTCTTTTTGGTTCAAAGGCAGACCATGCGCTGGAGCGGTTTAAGGACTCACGGGCTACTGCCAAGTCCCTGGGCCTTTCTGTTGTACGCCCTCCGCTCACCTCTGCTTTTCGCCCCTTTCGTGGCCACGGAAGGGGCGCCCAGTCACGTCAGCTGCCCAGCCACCGGCCCGCGCAGCAAGCGTCTTCGCGTGGCCGAGGACGTGGATACCGCCGTGGCGGTTCGGGCAACCAGCGTGCAGGTCAGGCCACCACCTCCAACCCGTCCGCGGCCTCCAAGCCCTCCTAGTCCCTCCTTTCCGGTGCACAGCACGCCAGTAGGGGGCAGGGTCCGCCATCACCTTCACCACTGGCGTCCCATCACCTCGGACAGGTGGGTCTTGGACATTGTCCGAAGGGGCTACTCCCTCCCCTTCGAGACCACCCCCCCCAGCCATGCCACCTCAATTCCACCGCATGTCAGGGGATCACTTGGTGCTTCTGCAGAAGGAAGTCACGGCCCTCTTGGCCAAGAGGGCCATCGAGCATGTTCCGACCCCAGAAGTAGGACGTGGTTGCTACTCCCACTACTTTCTGGTGCCCAAAAAGGACAAGGAGGACATGCGTCCTATCTTGGACCTCCGGAACGTCAATCGCTTCCTCCGGAAGGAGAAGTTCAAGATGCTCACCCTAGCTCAGGTCTTGACTGCCCTCGACCCTGGAGACTTGTTGGTAGCGTTGGACTTGCAGGACGCTTATTTTCACATCCCCGTCCTGCCGGCCCACCGGCGTTACCTTCGGTTCACGGTAGGCCTCGAGCATTTTCAGTTCACCGTGCTCCCCTTTGGCCTTACAAGTGCCCCTCGGGTGTTCACGAAAGTGATGGCGGTGGTCGCAGCTCATCTGCGCCGGGCAGGGGTTCCAGTCTTCCCCTACCTCGACGACTGGCTGCTGAAGGCGGGCTCGTCCCAGGCAGTCGTCTCCCACCTCCAGACTACGGCCGAACTCCTGCACTCGCTGGGGTTCTCCATCAATGTGCCGAAATCGCATCTGATTCCTTCTCCACAGCTCCTTTTCATCGGAGCAGTTCTGGACACGACGCAGTTTCGGGCCTATCCTCCCGAACGGCGAGTCCGGGATATTCAGGCTATGATTCCGATCTTTCAGCCTTTATCCTGGGTTTCGGTACGGATGACCCTGAGGCTGCTGGGCCTCATGGCCTCCTGCATCCTGCAGGTCACTCATGCCAGATGGCATATGCGGGCTCTGCAGTGGGACCTGAAGTTCCAGTGGGCGCAGCACCAGGGCAACCTGTCCGATCATGTCCAGATCTCGGAGGGGACTGCAAAACAGTTGCAGTGGTGGCTCTCGAACCGGCAATGGGTCATGGGCAGATCACTCTCCCTTCCCCAGCCAGAGCACACAGTTGTGACGGACGCGTCCCTTCTGGGATGGGGCGGTCACATGGGAGAGGCGGATATCAGAGGCCTCTGGTCTCCGGCGGAGTCCCGGCTCCATATCAACCTTCTGGAGCTCCGGGCGATCCGACTTGCACTCAAGGCATTCCTTCCCTCTGTCAAAGGGAAGGTAGTGCAGGTGTTCACAGACAACACCACCGCCATGTGGTATTGCAACAAACAAGGCGGGGTGGGGTCGTGGACCCTTTGTCAGGAGGCTCTGCGCCTCTGGACATGGCTGGAACATCAGGGCATGTTCCTGATGGTTCAACACCTGGCAGGTTCCCTTAACGCCAGGGCGGACGAACTCAGCCGCAGGTGCATGATGGATCACGAATGGCGTCTTCACTCGGAAGTGGCGCAAGGACTCTTTCTACAGTGGGGAGAGCCTTGGTTAGATCTATTCGCCACCGAAGAGAACGCGCAATGTCATCAGTTCTGCACGTTGGAATTTCCAAGGCGGCACTCGCTCGGCGACGCTTTTCGTCGCGAGTGGAGTTGCGGTCTGTTGTACGCCTTTCCGCCTATACCACTTCTACCCAGAGTGTTGAAGAAGATTCGGCACGACCGGGCCCAAGTCATTCTTGTGGCTCCGGACTGGGCTCGAAGAGTTTGGTATCCCGAGCTACTCAGTATGAGCGTAGATCCCCCGATCCGTCTGCCTCTTCGGGAGGATCTTCTGTCGCAGCAGCAGGGGACGGTCCTCCACCCGAACCTGTCCAGCCTCCACCTGCTTGCGTGGAGATTGAGCGGCGGCAGTTGATTCCTTTCGACTTGCCTCCCGAAGTTTGTGATGTAATTCTGGCAGCCAGGCGTCCCTCCACTAAGGTGGTATACGCCTGCAGGTGGAACAAGTTTGTGGCATGGTGCAAAGCAAAGGCTGTGAATCCCCTTTCTGCCCCTCTTTCTGAGGTTCTTCTGTTCCTTCTTTCCCTGGCCCAACAGGGTTCTGCCCTGGGTACCATCAAGGGCTATCTTTGTGCTATCTCGGCCTTCCTCAGGC
This sequence comes from Calotriton arnoldi, assembly GCA_963921515.1. Lineage (NCBI taxonomy): Eukaryota > Metazoa > Chordata > Amphibia > Caudata > Salamandridae > Calotriton > Calotriton arnoldi. The sequence continues at coordinate 495,160 of CAWUFW010009065.1, read as the reverse complement.
TTCCTGATCAGCTCTCCCTTTTCAAGTCCCCTGTTGTTAACCGGTTTCTAAAAAGCATTGCACACCTCTTCCCTCCTGTTCCGTTTGTGATGCCTCAGTGGGACTTGAACTTGGTTCTTACCTTTCTTATGTGCGCTCCCTTTGAGCCTCTACATAACTGTCCTCTTCGTCTTCTCACTCTGAAGACAGCCTTTCTGGTGGCCATCACATCCGCTCGGCGGGTGAGTGAGCTCCAGGCTCTTTCATGCAAACCTCCCTTTCTGTCTGTCCATCCAGACAAGGTTGTTCTTAGGACGCGTCCGTCCTTCTTGCCAAAGGTGGTTACTGCCTTCCACGTTGGGCAGACCATCACTTTGCCCACCTTCTTTCCGCCTCCGCATCCTTCCAGAGAGGAAGAGAGGCTCCACCGTCTGGACCCAAAACGTGCGCTTTCTTTTTATATCAACCGCACACAACACTTCCGGGTGGATGACCAGCTCTTTGTTGGCTACGTGGGCGCCAAAAAAGGTCGGGCGGTGCACAAGAGAACCATTTCCCGCTGGGTAACCTTGTGTATCAAAGCCTGCTATTCTTTGGCTAAGAAGGAGCCTCCTGTTGGCCTGCGTGCCCATTCCACCAGGGCAACGGCTGCTACCACGGCTTTAGGCCTCGGTGTTCCGCTGCAGGATATCTGTCAGGCAGCTACGTGGGCCTCGCTGCACACGTTTACAAAGCATTACTGCCTTGACAGTCCGGTCCGGAGGGACGGCTTCTTTGGCCGTTCTGTCCTCCGGGACTTCCTTGTCTGATCTTTGTTCGCAGACCCACCACCGGGGTTGGTATTGCTGGGGTATCTATTCTAAGGTAAGGAATCTGTCACTAACGTGTCTCTTTCAGATGCACAAGTTACTAACTTGTGTAACGATATATCTGTAAGAGACAGTAGTTAGTGACAGATTCCTTACCGCCCACCCATCCTCCCCGTTCTGCGAACTGATTTCTAGGGTTAAGGACATCCCTTTCAGGGCCCTAGTATTTTTCAGACACCTATGTCAGCTTCTTGCATGGCTCTGCGTTCCTGGCGCGGAAAGTCGTGTACAGAACTGACGTCAGCGCGCAGGGGCGGCGTCTAAGTACTGCCCGCGACGTCATCCCGGCGATCACGACGCCGACGACGGACGCGGAGCCGCACGACGCCGCCTACCGACGCGCAAGGGTACTGCTACGCAAAAACTTTCCGGATCCAGCCTGACGCCTGGGGATATTCTAAGGTAAGGAATCTGTCACTAACTACTCTCTTACAGATATATCGTTACACAAGTTAGTAACTTGTGCATTCGGCGGTCAAGTGTGTTGCCGCACAGTCCGCCACACATTGGTGGATCGCCAATTCAGTGGGCCTACTGTCTCGGTACGACCGTGCCCACTGGGATGAGATGGAAGATCTCATTCAGCACCTCACGGACCAATATTCAATACCAGGGGCAGAAGTTGGTGGTAGAAGGGAAAATTATATCTCAATGCCAACATCAGATGTGCTTTGGATGCAGCAGCCATCGCTGCTCGAAGCGTTAACACCAGTGTCCTTCGCAGGCACGCCTGGCTAAGCGTGTCTGGTTTCACACCAGAGGTGCAACAACATCTCAATTTGCCTTTCAATGGTGAGCACGTCTTCGGAACGCAAGTTGATGAGGTGTTGGAGAAAATTAAGAAGTACACAGACAGCCAAGGCCATGGGTGCCATACATACTCCATCTGCCTGCATTGCCTTTTGCCGCATGCAATACCGTGAGGGGGCCAAAACCACCACCCCTGAAACATCCACATCCTTCCCCAGACAGCAGCAGTAACTAACACGCTCTTGGGGTTACTACAGGGGAGGATATAAGAGCAACAACGGCCAGGGTAAGGGAAAAGGCACAGCCCCGAAAGGGGCCGCACCTGCCAAGCAGTGACTCCTTTACCCTTTCCCCCGACCATTGAACATCTTTCAAGGGAAGATTGCAGGAGATTCTGCCCCACTTGGCAGTGATTACCTTTGACCAGTATGTTCTAGATATTCTAGCCGAGGGGTACTGCCTAGAACTCACAATAGCCCCATCAAATATCTCCCCCTTGCAGACACAGACTGTCCTCTGAACATCAACATTTCCTCCTAGAGGATATGCTTGCACTACTCAGCACAGGGCTATACTTCCTTATCCCCTAAACCAAAAAGGACAGGTCCCGAGGCCCATCCTCGGGCCCCTCAACAAGTAAATTCTGTCGGAGCACTTCCACATGGTGACACTCCAGTATGTCATTCATCTACTACAGCAAGGCGACTTTATGACATCCCTTGACCTGAAAGATACCTACTTTTAAATACCAATCCACCTTGTGCATCAAAGGTTCATTTGGTTTGTAGTAAGTGGTCCGCATTATCAGTTCAACGTGCTGCCCTTTGGAGAACCACAGCTTTTGGGGTGTTTACAAAGTGTCTTGCAGTGGAAGCCACTCAGCTCAGAAGGAGCGATGTCCACGTCTTTCCTTACCTGGGCGATTGGCTGATCAAGAGCGCCACGCAGCAGCAATGCTTAGCGCACACCCAAGCCACCATACATATCTGAAAGAGACACGTTAGTGACAGATTCCTTACCTTAGAATATCCCCAGGCGTCAGGCTGGATCCGGAAAGTTTTTGCGTAGCAGTACCCTTGCGCGTCGGTAGGCGGCGTCGTGCGGCTCCGCGTCCGTCGTCGGCGTCGTGATCGCCGGGATGACGTCGCGGGCAGTACTTAGGCGGCGCCCCTGCGCGCTGACGTCAGTTCTTCTTTTCCGCGCCAGCAAGCGCAGATCCGGGAAGAGCAGTGCCCTAGTCATTTTTTGACTAACTTTTTGGGTGAATTTTTCACTGTTTTCTTCGAATCGACTTCAAGGTGTCGTAGGGATGCCCGGTTTTAAACGTTGCGGCGCCTGTGCTCGGATGATGTCCATCACAGACCCGCATCGGGAGTGTCTCTTCTGCCTCGGCCGAGGCCACGACACGGAGTCGTGTTCCGACTGCCGGGCCCTCAACCCGAAAGCTTTGCGAGAGCGGTCTCGAAAGCTCCTCGAGGCCCGGCATTCGGCTCCGCGCCACGCCAAGCCCCGGTCGCGTGAGAGGTCAAGGGGTCGGTCGCGGAGTCCTCACCGGTCGTCGGCATCAAAGTCTTCGTCGTCCGGTAAGTCCAAGCACAAAAAGTCCAAAAAGCATCGTCGCTCTAGGACTTCGCCTCGCCGGTCTCGCGACTCGGCTGAGGCCCCTCCCGGCACCGTCCCCGCCGCCCCGGACATGCCTGTGGAGTCGCCCCCGCAATACCCGTCCTTCCCGGGTTCGGGGGCGGATCCGGCCCAAATACAGGAATTCCTGTTGGCCATGGCCCGCCTCTTCGGGCCTCAAGGTCCCTCCGGTGCGCCTTCGGGCCCCGCGGGCCCTGATGGGGTTGCTCCGGCATCGCCGACGGCTCCGGCCCCGGCGTCGCCCGTGCCTCCAGCCTCGATCCCGGCTCCGGCCCCGGCCTCGATCCCGGCTCCGCAACCCCCATCGACGCCGGTCGACCTAACCACGCAGACGCCGATGTCTCCGGTGCCGTTCTCGACGCCGCCTGGGGCTCCGGGTGGCGTCGTCCCCCAGTTCCTTCCGGCTCCGGACATGGATCCGGACCGACGTCGCTCGACGCCGGTTCCGGCGCCGATGAGACCTTGGGTCCCAAATGTCCCTCCTCCTCCTTATTTTGAACCAGAGGAGGACCAGGAGGACTGGGAGTGGTCTGATGACCCTCCGGCACAACAGTGTCAGTACGATGAGGACTGGACAGAGGGTCTAGGGGATGCCAGTGGTCTAGATACTTCCCCTGACACTGGCATGCTGTCTCCTCCCGTGGCTACGGGGGAGGGAGCCAATTTTGCTACGGTGTTGCGTAGGGCGGCTGGAGCCTTACATCTCCAACTCCCTACTGTGGCGGTCAAGACTAATCTCTTGACAGAGGTGCTTCAGCCGGCAGCCTCCTCTACGGAGACTGTGCTGCCGTTTAACGATGCCCTCACTGACGTTCTTTTTGGCGCCTGGTCCAAGCCCAACACAGGGGCTCCTGTGGATAGGAACGTGTCCCGACGCCATCGCCCAGCTCCGGGCGACCCCCTGTTTCTCTCTGTCCACCCCACTCCTGAGAGCTTGGTTGTCCAAGCCTCCGCTTCCCAAACCGCCTTCCCTACCGCCCCTCCGGATAGGGAATCCAAACGCCTGGATCAATTTGGGAAGAAGGGTTTTTCTTCCTCCAGTGCTGGCTTGCGGTCCATCAACACCGCTTGTCTTTTGGGCCGATATACCCACTCCTTGTGGGATTCGGTGGCGACTGTTTTGCCCCAGTGTTCTGAGGAGGTCCAGACACTGCTTTCCCGCGCCATTGCGGAAGGAAGGGATGCGGCCAAATACACAATACGATGTGGCCTTGATACCGCTGACTCGCTGGGCAGGTCTATTGCAACGACGGTGGCGCTGCGACGCCACGCCTGGCTGAGAACCACTGGTTTTTCAGGGGATGTCCAGAATACTCTCTTGGACATGCCCTTTGATGGAGTCGGTCTTTTTGGGTCCAAAGCAGACCATGCGTTGGAGCGCTTTAAGGACTCACGGGCTACTGCCAAGTCCCTGGGCCTTTCTGCTACACGCCCTCCGCTGACTTCTGCTTTTCGCCCCTATCGTGGCCACGGAAGGGGCGCCCCGTCACGTCAGCAGCCCAGCCACCGGCCCGCGCAGCAGGCGTCTTCGCGTGGCCGAGGACGTGGATACCGCTGTGGCGGTTCGGGCAACCAGCGTGCGGGTCAGGCCACCACCTCCAACCCGTCCGCGGCCTCCAAGCCCTCCTAGTCCCTCCTTTCAGGTGCACAGCACGCCAGTAGGGGGCAGGGTCCGCCATCACCTTCACCACTGGCGTCCCATCACCTCGGACAGGTGGGTCTTGGACATTGTCCGAAGGGGCTACTCCCTCCCCTTCGAGACCACCCCCCCAGCCATGCCACCTCAATTCCACCGCATGTCAGGGGATCACTTGGTACTTCTGCAGAAGGAAGTCACGGCCCTCTTGGCCAAGAGGGCCATCGAGCGTGTTCCGACCCCAGAAGTAGGGCGTGGTTGCTACTCCCACTACTTTCTGGTGCCCAAATGGACAAGGAGGACATGCGTCCTATCTTGGACCTCCGGAACGTCAATCGCTTCCTCCGGAAGGAGAAGTTCAAGATGCTCACCCTAGCTCAGGTCTTGACTGCCCTCGACCCTGGAGACTGGTTGGTAGCGTTGGACTTGCAGGACGCCTATTTCCACATCCCCGTCCTGCCGGCCCACCGGCGTTACCTTCGGTTCACGGTAGGCCTCGAGCATTTTCAGTTCACCGTGCTCCCTTTGGCCTTACCAGTGCCCCTCGGGTGTTCACGAAAGTGATGGCGGTGGTCGCAGCTCATCTGCGCCGGGCAGGGGTTTCAGTCTTCCCCTACCTCGACGACTGGCTGCTGAAGGCGGGCTCGTCCCAGGCAGTCGTCTCCCACCTCCAGACTACGGCCGAACTCCTGCACTCGCTGGGGTTCTCCATCAATGTGCCGAAGTCGCATCTGATTCCTTCTCCACAGCTCCTTTTCATCGGAGCAGTTCTGGACACGACGCAGTTTCGGGCCTATCCTCCCGAACGGCGAGTCCGGGATATTCAGGCTATGATTCCGATCTTTCAGCCTTTATCCTGGGTTTCGGTACGGATGACCCTGAGGCTGCTGGGCCTCATGGCCTCCTGCATCCTGCTGGTCAATCATGCCAGATGGCATATGCGGGCTCTGCAGTGGGACCTGAAGTTCCAGTGGGCGCAGCACCAGGGCAACCTGTCCGATCACGTCCAGATCTCGGAGGGGACTGCAAAACAGTTGCAGTGGTGGCTCTCGAACCGGCAATGGGTCATGGGCAGATCCCTCTCCCTTCCCCAGCCAGAGCACACAGTTGTGACGGACGCGTCCCTTCTGGGATGGGGCGGTCACATGGGAGAGGCGGAGATCAGAGGCCTCTGGTCTCCGGCGGAGTCCCGGCTCCATATCAACCTTCTGGAGCTCCGGGCGATCCGACTTGCACTCAAGGCATTCCTTCCCTCTGTCAAAGGGAAGGTAGTGCAGGTGTTCACAGACAACACCACCGCCATGTGGTACTACAACAAACGGGGCGGGGTGGGGTCGTGGACCCTTTGTCAGGAGGCTCTGGGCCTCTGGACATGGCTGGAACATCAGGGCATGTTCCTGATGGTTCAACACCTGGCAGGTTCCCTGAACGCCAGGGCGGACGAACTCAGCCGCAGGTGCATGATGGATCACGAATGGCGTCTTCACTCGGAAGTGGCGCAAGGACTCTTTCTACAGTGGGGAGAGCCTTGGTTAGATCTATTCGCCACCGAAGAGAACGCGCAATGTCATCAGTTCTGCGCGTTGGAATTTCCAAGGCGGCACTCGCTCGGCGACGCTTTTCGTCACGAGTGGAGTTGCGGTCTATTGTACGCCTTTCCGCCTATACCACTTCTACCCAGAGTGTTGAAGAAGATTCGGCACGACCGGGCCCAAGTCATTCTTGTGGCTCCGGACTGGGCTCGAAGAGTTTGGTATCCCGAGCTACTCAATATGAGCGTGGATCCCCCGATCCGTCTGCCTCTTCGGGAGGATCTTCTGTCGCAGCAGCGGGGACGGTCCTCCACCCGAACCTGTCCAGTCTACACCTGCTTGCGTGGAGATTGAGCGGCGGCAGTTGATTCCTTTCGACTTGCCTCCCGAAGTTTGTGATGTGATTCTGGCAGCCAGGCGTCCCTCCACTAAGGTGGTATACGCCTGCAGGTGGAACAAATTTGTGGCATGGTGCACAGCAAAGGCTGTGAATCCCTTTCTGCCCCTCTTTCTGAGGTCCTTCTGTTCCTTCTTTCTCTGGCCCAACAGGGTTCTGCCCTGAGTACCATCAAGGTTTATCTTTGTGCTATCTCGGCCTTCCTCAGGCTCCCTGATCAGCCCTCCCTTTTCAAGTTCCCTGTTGTTAACAGGTTCTTAAAAGGCATTACTCACCTCTTCCCTCCTGTTCCGTTTGTGATGCCTCAGTGGGACTTGAACTTGGTTCTTACCTTTTTAATGTGCGCTCCCTTTGAGCCTCTACATAACTGTCCTCTTCGTCTTCTGACTCTGAAGACAGCCTTTCTGGTGGCCATCACCTCCGCTCGGCGGGTGAGTGAGCTCCAGGCTCTATCTTGCAAACCTCCCTTTCTGTCTGTTCATCCAGACAAGGTTGTTCTTCGGACGCGTCCGTCCTTCTTGCCAAAGGTGGTTACTGCTTTCCACATTGGGCAGACCATCACTTTGCCCACCTTCTTTCCGCCTCCGCATCCTTCCAGAGAGGAAGAGAGGCTCCACCGTCTGGACCCCAAACGTGCGCTCTCCTTCTATATCGACCGCACAAAACACTTCCGGGTGGATGACCAGCTCTTTGTTGGCTACGTGGGCGCCAAAAAGGTCGGGCGGTGCACAAGAGGACCATCTCCCGCTGGGTTACCTTGTGCATCAAGACCTGCTATTCTTTGGCTAAGAAGGAGCCTCCTGTTGGGCTGCGTGCCCATTCCACCAGGGCTACGGCTGCTACCACGGCCTTGGGCCGCGGTGTTCCGCTGCCGGTTATCTGTCAGGCAGCTACGTGGGCCTCGCTGCACACGTTTACAAAGCATTACTGCCTTGACAGTCAGGTCCGGAGGGACGGCTTCTTTGGCCGTTCTGTCCTCCAGGACTTCCTTGTCTGATCTTTGTTCGCAGACCCACCACCGGGGTTGGTATTGCTGGGGTATCTATTCTAAGGTAAGGAATCTGTCACTAACGTGTCTCTTTCAGATGCACAAGTTACTAACTTGTGTAACGATATATCTGTAAGAGACAGTAGTTAGTGACAGATTCCTTACCGCCCCACCCATCCTCCCCGTTCTGCGAACTGATTTCTAGGGTTAAGGACATCCCTTTCAGGGCCCTAGTATTTTTCAGACACCTATGTCAGCTTCTTGCATGGCTCTGCGTTCCTGGCGCGGAAAGTCGTGTACAGAACTGACGTCAGCGCGCAGGGGCGGCGCCTAAGTACTGCCCGCGACGTCATCCCGGCGATCACGACGCCGACGACGGACGCGGAGCCGCACGACGCCGCCTACCGACGCGCAAGGGTACTGCTACGCAAAAACTTTACGGATCCAGCCTGACGCCTGGGGATATTCTAAGGTAAGGAATCTGTCACTAACTACTGTCTCTTACAGATATATCGTTACACAAGTTAGTAACTTGTGCCTCTTGCACAGCCTAGGCTTCACCATCAATACAATGAATTCCTCTAATAGCCCCTACAAGACAGCCCTTTCTCTGGGCTGCACTTGTCTCTTGTTCAGGGAACGCATACCCCAGTCCAGCAAGGATGCCACCAGTCCAAATGCTGCTACTTCTTTTTTAGCCACATCGCCAGGTAACGGTCAGAAAGGTAATGCGCCTACTCTGTATGATGGCCTCTTGTATTGCCATAGTCCCATATGGCAGATTACATATGCATCCGTTGCAGGAGTGCCTGGGAGCACAATGGTCACAGCAAGAGGGTCAATGGCAGAATCTAGTGTTGATCTGGGGAGACACTCCTCACTCTCTGCAGTACTGAAACACCAGCAACCTGTTGTAGAGGCAGCCCTTTCTGGACCTCGTTCTGCAAGTGACTGTCACCACAGATGCCTCACTCATCGATTGAGGCATACACTTGCAGGAACTGACTGTACAGGTGTATGGACACCTGATCAACAGGGTCTCCACATCAATCATCTGGAGCTGTCAGCAATCCAGCTAGCCCTCAAAGTGTTCCTTCCTCTTATGCAGCAAAGGGTAATTCTAGTCAGGGCAGACAACACAACTGCCATATTTTATTCACAGAAGCCTCATACTCTCTTCAGTTGTCTGTGCTAGCTTGGAGAATTTGGCAGTGGGCGATATCAGACTCCATCTTCTCATACAATACATACCCAGGGTGGACAGAGACTTTGAACTCCACCCACAAGTCCTACTCCCATACTTCCACCTTGAGGTTCCCCCACATTGACCTGTTCGCCACTGCCAAAAACACAAATTGCCCAAGCTTCGCCTCCAGGCTACCACACCCACAGTCCATGGGCAATGCACTTTGGATGAATTGGTCAGGGATATTTGCCTACGCTTATCTGCCTCTCCCACTTCTTATATTTGTGGTTCTAAAGCTTCTTCAAACATCTCACTCTCATTTTAGTGGACCCGACCTAGGCCAGACAACCCTGGTTTACCACATATCTGTAAGACTTCTAGCTGCAGATTCCTTACCTTAGAATTATCCCTAGGCGTCACACTGGATCCGGAAATGTTTAGTGAGCAGTACCTCTGCTCACCGGTAGGTAGCATTGCTTGGCTCCGTGTGGCATCGCTGGGTCAACTGTTCCGGAATTACATCTGCGGTGCCTATATAGACACCCCCAAGGCATGCTGACGTCCGTTTTTTTTCCCCCACGCCAGCCAGCCCTCATCTGGGAAGAGTTACCCCTTAGTCACTTTTTGACTAGATTTTTTCAACATTTTTTGGAAGTCTATTTTGAGACTTACCTCCTGGTGTGGCAAAGCTGTCTTTGAAGAAGGCTGGCTTCAAGCCCTTCTGCGCCTGTCACCAAGAGATGTCGTTGACGAACCTGAGCGGGACCACAACCCAAAGGCCTGCCGCGCCATATGCCTCAAGCGGGGCCACGACCCGAAGGCCTGCCCCAACTGTCGCGCCATGCACCTAAAGGCCTTGAGGGAGCGATCCCTCAAGCTTAAGATGGCCCAACGTGTGACGCCGGGACGATCGCGGTCTCAGTCGAGAGGAAGGTCCTGGAGCCTGAGGTCGTTGTCTCACTCCAGGTCGTTGAGCCATTCGGGTAAGTCAAAGTCCCACAAGAAGAAAAAGAAGTCAAAGCGTGCTTCGACTTCACCTTGTCCGTCGCCCGACAAGACAAGGGAGCATCACCACTCGAGGCCTGGCTCTGTCGTTGAGCCGGCGCCTGGGTTGGCTCCACGCCACCCCGACTTTCCGGGATCCGGATCAATCCCTGCCCAATTGAAAGAATTTTATGAGGCCATGCACCTCATATTTGGGCGGCCCGTTCACTCCGTAAGGACTTTACTCTCCACGGGTTCGGGAGGGTCCCCTACTGGATCCAGGCCGGCATCTCGGGTTACAGCACCAGTTGACCCCCAGGGATCCACAGATGGTTCCAGATCGGTGCCAATCATGCCACCTCGACCTTCCCTGACGCCAATCCTGAGGCGGCACCATCCTCATCTCCGACACAGAGCTGGAGGGGCGTGGTCCAACACCGGCTCCGGCACTGACTAGAGCCATGCCTTCTAGGCCTGAGCCCTATTCTTATAAGCTAGGGCTCGGGGAGAAATGGGAGGATTCACTGGACCCTGAGAAATTCCAGCCTTATGAAGAACAAATGGACTGGTGTGAGGAACTGGGGTGAAGCCAGTGGATTAGATACTTCTCCAGATGCTGGCATGCTTTCTCCCCCTACCGTGGCTACGAAGGAGGGAGCTTCCTTCGCAATGGTGGTGTGAAGGGCAGCTGAGGTCCTGGACCATAGCTTGCTCTCGTGGCAGTCAAGACTAATGCCTTGACACAAGTGCTTCAGCCGGGAGTGTCCTATTCAGAACCACTTCTCCCTTTAAATGAGGTGCTTACTGACGTCCTGCTTGGGTCTTGGTCCAAGCCCAACACCGGATCCTGTGAACAGGACGATTGCCCGCTGCCACCACCCTGCTCCCAGGGACCCAAATATTCTCACCCAACACCAATCCCGTAGAGCTTGTTGGTCTAAGCCTCAACATCCCATGTAAACCCTGACGCCTTCCCTACCCCAAACCCGGACAGGGAATTCAAGAGGCTGGAAAATCTTGGGAAGACTTAGGTTTTCTTCTGCCAGCCTAGCACTGTGGTCTGTGAACACCGCATGCCTTTTGAGCTGCTATTCCCACACCCTGTGGGATACGGTTGCGCAGGTGCTGCCAGCGGTCCCCAAGGAGGCCTGGGCCGTACTCTCCCAGGCTGTTGCCGGTAGGAGGGATGCCGCTAAGTTCACCATCCGCTGTGGACTAGAGACCATTTACTCACTAGGCGGAGTAGTTTTGTCAACAGTGGCCCTGTGACGCCACGTCTGGATGAGGATGACTGTTTTTTTCTGGGAATGTCCAGTCCTCACTCATGGACATGCTCTTTGATGGCTCCAATCTCTTTGGAGACCAGGCTAATTTGGCGCTGGAGCACTTTAAGGACAGCAGGGCTGTGTCCAGGTCCTTGGGCCTTTCTATGGCCCCTCGTCACCATCAATCCGCTTTTCGCTCCTTTCTTGGCCACGGAAGGGACGCACAACTGCGTCTTTAACGTGTCCAGCCAACGCAGCGCGCAAGCTTTCCAGCCTCTGTGTAGCCGCAGTTCCTACTCACCCTGTGAGTCGTGTGGCCAACGGTCGGGTCAGTCCACCAACCCCTCAGCAGCCACAGCCTCCAAACCCTCCCAGTCTGCCCATTTATCATCATGGGCACCCAGTGGGAGGCAGGATTCGCCATCACCTAGCCCGTTGGCAGACCATAACATTAGACAGGTGGGGTTTGCAGATTGTCCGGAGGGGCTACTCCCTCCTCTTCGAGACTACCCCTTCCTCCATGCCACCTACTTACGACATGCTGATGGAGGATCACCTATTGCTTCTCCACCAGGGAGTGACAGCTCTTTTGGCCAAAGGAGTCATAGAGACAGTGCCGACACCAGAAGTAGGTTGTGGTTTCTATTCCCGCTACTTTCTGATGCCTAAGAAGAACGGAGGCCTCCGTCATATCCTCGACCTGCGCTTTCTCAATTTCTTCCTCAAGAAGAAGAAATTCATTCTTGCTCAGGTCCTGTCTGCCCTGGGGACTGGATGGTGGCGTTGGACTTGCAGGACGCATACTTTCACATTCCCGTCCTGCCTGCCCACAGTCTTTACCTGCGGTTCATGGTGGACCACGAACATTTTCAATTTGCTGTGCTCTCTTTTAGCCTCACCAGCGCCGCTCGGGTGTTCACCAAGGGGATAACGGTGGTTGCAGCTTATCTGTGGAGATCAGGGGTGCCAGTCTTCCCCTATCTCGACTACTGGTTGTTGAAGGCGGGCTCACCCCAGGCTGTCATCTCCCACCTCCAGACTATGGTGGACCTCCTGCTTTCGCTGGGTTTCACTATCAACTTGTCGAAGTCACACCTGACTCCCTCTCAGATGCTCCTTTTCATCGGAGCTGTCCTGGACACAGTGCCGTTTCAGGCCTGTACTCCAGAATAGCAAGTCCAGGCAGTTCAGGCTATGATACCGATGTTTCAGCCTCTATCTTGGATTTCGGTGAGACTGACTCTGAGGCTGCTGGGCCTCATGGCATCCTGCTTGTGACACATGCCGGTTGGCATATGCGGGCTTTGCAGTGGGACCTAAAGTTCCAGTGGGCGCAGCATCAGGGGAATCTCTGAGACATGGTCCAGATATCTGAGGGGACGACAAAAGGACCTGCAGTGGTGGCTTATGAACCACAATTGGGTCAGCGGCAGACCCCTCTCTCTTCCCCAACCAGATCTGACAGTAGTGACAGATGCATCACTCCTGGGATGGGCGGCCAACTGGGAGAGGGCGAGATCAAAAGATTCTGGTCTCTGGCGGAATCCGGACTCCACATCAACCTGTTGGACCTCTGAGTGATAAGATTGGCATTGGAAGCCTTTCTGCCTTCTATCCAGGGAAGGCTGGTGCAAGTGTTCACAGACAAAACCACCGCAAAGTGGTACTGCAACAAGCTGAGCAGAGTGGGGTTGTGGACCCTTTGTCAAGAGGCCCTGCGTCTCTGGACATGGCTGGGCATATCACTCATGGTTCAACATCTGGCGGGTTCTCGGATCGCAGAGCGGATAAACTCAGCCGAAGATGCCTAGCAGATTACGAATGGCATCTCCATCCAGAGGTGGTGCAAGTGGAGAGAGCCTTGTTTAGATGTGTTCGCCACCGATGAGAACGCGCAATGTCAGTAGTTCTACGCGCTGGAGTTTCCAAGGCAGCTCTTGCTCGGCAACTCGGGTCTCCTGTACGCCTTTCCACCCATGCCGCTTCAGCCCAGAGTTCTGAAGATCAAGAATGACTGGGACCAAGTCATCCTGTGGCTCCGGATTGGGCATGGAGAGTCTGGTATCCCAAGCTGTTGAGCAGGGCCATCAGTCCTCTGAACAGGCTGAGCCTTTGGGAGGATCTTCTGTCGCAGCAGCAGGTAGGGTTTCTCCACCCGAACCTGTCAACGCTCCAACTTCTTCTGTGGAGATTGAGCGGCGACAGTTGACAGCTTTCGATCTTCCGCCCGAAGTCTGTAACGTTATGTTGGCAGCCAGGAGTCCCTCTACCAAGACGCTTTACACCTGCCGTTGAACAAAATTTGTAGCATGGTGTACAGAAAGAAACATTGATCCCTTTCTGCGCCTCCTTTCTCAGGTTCCCCTGTTTGTTCTTTCCCTTGCCCAGAAGGGTTTTGCGTTCGGCAATGTGAAGGGATACCTTTCTGCAATCTCTGTTTTTCTTCAGTTGCCTGACCAACCTTCCCTTTTCCAGTCCCCTATTGTACATAGGTTTTTGAAAGGTTTTTAACCTGTTTCCTCCCACTCCTTTTGTTATGCCCCAGTGGGACCTCAATCTCGTCCTCACTTCCCTTATGCGCGCTCTCTTTGAGCCTCTGCACAATTGTCCACTCAGGCTCCTTACCATCAAATCGGCCTTTCTCGTGGCAGTAACATCTGCCTGGAGTGTCGGTGATCTTCAGGCCTTGTCATCCGAGCCTCCTTAGGTGAGCTTCTAACCAGGCAAGCTGGTGCTTCATACGAGAGCTTCCTTTCTCCTGAAATTGGTCACTCCATTTTACGTAGGTCATACCATCACTCTGTCTACTTTTTACGCTCTGCCTCATCCCTCCAAGGAAGAGGAACGTCTTCACCGTGCGGACCCAAAAAAAGCATTGTCCTTCTACATTGATCCCACAAAATAGTTCTGGGTGGACGACCAACTCTTCGTGAGGTATATCGGAGCTGAGAAAGGACAGACCGTGCAGATGAGAACCATCTCACAATGGATCGTACTCTGCATCAAAATCTGCTACGCATTGGCTAAGAAGCAACCCCCTGAGAGATTGCATGCTCATTCCACCTGAGGTAAAGCTGCAACCACTGTGTTAGCTCTTGGAGTTCCAGTCCTGGACATCTGCCAGGCAGCAACGTGGGCTTCCCTATACAGGCTTACCAAGCACTACTATCTGGACAGTCAGGTCCATAGGGATGGTCAGTTTGCCCGTTCGGTCCTGCAGGACTTCCTCGTGTGAAATAGGTCCACAGACCCACCTCCGGGAAGGTAAGGAATCTGCAGCTAGAAGTCTCTATAAGATGAACAAGTTACTTACCTTCGGTATCGCCTCATGTGGGAGAGACTCTGTCTAGCTGCAGATTCTTTACTGACCCACCCATCCTTCCTGCTCTGCGACCGAATTTCTAGGTACAGGGCTTTCCCCTTTCAGGGCCCTAGTTTTCCGCACCAGTGGTTCGTGTACTTCATGGCACCGCATTTCTGGCGTGGAAAGTGACAAAAAGTAACTGATGTCTGCGTGCCTGGATGGTGCCTATAAAGGCAGCGTGAAAGTAGTTTCGGGCACGGATGACGCCAACGACACCACGTGGAGTCGAACGACCCCACCTACCAACGCGGAGGGGTACTGCTCACGATACCTTTCTGGATCCAGTCTAACGCCTGGGGATAATTCTAAGATAAGGAATCTGCGGCTAGATAGTCTTTACCAGATTAGGCGTTACCATAGGTAAGTAACTTGTTCTTCTCGACCTCTCTCTAGGGGCTCATGGTAAGCTGCCCAACCAGGCGGACCATCTCTTGAAAAATCAAGGCACTCTCATACATCCCAACCCCAGACACCTCAGTCTTGCAATTTGGCTCCTGAAGTCTTAGAATTTGGGTACTTAAAACTGCCTGCAGAATGCATGCCCATTCTTAAGAAGGCATGCAGGCCTACAAAGAAAGACTAATATGTGAGTAAGTGGAAACTGTTTATACACTATTGTCTCCCTAAACACTTTGATCCGCTCAAAGCAACAGTCAAAGGCATTGTTTCTTACCTGCTTCATTTGCAGAAGTCCGGCCTCGCTTATATTGCTATCAGGATTCACTTGGCTGCTCTTGCTGCTTATCTCTAAAACAGAGAACACACTTCGCTCTTCAGGGTGCCTGTTATCAAAGCTTTCATGGAAGGGCTCAACAGGATTATTCCACCACAAGTGTCACCTACTCCTGTTTGAAACCTCAGCATTGTTCTCACTAGACTAATGGGCCCTCCTTTTGAATGGCCTCACTTTTGTTCCTTCCAGTTTTATTCCTGGAAGATGGCTTTTCTAGCTGCCATCACTTCTCTCAGGTGTGTTACCCTAGAAGAACCTTTTTCCAAGTACACCACAATAGGGTAGTCTTCAGGACAAACCCTAAATTCCTACCTAAGGTGGTCTCTACCTTTCACCTCAATCATACCATAGAACTCCAGTGTTCTTCCCAAATCCAGAATCGGTAGCAGAACGGTCTCTTCACACATGACATGTCAAAAGAGCGTTTAAGTATTAATTTAACAGGACAAAGCCCATCCGTAAGACACAGCAACTTTTTGTCTTTCTCTAAACCACACAAAGGGCGTCCTCTCTCTAAGGCAGGTATAGCATGATGGCGGGGTCAGATGCATACACACCTGATATGCTAAAGATAAGCGACCTCTGCCGGTCCCTCCCAGACCACATTCTACTTGCAAAAAAGGATCTTCTATGGCATTCTAGAGTGATAGTCCTATACTCGACATCTGCAAGGCAGCTACATGGTCTACCCCCCGCACATTTACCAAACATTACAGTGTGGATGTTTTAGCTCGCCAACCAGCTAATGTTGACCAGGCTCTCCTTTGCACACTGTTCTGAATCTTCTGCAGCATCTTCAGGCTAGCCACTTCTTCTGGGAGGTCTTCTTTACAATCTATGCACAGCATGTGTATCTACAGATACACATGCCGTGAACGGAAAATGTTACTTACCCTGAAAGCATCTGTTTGTGGCATGTAGTGCTGTGGATTTGCATGCACCCACCCTCCTCCCTGGGCGCCTTTAGATGTGGCAGACAGTCTTTCTTTCAAGTTTTATCCTTAATCTTTCTTCCGCATGGTCACCTTTCTGTATCTCTGCTCTATCTACATCCTCACCCCGTGCAGAAAAAGCAATCTAACAATGAAGTTGGTGCCCATGCGCATTACCAGCAATAGGTGGAGTCACTATACCTCGAGATTCAAAAAGACTTCTTCGAAGAAAAGCAACTTGAACTCATCCGAGCCCTACACTAAATGGCAGGAGTATGCACATCATGTGAATCTACAGCACTACATGCCATGAGCAGATGCTTACAGAGTAAATAACATTTTCCTTCTCCCTCCCTGTCCTGATAGTCAGTGATTTGCTACTGTCAGATTTGAGTGCCTAGTTGCAGGGAGTGAATCTGTACTGCCCGTGAGCTTGGATGCTTACAGCGACCACACTATCCTCTGCTTCCGAGATGTGTTGCTGCTTCGAATCAAGTCACTGTAGCCTGGAAGGCCTGTCAGCTGTTGCACTCTAAAATACGCAAAAGAAACAATTGATGGACAGAATTCTGGACAATGCAAACATTCACCCCCAGTCACAAGGATCTGGGTTAAATCCATCATTCTTTTGCTCACCACACCACCCCAGTTTGGACCCAGCCATATGCAAATCAGTCTTGACCCTGTTCTTTGTGGGAACAGTCCAGCCCGAACTGCCAAGCCATCCTGGGACCGGTTTCAGGGCATCACCCTTCATCAGCCAGGCTAGTTTTAATCCAGTGGTGCAGTGAGCACGGGACCCACGTCTGGGCATACCCTTCCCACTTAGGGCGACATATGCAAAAGAAACAATTGATGGATAGAATGCTGGACAATGCAAACATTCACCCCCAGTCACAAGGATCTGGGTTAAATCCATCATTCTTTTGCTCACCTGGCCTGGCAGTTTGGGCTGGACTGTTCCCATTGGGCACAGGGTCAAAACTGATTTGCATATGGCTTGGTTCAAACTGGAATGGCATGGTGAGCAAAAAACGATGGATTTAGGCCCAGATCTCTGTACTGGGGTGAATGTATGACATTGTTCTGCATTTTGTCCATCAATTGTTGTTTTTGCATTTGTCACCCAGAGTGGGACGGGTAGGCCCAGACGTGGGTCCCATGCTCTCCATGCCACTGGAGTCAAGCTATCCTGGCTGATGAGGGGGTGAAACCCGGAAACCGGTCCTAGGATGCTTGTTTCCAGTCCAGGGAGGACCTGGCCTGGCAGTTCGGGCTGGACTGTTCCCATTGGGCACAGGGTCGAGACTGATTTGCATATGGCTGGGTTCAAACTGGAATGGCATGGTGAGCAAAAAAACGATGGATTTAGGCCCAGATCTCTGTACTGGGGTGAATGTATGACATTGTTCTGCATTCTGTCCATCAATTGTTTTTTTTGCACTCTAAAATACAGCTCGTCTTTCCTTCCGAATGTGATGGCACTGAAGAATGTCAATAACTTTTTCCACATCTGTCTGTGGTTCTCTCGATGAGATAAGCTGATGAAAATGCAGTCATGGCAAGTTATGCATGCATTTGCAGAATCTGAGCAAAGATTTGACAAAGCAGCAAATCTGAGCAAGGAAGAGGCCAGGCTAAAATTGCTGGTGACCAGGGACATAACTGATAACAGTTCTAGGATCATGAACACCAGCCTATACATGTGCTGGCAAGTATGTCTGAATTTTTCACTCGTAGACTCCAAAAATGTGATTCCTCAATGGATAAGGAGTCACAGAAGTACAGTAATTACATTATCACTGCCAAACCTTGAATGTATGAAAAGAAAGGGCATCTAAAGATATGTATTTGAGAGAAGAACAATACTTCTCTTCAACAAGTAAATACATAACACAAGGAGCTTGAGAATGTGATTTTAACAGAGACTCTCTTACTCCTATTTAAGGAAAATATTATATCTGAAAGAGACACGTTAGTGACCGATTCCTTACCTTAGAATATCCCCAGGCGTCAGGCTGGATCCGGAAAGTTTTTGCGTAGCAGTACCCTTGCGCGTCCGTCGTCGGCGTCGTGATCGCCGGGATGACGTCGCGGGCAGTACTTAGACGCCGCCCCTGCGCGCTGACGTCAGTTCTTCTTTTTCCGCGCCAGTAAGCGCAGATCCGGAAAGAGCAGTGCCCTAGTCATTTTTTGACTAACTTTTTGGTGATTTTTTCACTGTTTTTCTTCGAGTCATCTAGGCTCCGAGGTGTCGGTAGGGATGCCCGGCTTCAAGCCATGCGACGCCTGTGGTCGAATGATGTCGATCATAGACCCGCACTTAGAGTGTCTCTACTGTCTCGGCCGCGACCACGACACGAAGTCGTGTTCCGACTGCCGGGCCTTACACCGAAGGCTTTGCGAGAGCGGTCTCGAAAGCTACTCGAGGTCCGGCAGTCGGCTCCGCGCCGCACCAAGCCCCGGTCACGGGAGAGGTCGAGGGGCCGGTCGCGGAGTCCTCGCCCGTCATCAGAGTCCAAGTCTTCGCACTCTTCGGGTAAGTCGAAGCACAAAAAGTCTAAGAAGCACCATCGCTCTAAGACTTCGCCTTGCCGGTCTTGCGACTCGGCTGAGGCCCCTGTCGGCACCGTCCCCGCGGCTCCGGAGGTGCCTGTGGAGCCGCCCCCACATTACCCGTCCTTCCCGGGTTCGGGGGCGACTCCGGCCGAGATACAGAAATTCCTGTCGGCCATGGCCCGCCTCTTCGGGCTTCAAGGCCCCTCCGGTGCGCCTTCGGGCCCCGCGGGCCCTAATGGGGTTGCCCTGGCTCCGCCGACGACTCCGGTCCCGGCGCCGCCTGTCTCACCAGCCTCGCTCCCGGCCCCGGCTTTGGCCCCGGCCTCAATCCCGGCTCCGGTGGTACCGCAACCCCCATCGACGCCGGTTGACCTAACTACGCCTCCGCCGATGTTCCCGGTGCCAATCCGGACGCCGCCCGGGGCTCCGGGCGGCGTCGTTCCCCGGTTCTATCCGGATCTGGACGCGGCGACGGACCGGCGTCGCCCGACGCCGGCTCCGGCGCCAATGAGACCTTGGGTCCCTGACGTCCCCCCTCCTCCTTATTTTCTGTCGGAGGAGGACCAGGAGAGCTGGGAGGGGTCGGAAGACCCTCTCACACAGCAGTGTGAGTATGATCAGGACTGGGCAGAGGAACTTGGGGATGCCAGTGGTCTGGACACTTCTCCTGACACTGGCATGCTGTCTCCTCCTTCCGTGGCTACGGAGGAGGGAGCAAATTTCGCAACGGTGTTGCGTGAGAGCAGCTGGAGCCTTACACCTCCAATTGTCTACAGTGGCTGTCAGGACTAACCTCCTGACGGAAGTGCTTCAGCCGGCAGCTACCTCCTCGGAGCCATTGCTGCCGTTTAATGATGCACTGTCTGACGTTCTTTTGGGCACTTGGTCCAAGCCCGACACAGGGGCTCCTGTGGATAGGAACGTGGCCCGACGCCATCGCCCTGCTCCGGGCGACCCCTTGTTTCTCTCTCAACATCCCACCCCCGAGAGCTTGGTTGTCCAAGCCTCTGCCTCCCAAACCGCCTTCCCTACCGCCCCTCCGGATAGGGAATCCAAACGCCTGGACCAATTTGGGAAGAAGGCCTTTTCTTCCTCCAGTGCTGGCTTGCGGTCAGTCAACACCGCTTGCCTTTTGGGCCGATATTCCCACTCTGTGGGATTCGGTGGTGCTCGTTTTTCCCCAGTGTCCTGAGGAGGTCCAGACACTGCTTTCCCGCACCATTGCGAAAGGAAGGGTTGCGGCAAAGTACACCATCCGTTGTGGCCTTGATACCGCCGACTCGCTGGGCAGATCGCTTGCAACGACGGTGGCGCTGCGTCGCCACGCCTGGCTGAGAACAACTGGTTTCTCGGGTGATGTCCAGAATACACTCATGGACATGCCCTTTGATGGAGTCGGTCTTTTTGGTTCAAAAGCAGACCATGCGCTGGAGCGCTTTAAGGACTCACGGGCTACTGCCAAGTCCCTGGGCCTTTCTGCTGTGCGCCCTCCGCTAACCTCTGCTTTTCGCCCCTTTCGTGGCCACGGAAGGGGAGCCCAGTCACGTCCGCTGCCCAGCCACCGGCCCGCGCAGCAAGCGTCTTCGCGTGGCCAAGGACGTGGCTTCCGCTGTGGCGGATTGGGCAACCAGCGTGCGGGTCAGGCCACCAACCCCGCCCCGTCCGCGGCCTCCAAGCCCTCCTAGTCCTTCTTTTCAGGTGCACAGCACGGCAGTAGGGGGCAGGGTCCGCCATCACCTTCACCACTGGCGTGCCATCACCTCGGACAGGTGGGTCTTGGACATTGTCCGAAGGGGCTACTCCCTCCCCTTCGAGACCACCCCCCCAGCCATGCCACCTCAACTCCACCGCATGTCAGGGGATCACTTGGTGCTTCTGCAGAAGGAAGTCACGGCCCTCTTGGCCAAGAGGGCCATCGAGCATGTTCCGACCCCAGAAGTAGGACGTGGTTGCTACTCCCACTACTTTCTGGTGCCCAAAAAGGACAAGGAGGACATGCGTCCTATCTTGGACCTCCGGAACGTCAATCGCTTCCTCCGGAAGAAGAAGTTCAAGATGCTCACCTTAGCTCAGGTCTTGACTGCCCTCGACCCTGGAGACTGGATGGTAGCGTTGGACTTGCAGGACGCTTATTTCCACATCCCCGTCCTGCCGGGCCACCGGTGTTACCTGCGGTTCATGTTGGGCCTCGAGCATTTTCAATTCACCGTGCTCCCCTTTGGCCTCACAAGTGCCCCTCGGGTGTTCACGAAAGTGTTGGCGGTGGTCGCAGCTCATCTGCGCCGGGCAGGGGTTCCAGTCTTCCCCTACCTCGACGACTGGCTGCTGAAGGCAGGCTCGTCCCAGGCAGTCGTCTCCCACCTCCAGACTACGGCCGAACTCCTGCACTCGCTGGGGTTCTCCATCAATGTGCCGAAGTCGCACCTGATTCCTTCTCCACAGCTCCTTTTCATCGGAGCAGTTCTGGACACGACGCAGTTTCGGGCCTATCCTCCCGAACGGCGAGTCTGGGATATTCAGGCTATGATTCCGATCTTTCGGCCTCTATCCTGGGTTTCGGTACGGATGACCCTGAGGCTGCTGGGCCTCATGGCCTCCTGCATCCTGCTGGTCGATCATGCCAGATGGCATATGCGGGCTCTGCAGTGGGACCTGAAGTTCCAGTGGGCGCAGCATCAGGGGAACCTGTCCGATCACGTCCAGATTTCGGAGGGGACTGCAAAACAGTTGCAGTGGTGGCTCTCGAACCGGCAATGGGTCATGGGCCTCTCCCTTCCCCAGCCAGAGCACACAGTCGTGACGGACGCGTCCCTTCTGGGATGGGGCGGTCACATGGGAGAGGCGGAGATCAGAGGCCTCTGGTCTCCGGCGGAGTCCCGGCTCCATATCAACCTTCTGGAGCTCCGGGCGATCCGACTTGCACTCAAGGCATTCCTCCCCTCTGTCAAAGGGAAGGTAGTGCAGGTGTTCACCGACAACACCACCGCCATGTGGTACTGCAACAAACAGGGCGGGGTGGGGTCGTGGACCCTATGTCAGGAGGCTCTGCGCCTCTGGACATGGCTGGAACATCAAGGCATATTCTTGATGGTTCAACACCTGGCAGGTTCCCTAAACGCCAGGGCGGACGAACTCAGCCGCAGGTGCATGATGGATCACGAATGGCGTCTTCACTCGGAAGTGGCGCAAGGACTCTTTCTACAGTGGGGAGAGCCTTGGTTAAATCTATTCGCCACCGAAGAAAACGCGCAATGTCATCAGTTCTGCGCGTTGGAATTTCCAAGGCGGCACTCGCTCGGCGACGCTTTTGGTCGCGAGTGGAGTTGCGGTCTGTTGTACGCCTTTCCGCCTATACCACTTCTACCCAGAGTGTTGAAGAAGATTCGGCGCGACCGGGCCCAAGTCATCCTTGTGGCTCCGGACTGGGCTCGAAGAGTTTGGTATCCCGAGCTACTCAGTATGAGCGTCGATCCCCCGATCCGTCTGCCTCTTCGGGAGGATCTTCTGTCGCAGCAGCAGGGGACGGTCCTCCACCCGAACCTGTCCAGTCTCCACCTGCTTGCGTGGAGATTGAGCAGCGGCAGTTGATTCCTTTTGACTTGCCTCCCGGAGTTTCTGATGTGATTCTGGCAGCCAGGCGTCCCTCCACTAAGGTGGTATACGCCTGCAGGTGGAACAAGTTTGTGGCATGGTGCACAGCAAAGGCTGTGAATCCCCTCTCTGCCCCTCTTTCTGAGGTTCTTCTGGTCCTTCTTTCTCTGGCCCAACAGGGTTCTGCCCTGGGTACCATCAAGGGCTATCTTTGTGCGATCTCGGCCTTCCTCAGGCTCCCTGATCAGCCCTCTCTTTTTAAGTCCCCTGTTGTTAACAGGTTTCTAAAAGGCATTACACACCTCTTCCCTCCTGTTCCGTTTGTGATGCCTCAGTGGGACTTGAACTTGGTTCTTACCTTTCTTATGTGCGCTCCCTTTGAGCATCTACATAACTGTCCTCTTCGTCTTCTTACTTTGAAGACAGCCTTTCTGGTGGCCATCACCTCCGCTCGGCGGGTGAGTGAGCTCCAGGCTCTTTCATGCAAACCTCCCTTTGTCTGTCCATCCAGACAAGGTTGTTCTTAGGACGCATCCGTCCTTCTTGCCAAAGGTGGTTACTGCCTTCCACATTGGACAGGCCATCACTTTGCCCACCTTCTTTCCGCCTCCGCATCCTTCCAGAGAGGAAGAGAGGCTCCACCGTCTGGACCCAAAACATGCGATTTCCTTCTATGTGAACCGCACACAACACTTCCGGGTGGATGACCAGCTCTTTGTTGGCTACGTGGGCGCCAAAAAGGTCGGGCGGTGCACAAGAGAACCATCTCCCGCTGGGTCACCTTGTGTATCAAAGCCTGCTATTCTTTGGCTAAGAAGGAGCCTCCTGTTGGGCTGCGTGCCCATTCCACCAGGGCAACGGCTGCTACCACGGCTTTAGGCCGCGGTGTTCCGCTGCAGGATATCTGTCAGGCAGCTACGTGGGCCTCGCTGCACACGTTTACCAAGCATTACTGCCTTGACAGTCAGGTCCGGAGGGACGGCTTCTTTGGCCGTTCTGTCCTCCGGGACTTCCTTGTCTGATCTTTGTTCGCAGACCCACCACCGGGGTTGGTATTGCTGGGGTATCTATTCTAAAGTAAGGAATCTGTCACTAACGTGTCTCTTTCAGATGCACAAGTTACTAACTTGTGTAACGATATATCTGTAAGAGACAGTATTTAGTGACAGATTCCTTACCGCCCCACCCATCCTCCCCGTTCTGCGAACTGATTTCTAGGGTTAAGGACATCCCTTTCAGGGCCCTAGTATTTTTCAGACACCTATGTCAGCTTCTTGCATGGCTCTGCGTTCCTGGCGCGGAAAGTCGTGTACAGAACTGACGTCAGCGCGCAGGGGCGGCGCCTAAGTACTGCCCGCGACGTCATCCCGGCGATCACGACGCCGACAACGGACGCGGAACCGCACGACGCCGCCTACCGACTCGCAAGGGTACTGCTACGCAAAAACTTTCCGGATCCAGCCTGACGCCTGGGGATATTCTAAGGTAAGGAATCTGTCACTAACTACTGCCTCTTACAGATATATCGTTACACAAGTTAGTAACTTGTGCTACACTGTCAAACAGTGCATTCGTTTAATTGAATTTGCACATACTTTCATATCCCAATCTATAATACGCTCAGGTGGTATATCAGCTCCACTGTCGGAAACCTGCTCTGACACTAAAGAACACTGTCCTTAGGGCTGAATGAAAATTGCTTCTACCCTTACCTGGATATTTGCTTAGTATTGGTGTCCTCCAGAATCTTGGCTGCAAACAACTTAGCCCTACCCCTCGGACCTTTTGTAATTTTGGGTCCTCAGTGAATTGCTCCGAATTCTCTAGCACCATCCACAAGGGCATTTCCTAGCTGATGGTCCCAGAATATTTTCCTCTAGCAAGGAGACAGTATATCTATTTTTGTATGGAGTGCAGCGCCATAACAGCCTTGTGGGTCCAGAGGTTTCACACTGCGGCTGTCCTGCATAGTGGTTGTTCTTTCATGCTAGACTGAGGTGAGGACGGTACTGAGACGTGTTCTGTAATGCCCTGTGGGACAAATCTGATTCACCTGAATGCACTCTAATTAAAGGCAGTTATGAACAGAGCCAAGTGGGGGTGAGGGCAGAGAACAGTGACTATCATATAGCCCTTACCTTCATCAGAACAAAAGGAGAAGCCAATTTTTCACAATTCTGCCTGCTAGCAGTGAACCTTAGACATGGTTCATCTCTTAGGTTTCCATGTTGCAAAGGTTCTTACTATGTGAGTGGACAGCTTATAAAGGTGTCTCCATGCATCCCACAAATGTGAGTCGAAACAGACAATCCATGGCACACTTTTTGAGGCATCAGGACACCCCAATGTAGATTTTTTTCATAGTGTATCTAGACAAGAGTTGCAACAGTTTTTCTTCTTGGATGGGGACTAGTTGAAGATCCCTAAGAGACTACTAACCATCAAGGACACCTATGGCTGCACAGTGATTTTGTTGGCCAAACAGGCCTGATTTTCTGTTGTCCTGCATGTCCTTTACCATTGGTCCGTTTGACTTTCACTGAGGCAAGACTTTCTGTTTATGAACAGCAGTGGGCGCCCCCCTAAACTTGTTCGGCTTGAGCATCTGGTTCCTGAGGATTGCTCATCAAGGCTTTATTTCTGACAATTTAGAAGTTCTGTCAGCTGGCAGGAAATCCACCATCTTGGCCCAATACAAGATCAGTGGTTTCAACTTAACAATTGGAACTTTTTCAAGAGTATCTACCTCGCATTTCGTAAACAATGACCTGTTTTGTGCCATCTTAGTAATCAGGCTTGATCTGAATAGCTGGGGACATATTTTATACCAAGTCAGGTGGCATACCCCGTGATGGCAACTCATCATAGTCGTATCTGCTCTCATGCACAAGCCTTGTGAGCCAAGGGCTGCTTTTATGGGAAATATTTCCCTATTACCATAACATCCGCGAGATGCATTGATCAAATGCATGTCATTTGTGCTTCTTAGCCGTACAACATTTTTCACCAGGTATAGTAGTGCAAAGGATGCACCAGTCCTTCATCATTGATTTATTTTCATCTAAATGAGGAGAATTTTCCTCCCAGTTTGGGGATAGGAGGGACCCCGGATATAAAAGTGGGATAAAATTGACGTGTATTTTGTGATGCATGCACCGTACCAGTATGCAAAGCTCTAAACTGAAGCTTTGAAAAGTTATTTCTGGTCTTGCTGTTAGGTGTCAGGCAAGTAACTAGCTAGAAATTGGAGAATTTGAATGTTCTAGGAGTGAAAGACATCATAAAATTAACTTTACCCTATAAACCTATGTTTGCAATCGAGTGAGACCTACTTGGAGAAGTCGGTTGTAAGAAAAACAGGGTGTTCCTTCTTTTTTGCCAAGCTTTATTTGTTATGGAGAGATTAAGGGGGGAAAGGGGGGGCTTACTAATAAAGACAATGACAGCCTACAACACAAACATTTCTATGCCTTCCATTTCTGTGTTTCAAGCTTATCAGATGAGTCTGAACTTCATCTCTGCCCTTAATGTTGTTTTCTGAAATGCCATGAGGGAAATATTAATCTTCAGCTATTGGCAGCTTTAAATGTCAGTCTCGACAAAGTTCTAAAGGTGTGTCAACATGTTTAGCTCAAAGCCCATTAGAGATGTTCATACACAACCTGTGCCAATAAGGCTTCAATCCATGTATTCAGTAAAAGTGAAGTTTATTTGGGGCATACAGTGTTGTAAAATGCATGTTTATTCTAGTTCTTGATAAAGCTAAACCCTGTTGATAATAGCTTATTAAATGAATTAATGCTTTTAAAAAGAAATGTGATTTGAAAGGATCAAATCTTCTTATTTTATTGAAATTTACTTGATTCCTACATACTGGCACAAAAAGGATCTTATAAGCATGACTTGTGCTGCCTAACGACACGAAAATGTAAGTCACAAATTCCACCTGTATTGTTTTTTTCTCAAATCGATCTTATTGCATCATGACCTACTGTTGCCATTATATATTGTTGTAATTCTATTTCAACTAAATTGAGACCAGTTTAGAAAGCTGAACTATAGCTGCAGTTGTATGACAGAATGTGCACTCCATGTTTTGGAATTTAATTTAGATTATCAGCCATGTGATTTTTCCTGAAGGAAGCATGACAGTAAAACATCTAAAAAACAGATGAAGGACGGAATGCTGAACAATGCAAACATTCACCCCTAGTCAGAGAGCTGACTTTAATCCATCATTTTTTTGCTCACCACGCCACCCCAGTTTGGACCCAGCTATATGCAAATCAGTCTTGACCCTGCTCTTCATGGGAACAGTCCAGCCCGAACTGCCAGGCCTGGTCCTCCCTGGACCGGAAACTAGCATCCTGGGACCAGTTTCGGGGTCTCACCCCTCATCAGCCTGGCTAGCTTGAATCCAGTGGCACAGTGAGCATGGGACCCGCGCCTAGACATACCCTTCTCAGACAGGGTGAATGTTTGATTTGTTCAGCATTCCGTCCATCATTTGTTCTTTTTGCATTTGTCACCCTAAGTAAAATATCTAGCCAGGAAGCTTGGTGGTGTTCTCAAAATAACATTTGGACGTGGTTCCCAAAGGATTTAGGCTGTGTAGATGTATCTTACTTCTTTCTTAGGTTTTGAATTTCTCCTGGATGTCCAGGCATGATTCACAAAGCCTTTCCTAGACTTGTTGTCTTATTCCAGACTCGGGTTGACTTATTCCTAATGTCCTGCCATAAAGCATGCTGGCTCATGTATGAAAAGCTTTACTAATCCACTCCAAGAGTATCTCTTGTCTTACTCCTGGAAATCATGAGTAAGTTTTGCCTAATTCTGGAATAATATGTAAAAAAAAAGTGGTTCTGTCGGGAAAGAAGCAATTGCTTTGTACTATATGGATACTAACTTAAAAAAAAGTCAACAAATATAGACTGCAGGGAATGATTCACAGCCAAAGACTTTTTCCACTGAACACACCACAAAGAGACAGTAATTTTTTAGTCACACACAATGATCATTGTATTGTATGAGTTTCATGTACAAATATTAATGAATATGGCTGTCAATAAAACAATACAAAATACGACGATAGGGTGAATTAAAGTGCAAGTGAAGTGACTTGTGATGAATAAATGAATAAAGTGCTGTACATATTATACAGATGGATCACACCTGAGACAATAAAACGATTATAGTGTACTGTCCAATCATTAATGCATAGATGCACAGCCCAGATACGACTTTAAATTGGGGTCCGTGAAGTTGCATGAACTAGTATAAATTTAACGCCGACGTTTCGACCCTAGGTGGAAGCGCAACTTGGATATGCATCAGGGGCGGGTCTTCATCAGGACGGGGTGGGAGAAATTAAATGTTGACAGCCGCAAGTATTTTCAGGGATCCTGTTTCATGAATGGATGGGGATCCAATGTGATATCAGTCAAGAAGAAGGGGACCTACACCAGAGGTTGTGGTCTCCAAGAATGAATTCCGCACGTACTCCACCAGCCGGTTGGAGACGGGAAGTTAGGATAAAAGGACGCCGCCATCAAGCGATCATTCCTATGGGGAGCCTTGACCTATTCTGTCCGATAAGTATCGGACAGAACTTTATTCAGCACGTTATTCATTTATTCATCACAAGTCACTTCACTTGCACTTTAATTCACCCTATCGTCGTATTTTGTATTGTTTTATTGGCAGCCATATTCATTAATATTTGTACATGATACTCATACAATACAATGATCATTTTGTGTGACTAAAAGATTACCGTGTCTTTGTGGTGTGTTCCGTGTAAAAAGTCTTCGGCTGTGAATCATTCCCTGGAGTCTATATTTGTTGACATTTTTTTAAGTTAGTATCCATATTGTACAAAGCAATTGTTTCTTTCCCGACAGAACCACTTTTTTACATATCACACATTCCCAGATTCTGAGGGCCACAGGGTTACCCCATTATCGCTAATAATTCTGGAATAAGGCACAACCACCACTGATAATAATTTCTGAATTTGGCCTGGATATTCAGGAGTAATTCATAGCTAAGACAGAAGTAAGGCACAACTACTCCCTGAAAAAGCATTTTGAATCAAGGCCTTTGGCCTTATGTTGCATAAAGCACAGAAATTATTTTCCATAACCAATCCCATTCTCGCCAGTTGTCATGTATTCATTAAATTAAACGGAGCTTCCAGTCAATAGCAAACCAAAGCTCTGAGAGAAATAGGATTTTTCTTGCACATGTTAGTGTTGCTTGTGCGTTTCCTCCTCTTTTTGCAGTTTACCCATTACAGTAACGTGCCTAAAAGACTAATTTGCTCCTTGTTATGCATTGTTAGATGTTGTACTGATTAGATGTACTAACAGTGTCACCCTTCTGTGCATGGATGGAATATTGAGTTTGCATGGATTTGTTTTGCATGAATCCCTTTTGTTGTTAGTGGTCGTATGTTAGTGATAACTTACACTGCTTATATCGATGTGCTTTCAAACCATTTGTAGTAGTTTGCATGTGTCCTATGTCTGTGTATTTTTGCAGCCTATACCAAGCCTAAACCAGGTCATCGTAAAACCGCTTCATATGGCAACATTCTGGATGTCCCTGCAATCATCATAACAGGTACCATAGAATTGCATTGCGCTATCCTAAATCAAGGCGATGTATCACATTCACAAGATAAGCTTTTTTGCTTCAGTTTCTTTAAGTGTCTTTTTTCACATAAAGATCTATCCATAAAAATGCCCCATGCAGAATTGATTGACTTTTCCTAATAGAAGTGACTGTGATGTTCTTCTTTGGCAATTTCTGATTTTATGATTATAATACTTTTGGCAATCCAAATTAAAGGCATTCACTTGGGGAGAGGCTCAATTATTATTTTGACCGGATTCAAAACTTTTAGGTACCACATAGTAGAATGTGGGTTTTCGTTTGTCACAGTCTCAGAATGGCATTTTACCTACATTAGTTATGATCTACACAGTCTCAGAACTACGTACTTGCCAACATTCTTTGATTAATAAGAAGTAGGGTGTGTTCAGATTTGGAAACCACCAATTAGCTTAATGATTACATTATTGAAAAAACATCACATGACCTTAGTCCCAAGCATGACACCACAGAAAACCACATTACGTGATATAGGGCACAGATTTTAGGACGGGACAGGGTTGCCTTTGTTCCTTATGACACAATTGATAATCACAGCCCTTGTGAGGGGGAACCTTTAAAGTCACTAAATTAACCTGAGCTCAACCTCTTCGTAGCTATCGCACACAGCAGAGAAGCTTAACTTAAGGCAGTGTGTAAAGCATTCATGCAGTACCAAAACAGTAATAAACTCAAAATGCTTAACAATAAAAATCCCAAATTGACTTAGAAAAACAGAGGAAAATTTGAAAAACAAAATGGCAAAAAATCAATAAGGGGGAACTTGAGATATGAATTTGTATTTTTTTTTAAGGAATAGTGCTAAGAAGCTCAGGGGTCCAATGATAGTCCTGGTCATGGCTGACTGGTCCTTGGGCACAATTTGCGTCTGACCACAATGGACGACAAGTCTGATACACCAACCAGGCTCGTCCTGGTCAAAGATTTTACCTTCTGACGTAGTCCTTTAAGTCCCAGTCCATCACAGGAGTACAGTTATGGGAGGCACTTGGAGACTCACAGGGTGTCCGAAAGAGGTCAACAGCAGGGTCCAGTCCACATCCAGTTGCCACTGGTGAGCTGGGCAGTTGCAGAAAAGGCCTCTTGTAGCTTGTTGTATCCCTGTAGCTTGGAACAAGAGATCAGCCTTATGACCCTTGGAGTACACTTATTTGTCTGAGGTGCAAGAGGAAGCAGGTCCAGTCCTACAGGGCTCCTGTCAGGTTACAGAGAGCAGGTCTAGCTCTCTTCTGTTCTGCCTCAGTTCCAGCAGTGTTCTGAAGTGGATGCCTGCTGATGCTCTCCATGCCACTGGAGTCAAGCTATCCTGGCTGATGAGGGGTGAAACCCCGAAACCGGTCCTAGGATGCTTGTTTCCAGTCCAGGGAGGACCTGGCCTGGCAGTTCGGGCTGGACTGTTCCCATTGGGTGCAGGGTCAAGTCTGATTTGCATATGGCTGGGTTCAAACTGGAATGGCATGGGGAATAAAAAAACGATGGATTTAGGCCCAGATCTCTGTACTAGGGTGAATGTATGACATTGTTCTGCATTCTGTCCATCAATAGTTTTTGTAACATTTATGTTTGGCATGAGCTAACCAGTGGGGGTAAAAGTTTCCTGGCAGTCCCTAACCACTTTATGCATTACCAAGATGGTGAAAGTCTTCGAACACACTCACCTTGGGCTCTGAGGGCTAGGGTGTGTGGGAAGTGTAATATGATATTAATGTCCTCCCATGTGTAACACTAAAATCCAGTTTGAGTCAGCCTCTGTACCCCCAATACACCCAGTGACAGACGTCTGGTAGAACAGAAGCAGGGTTTTCCAGTAACCATACAGTGGATACACAAACGTTGTCTTGGCATCCTGTTTTCTGCCTTTTAGGTGTGCCTGAGTGTTATATGTAAACCCTAAGAGACCTGTTAACCAGGATTTGACACTCCAGCATGATTCGTCACTAATGTCAAAAAGGATGCATACTGCCCCTACCCTGCATATTCTGTGAGGTTCAGCAGCGTCAACTCTGCCCATTCAGGTCAACCTGTCATTGTCAGTGACCTATTGTATAGCTCCTCTGAGGAATTTCTCATCTCATTCACACTTATTCAGATGCTGATCGCTGGCTGGGAGAAGTTGGAGAGCAAACACGAATTACTCTTTATGGCTTTAAGTATTAATTGGGAACAAAACAAAACCAAAAAGGAGGGTTCATATATAGGCCGTGTGTTCACTATTACATACTGCAATCAGTAGAGCAACAGTCTATAATATGCATGTAATTAAAGCAATAAAAGGACAGATCTATAGTAAAGGCTCCCAGCTAGTCATATCTCCTCTTGTGAAAAGCTCCACCATTCACTCAAAATGTTGGTATGTTTCCTCTGCACACCTCTTGCTGTGAAAACTAATTCTTCTGTTTTGGCACAGAAGTCCATTCCACTGATCCATTCCTCTAGTGCGGGATTGTTTTCTTCTAGCCAATGGCGGACCAAATCTCTTTTACGATTAATAGGCAGATGGCGATTAATGTATGGGTATGATGCTGGCCGCCCAAATGTTCCATTATGATGAGAAGCATCATTTTGGTGTCTCTTCTGCCCATCAAATTTCCTAATATGTCCCTGATTTCAGCCAGTACTCCCGTCACTAGTGGGCATTTCCAGATCATGTTATAGTATGTCCCTAGGGAGAATTTGCCTCCCTGAAAATATGGGTTTCTTAATTTCCCTGTCTTCCAGACTTATGTGGGGTTGTAATGATATCTGTATAGATATTTAACTTAAATGAGACGAAGTCTAAAGAAAATGGACGGCATCCTTGGTGCCATCTTTGTCTCAGCCCAGTCATCATCGTCAAGGTTCCCCAAATTGCCATTGTCTAGGATCCAGCTGGAAACTCAAAAGTATAGATTATAAACATTAATCTTGAAATTTTGACACGAACCAGCTAAAATAGTTATTCTACGTTTTTTTTCTTATCTATTACAGGCGTAATGCATTGATGAAGTCTGCTTTATAATAAATACTTAAGCAAAGTAACTTTTTAGAAAGTTACTTTTTCCCTGTCTGAAGCTCCTGGAGGCTAAATTGCATTAGCTCTTCTGCAGCTCCCCAGCCAGTGCTTGGCCTTTGAGGTGTGAAAGCTGCTCCCAGAGCAGCAATAATGGCATGGGTGTAGGGAGGTGTAAATGGAAATCGGATGGATGGATGGATGGCAGAGGAAATGGAAATCTGTTCAGATGGGTGGATGGGTGAAAGGATGCAGAATAAATGGAAATCTGAGAGGATGGATGAATGGGTGGGTGAAAGAATGGCAGAGTAAATGGAAATCTGAGAGGATGGGTGACTAGGTGAAAGGATAGCAGCGTAAATGGAAATCTGAGAGGATGGGTGAAAAGATAGCTGCATAAATGGAAATCTGAGAGGATGGGAGGGTGGGTGGGTGATAGGCTGGCAGCATAAATGGAAATCAAAGGATGGATGAAAAAATGGTCAGTTGATGGATGAAAGTTTATTGATGGATGGGTAAGTCAAATGATGTGTGGATGGATGTGTGATGCATGCGTTGATGATTGATGATGGATGATGGCATGGTGAAAGACTGACGGATGGATGAAATAATAAATGGATGACCGATTGGTGATGGATGTTGGCATGATGAAAGACTGACTGATGGATGGATAATAAATGGATGACAGATTGTAAAGGTGACAGTGGATATCAGCGGAGTGGATGGAAGGGTGAAAGGATGAATGGATAGATGCTTGGATGGAAGAGACATGGGTGCTCCTCTAGGGAAGTTCATGCTCACTTGCTTAGCTTGCATGGTTCCATCAGTGCTTTGGTTCAGAATGGAGGGTGTTTTAATTTTCTGGCTACTACCTGGGCTTTCCCAATGACTGATACCTGAAAATGAGTGGTATGCTAGCCACCAGAAATATTGACATTCTTTGACTTTGTCTCACTGATTAAAATGTATTTTTGGTTAGGGCGTCTTTCAGTTTCAAAAAGGCAAGTTTATTGAACATATATGGATAAACATAAATACTTCGTGTATTCCAAACATCAAAAATTACATAGAGAGAAAAAATTTCAATAATACCTTTGCGCTGATTATAGAAGATCATAGTTATGGCTGAAAATAAAAAGGCGAGACTTAAAGCATTAATAGGCATAGAGCAAGAGCAAGTAGTCAGAAAAATATGGCAAATAATGATAGACATAGTATAAGAAAATCAAGGGGGTTGAGTAACTTCTTGTACATGGGGATTAGGAGCAAAAGATTTTTTAGCACTATCTTTCAACTGTGTCTTTTTAAACCCAAGTGCTTTCTGATCCAGCAATAAAAAAGTCCAGATATATTTGTCAATTACTTATTCAGCATCTTTAAAATTGCGGTATTAGCAATTTATTTTGGGTTCGTTATTTAACTTGGCTTCTTAAATATGACACTGCCATAAATAAAGCAGTTTATATCCAGCTTCAAAGCCGTAAGTAGGCGGCGAGGCAAAAACTCTTCGAGATGAATACCGAACGCTATGACCAAACGTGTGTTAATACCTCCTTTGGAACCTCAATTTTGTCACGTCTATCCGGGCATATTGATTGCTTGGTGCTCTACACTGCACTCTATAGTTCTGACACTGAAGCAAAAAGTATTTCTTGACAATCGCTGGGAATCTCTTTGCCTGAAAATGTTGCCATCTGCAGTGTGTTTGCCGAGTTAAAGTTGCGTATCGCTTACAGCTTTATTTTCAGCATGCTGCCTGGACTTTCCCTTTACAGCTGGCTGCAGGTGTTCCAAGTAATCTGAAATTCCTATTGCCTTTATTTTCAGCAAAAGCTAATCCCACCTTTTTATGTTTTAGCAACATCTGTCTAATGTTTCATCCGCCTGTTTGCAATGCTCTTTAAATTCACAAATGTGACCCTGAAAGGAGGATTCCAGTCTTGTTCACTGACTGTGCGGGTGCCAGTAGCGTCACGTGCACGTTTATTTTTCGGTGTGTCACAGACTTTGAAGCTAATTAAAGAAAAAAAGACGCAACCACGTCGGCCCCAAACGTTCCTCGTCTTGGCATCGACTAATCATACTAATCTCCACTTGCCTCCTGAAATTATGTGCCATTTATCCACCAAGAATTACATTTTGCACTTAGTACACTTCTATATAGTAATATTTGACCTGTCTCTTAATGACCATGCTGCTTGTCAGGGGTTTGCTGATGGGTATTTTGTAGTGTCTGGAGTTGTGCGCTGTCCCGATGTACACTGGGTTCCGTAAGACCGTTTCCAGCCCCTATTCAAAGCTGCCATTGCATGGCTGACTTATTATGCAGTAAGCAGGTAGGGTAGAAAACCAGATAACACCTTTTTCCCCCCTCATAAGATCCGAAGACTGGTAGAACACGGCTTGGAAGGGGCGAATGAGACTGAATTAAAGTAGGATTTGGAAAGCAGTTTAAAAACACGCGAGAGGCACGCCACGAAAGCACTGCCTAGCAAGTTGGGTGGTGAGTGATCTGGGAGCGTGGAGCGTGGGGCCGCAACTGTTCCAGTGCAGGCTCGAACTGCGACCTGCCAGGCGAGGACTTACGTAATGCCGCCATCAGGGACCAGGAATGCGGGGCATTGTCTCAGCTGTTACTCGCAGCATTTCGGTGCTTCCTTTTGGACAGCTGATCTCCCAACTCAGGAGACAACATAAACAAGCATATTCATAAAAAGAAACTGCTGGGGCGAGCATGCCCGCCTCACGCCCCGCTCTGTTTGGGCGGTGCTTTGGGCTCGGTGCAAGCTTTGTCGGACACACTAGCAGATAGACGCAGCACTAGCAGCAGATAGACGCAGCACTAGCAGATAGACACAGCAGCAGGTTGCAGTTTTGAGCATTACTAGCAGGTGGTGGGAGACGTTCTACCATTATGTTTCTTTATCAGCTAGATTTGAGTTTGAGGAACTTGACCGTGGGGGGCGCTAATTGAGTAGATTGAGACCAACAACTCCATTTTGCTCCTGGTTTGCACGAAAAAAGCGTAGTTTGGCGTCAATTTAGACAGTCGAGGTTGAATGACAAAAGGTGTCTTTTGTCCCAGTGTGCCTGAAGCTGGCTTTATGACAGCCAAGGAGGGGTCCTCAGATAAGGCAGTACTGTACTCGCGCCACTGGTTACCGCGAGCTCAGACTTATGTCAGCAATCCCGCTGTAGAAACCACATCACGTAAGTCCCTGGAAATAGATGCCGTCATCAGTCGCAGCCCCCAGGCGCAGCGACTGTTGAAACACATGTGACCGAAGATGGCGGAGGCGAGGGCAGCTATTCATGTGGTAGGAGTGGTCATTGTATTAGGAGACTTCTGATGACAGCCCGGCGTTTTTTGAGTTAAAACTCGGCAGCTGTCTGCTCCCTCTCCCTCCCGCCCGCTCTCGCTGTCTATGGATTTGTACAAATTCCAAGCTCCCAGTGCAGCAAGTCGCGCCCTCTTATTTGGTTTCTAAAGACAATTCCTTATTTTATCTTCTGTCCAGCAGGCAACGGGCAGCAGAGGCGCAGGTCCATCCAAGATCTGAGTGTAACTGGCACAGAGTCCGGCCCGGTAAGGAGCTTTCGCAGTCATTTCAAATCTACTGTACACCACCGCACAGGCTGTTTGTCATGAGTACTTTAAAGTGCATCTGCAAAGCTGTTTGTTTGTGCTTACCAGATTCATGCAGAGCGTCCTACAGAGGTGTTGATAGTGTCTTTTAAAAAATACTTTACCCGTGTTTAAAGTAATACAATGAAATGTAACTGCATTATAATGTAATGCAAGTAAAAAATAACCTTGTAGCTATTGACACATCGCGCTTGTTTCAAATGCTGTTTTAGTTTGACTTCTGTCAGTGAAAGAGTAACACCACCTTTTTACTGAAATGGTGCGGGTTATCAGATGTAATGTACACTGCTGATAATTATTGAAATGTCTTCTGTTTTTTGTACATGCACAATATCATGTGTCTTTGTAAGCATTACACGATTGAAATGCCTTCTGGAGCTCATGCTTGTTTTTCTTCGTACCGTTATCGTCCAATTGTTAGCGAATGTGGCGCCTCTCTGGAGATGCATGCAGGCCACTCTTTGACGCAGAAAACTTTCTGCACACTTTTTTTTTCCAAAGTCTTTGTTGCATGTGAGACAATAAAATATTTGCTTGAGGCACGTAGCCGGTATCCTATATCTCCATGCGCCGACTCCCCGCTTCCTACAGGTACCATTGCAGTTTTCCATGCACACTTGTCACTTGACTAGTATTCCACCTTAATCTTCCTCTTTAAGTACTCCATAAAATGTCATCGTTTAGTGACCAACCTTCATATTTACCTCGTTAAACAATCATTGGCAGATCCAATAGGCCTCAACTTTAAAATGCAAGTTCCAAGCTATTGGCAATTTCAGAAAAACATAGGAAAAGTAATCGCATATAAATTATTTCAAAACTGTACACTGAATTCAAGATTCTCAATATTTATAAATATCCTGCTTTATCTTTCAAATACTTTTCACCCAGGAAACTCTGAACATGATTGAAAAATGAAAAAGACGTGTATAAATGTAAAGGAACATGCCTGCCTAGGCTAATTTACTTTTTACAGACTCTGAACTGAAACATGCTCCAACCATTCGTTCCTGTGCATTTAACCCAGAGAGCAGATTCATGGGCCTCCAGGAGAAGGGATAGCTAATTTGTAGTCATGCTAAGTACACTTTCTACCTCAAATGCCAGCTGAGTGAGGACAGCAGCCAGCCCATCCCCAGCATCATAAAAGCCTTTGTCTGCAAGAGCCTGTGCTTTCATACCATATGCAGAATGCAGAAGATAAAACAAAATGCAACCTCTAAAGTCTGCTCTTTAGTCCTACACCATTAAACATGTACCTAGTGTTGTGCTTTTACAGACAAGCTGGCAGGGGGGAGCAACACTGAGAACTCACAGGGTGCAGTACACAAGGGAGAATCAGAAAACACATGCACTGTTGAGTGTTGAGTGAAAAAGTAGTTCCCTGAATGTGAGTGGTGGAAGAATTCAAGTCACCGATATAAAGGATGCTTAAGAGGATATGCTCTAGGGGAGGGACAAACGCAAGAAGTGGAAGGAAGGCCATAAAAAAAAGTAAGCAAATAAAAGTGACAAGAAAGCCACCAATCGTAGGTTTTGGGCAGGGTCATTTTTTCCTTTTAAAAGTTATCAGGAAAATCATCCCTTGCCTTTCCCAGACTGCAAAACAAACCCTGATCCAGTCCCTATTTAGCATCTGACTTGATTACTGCAGCTCACTGTTCATTGGCCTTTATGAAGTTGTTTTGTACACACTTTAACTGATCCAAAACATGGCAGTGTGCCTCTTCAATTGCAATCTTCAATTGCAGTAGGTCCTTCCGAACTTCTCCTCTCCTCAAATCCAAGCTCTCCATTGGCTTTTTGTCTGCAGCAGGCCACTTTCATAGCCCTCTGTCACAAAGTGCTTCAGTACCCCTCCCACAATACCTTCTGTTATATTTTTAAGGAATACATTCACTCTAGGTCTCTCTTCTCCAGCAGTTCCTATTCTGTCATCATTCC